>JAJAGP010000233.1:0-392500 GCA_025084515.1 Ancistrus triradiatus
TACAATGTGATTTCTTGGATTTTTTTTCTCATTTTGTCTCCCATAGTTGAAGTGTACCTCTGATGAAAATGACAGACCTCTCTCATCATTCTAAGTAGGAGAACTTGCACAATCAGTGGCTGACTAAATACTTTTTTGCCCCACTGTATGTATATACTGTCATAAAACCCGAACCCGGGGTAAAAATTACCATATACTGTACACTCCCCGGTCACTGTACCAGCGATTCTAAATATGCATTTTAAACGTTCATTTATCTTTCCGGTTCAGATATATAGGTCTCTCCCCAGTCAAAGAGATAGGAGTCTGGTATGGATGGAAATAAACTGCCCAGCAGCGTTACCAAGATGGCAGAGGAGTGAACAGACTTATCTCTGTGGAGATTGTGTTAATATATTCTCATTAAAAAAACAACTACACCAACAAAACTGCGGTGTCCAAACTTTTGCATCCATGCCAACACTTTCCAAAGCAGACACACAGCAGATGAGCTGTACTGCCTATGAAGTGTGTGAACAGTCCAGTCATGTATAATTCAAGTCCTTGCTCTTAGGTCACCGAGCTCCATGTGTTCACTCTGCCGCTGCCCATTTGTGGAGAAAGACCGCCTGCTGTGGTGAAGTGATAACCAGTCCAGCCACATTTACAGACACACACACATCATCATGGTAAACTTATATTTTGAGGACTTTCCATGGACATAACGATTACTGTAGCTCATTAATGCTACTCCTAAAAGTAATTCTAACCTTAACATCAATATTCTAAAACAAATCTGTTCTCTCTTTGTGTTCTTCAAAAGAAAGTCACAATTTCTTTGCAGCTCATTGGCTAGGTGGGTAGCACTGTTGCCTCATGGCGAGAAGGTCCTGGGTTCCATCTCAGATTGTGCCGTCTGGGTCCTTTGCATGTGGAGTTTACTCTGGGTACTCCAGTTTCCTCCAACAGTCCAAAGACATGCTTTAGGTTAATGGATTACGCTAAAGTTGCCCGAGTGTATGAGTGTGTGAGTGTATGTGCCCTACGATGGATTGGCGTCCTATCTAGGGTTGTTCCTGCGTTGTGCCCTAAGACGCCGGCTAGTTACCAGCTTTCACGTGACTCTGTAAAAGATTAAGCAGATAAGAAAGTGAATGAATGTGAAGGAGTTAAAGTTTCTGTAAAATAGCAGCTTTATTCTGACAAGCACCAGCAAGGTTCTCACAAGGTAATAAATGTCAGATCTTTCCATCCTTCTGGGAACATCCGGTGCTCACATTGGCAGAGTATATAAACTTGGCTCATGTACAAATGTAACTGCAGTGTTACCGAACAAAATAGGAAGCATTCAACCTTGAAAAAAGTGATAAGTACTGAAAATGAACCAAACAATTTGGAGCTCACCTCTCAGCTCTCTGCGGAGGTATTGTATCATATCTTACACGATGTCTGTATGTTTACTTTTCATCGTGGAATTGCCACCATTAATGGTTCCGTGTTTATTTTTACGCCTGATGCAATCTAGCAAAGCGCCCAGCAATTACATCCACATCTAAATGCACGCAGTGGCCAAAGTGAAAGGCAAATAAAATCGCATTACAATCACAAGAACTATCACAATTCGTCTTGTCTCTGCATCACAGATGTGTTGCAGCAGGTTAATACTGGGATATACAGTGGGGCAAAAAAGTATTTAGTCAGCCACTGATTGTGCAAGTTCTCCTACTTAGAAAGATGAGAGAGGTCTGTAATTTTCATCATAGCTACACTTCAACTATGAGAGACAAAATGAGAAAAAAAAATCCAGGAAATCCCATTGTAGGATTTTTAAACAATTTCATTGTAAACCATGGTGGAAAATAAGTATTTGGCCACCCACAACAAGCAGGGTTTCTGGCTCACACAGACCTGTAACCTCTTCTTTAAGATTCTCTTCTGTTCTCCACTCGTTACCTGTATTAATGGAACCTGTTTGACCTCGTTACCTGTATAAAAGACACCCTTCCACAGCCTCAAACAGTCAGACTCTAAACTTAACCAAGGACACCAGGAAGAAAATTGTAGACCTGCACAAGGCTGGGAAGAGTGAATCTACAATAGGCAAGCAGGTTGGTGTGAATAAATCAACTGTGGGAGCAATTGTAAGCAAATGGAAGACATACAAGACCATCAATAATCTCCCTCGATCTGGGGCTCCACGCAAGATCTCATCCCGTGGGGTCAAAATGATCATGAGAACGGTGAGCAAAAATCCCAGAACTACACAGAGGGACCTGATGAATGACCTGCAGAGAGCTGGGACCAAAGTAACAAAGGCTAAAATCAGTAACACACTACGCCAAGAGGGACTCAGATCCTGCAGTGCCAGGCGTGCCCCCTACTTAAGCCAGTACGTGTCCAGGCCCGTTGAAGTTTGCCAGAGAGCATATGGATGATCCAGAAAAAGATTGGGAGAATATCATGTGGTCAGATGAAACTAAAATAGAACTTTTTGGTAAAATGCTGAGTTGCACCATACCTACTGGGAAGCATGGGGGTGGAAACCTCATGCTTTGGGGCTGTTTTTCTGCAAAGGGGACAGGGCGACTGATCCGTGTTAAGGGAAGAATGAACGGGGCCATGTATCGTGAGATTTTAAGCCAAAACCTCCTTCCATCAGTGAGAGCATTGAAGATGGAACGTGGCTGGGTCTTCCAGCATGACAATGATCCCAAACACACCGCTTGGGCAACGAAGGAGTGGCTCCGTAAAAAGCATTTCAAGGTCCTGGAGTGGCCCAGCCAGTCTCCAGACCTCAGCCCCATAGAAAATGTGTGGAGGGAGTTGAAAGTCCGTGTTGCCCCAAAACATCACTGCTCTAGAGGAGATCTGCATGGAGAAATGGGCAAAAAACCAGCTACAGTGTGTGCCAACCTGTGTGAAAGATTCCAGGAAAACGTTTGACCTCTGTACATTGCCAACAAAGGTTATGTTACAAAGTATTGAGTTGCACCAAATTATGGACCAAAAACTTAATTTCCATCAAAATTTACAATTAAATTCTTTAAAAATCATACAATGTGATTTCCTGGGAGTTTTTTTTTCTCATTTTTGTCCTCATAGTTGAAGTGTAGCTATGATGAAAATTACAGGACCTTTCTAATCGTCTAAGTAGGAGAAATTTGCACAATCAGTGGCTGGACTAAATACTTTTTGGCCCCCAAAACTTGTACGCTAATAAAAATGATCATGATTACAGTGACAAAGTCATTTCTCTGTCCCCCTTTGAATGACAGTGTATCCGGTGTAGCATTACTACAGAAACCTATAGTGTGGAAAAACAAAAACAAAAGACGGTGTTTATTATCCCTGCTGAGAGAAATAACTGGTTTGCCTAACTGTGTGAGAGGGTGAAGGGGAGTCAGAAGGACAAAGAAAGCAGTTTCTGAAACAAAAAAAGGACACACAGCAGAGAAAGAGTTGTAGAGCGAGGCAGAGAGAGAAAACAGAGAAGCCAAAGAGTGACGAGTGATGTCTGAAGTATGGAACTCAACACTGACTCTAAACTAAACTAAACTCTGAGTACCACACTGTGCTGTGGTCTGACAAAACAAAAATGAAGTCAGCCAAATATTAAACGGCGTGTTTGGGAATAAAAGAGGCGTAGAGGTGGTTCTTTTGCTTTGTGGAGGCGTATCAGAGAGTCATACTGAAAATATTATATGAATAGATGGAAGATGGATTCATCGACTTTACGATGGGATTCTGATAATGTCTGCAAGTATGTATTCAGATGTCTTCTCTGATACGAAGGGAGGGCCAACATTTTTTTACCCGAATTTTCCAGACTGTGGCCCATCCTCCTGCGATGGGAAATGGATAAGTGTGTAGAAGTCACTTAAAACCTCATATTTTTGATTATTTTGTTGGGAAAATGTCACAGCATGAGTTATGTCTTTTTAACGCTTACTTGTTGAGTGTTGTTTTCCCCCACTGTTTCCTTCAAGTGCTATCTGGCTTTCTGCTTTCTCTTTGGAGAGCTTCCATTTGAGGTGGTCGGACAGGTACATTGCATTTCCACCAGATGTGCAAATCTTTTCTCGATACAACTCTTGTTTACAAAGTGTCCAAAGTTCACTTTGTTAGTCACCAGTTCCTCCATGTGTTGCGAAACAAAGGACTAGTCCATTCCAGGCTATTGTTGGTTAATTCATGTCTATCGGGGCCAACATGAGGCGGATTTGCACTTGGTTGTTAACACACCCAAGGATGCCAGGTCAGCGTTTATGCCGCAAGAAATAAAATGCGTTTAGGATGACGGTTCTAGGAATCTCTCTCTTCAGATCATGCATGCCCGTGTCCAGGTGCGATTCTTGGTCATTTGTGGCATTGTCTGAACATTCAGTGAAATGTTCTTCCTCTGATTGTAACTGCTCAGATGAGTAGCTACTCAGAGTTAGAACAGCCTTGTTTTTCAGACAGTGACACATTCAGCACACACACACGGCGATGTACTTGTGAGGACCAACAATTGGCTAGCAGCCATATGTTGTAACTAAATATCACTCTGGTTGGAGGCTTAGGCAAAAACATTGACACAAAGCATGAATCGCTTCTCCATCTGGTCTTAACAATTAGCACACACAAACACACACACTTTGAATGAGAAAGAATGAAGAGCACTAATTGGGTGCAAACCAACTGCTTTGGCATGCGGGTACGACATTAGGCTGGAATAAATATTGAGGGAGTGCTGCTGCCGTACCTGCCATTTGGGACGGACTGTGCAGAGAATTAGCATAATAAATGCGTGTGTGTCGGATTATGAAGGACACAGACTTTCCATCTGCCATGACGAGGCTGTCCCCTGATGTTTGACCCTTTCAATGAGCTCAGATGTGTCCCAGATCCAACATTCACTGCTGCTGCAGCTTTTATTGTCATATCCATAGCTACACATTTTCACCAGACCAATGACTGAGCTTTTGAGTCCTGGTGGTGCCCTCTGGCTGGGTTTGCCACCACACAGGCGTGATTGGTTGTGTTTCAGCGAGGTCAGGCTGCAAAGGGAACCCCTGCCGGGCTACAAAATGGAGTGCCGTCGCTTTTTGAGGGTGCATGACAGCCTGAGCCCAGTGACTTCCGGGAACAGACTCCAGCAGAGTTGGGAAATAATTCAATTTAGCTTACTTTAATCTTAATAATCTCCATGACCTTCACATGATAGCATAAAAGAAATGACCTTTTCTGTTGTAGAGAGAAATATACTCATTGACAAAAAAAACTGACCAGGGAGTTGTTGGGATTGAATGAAGCTGTATGTGTATGAATGTGAAAAGGGTATGTTTATTGGGAAACCTGTGCAGTTGAATGGAGGATCTAGTACCCTGTTGGGCTGCCTCTAGCCTGGATACAACATGAGATACTGTTGGACATTGGAGGCATACAGGTTTGCCCAAAGATGTTGCAGCTGGGCCTGTAGATTGTGCCCACTTGTAGGTTGCCAAAGCTAGAAGGCCAGCCAGACCCAAATTATCAATTGATGATAAATTTGGCAACTAGACAGGCCAAGGAAGTGTTACAATCTAGCAGAGCTTTACCTGGGATACCCTTGCTTTGTGTGGGCAAGCATTATCCTGCTGAATAGGCCAGTTGGAGGCCCTGCCATGGGAGGCAACACATATCGCTGAGTTGTTAGTGTCCCTCGTATCACTATTAGGGATGACGACTGTCGTATGTGATGGCTCCCATGATCCCCTGAAGTTGGGGCAGTGTGTTACACCACAACAAAGGCCTCCATACTCGAACCCAATCATCATCGGTTCCCAAACAGAATCTGGATTCATCACTAAAGATGATAGAGTTCTAGTCCATAGAAGTCAAGGCAGCAATCTGAAATTTCTTTTTGTTTTTTGCCAATGGGTGTACTTGCATTTTATCTCTGAGTCTATCTCTCTGTGACACAAGCATTTGAGAAAGGTGTAATAGAGCTTAGGTCTACAGGTGTGTCCATGTTCCCCTGGTGTATGAAGGACTAATCGGCTCATTTGTCTCCCTTATACCACAACAAATTGTAAAGCAAGAAAAACAAGCCTTTTTTTCTCCTTTCCGTGACCACAGCGTGCTCCGAGTTTTTGTCAAGTCATGCTTGTCAGTTTCTGGAAAACTATTTACATTTTCCCCAGCTATGATGCACCGGGGCATGCTTGTGGTCTTGCTTGCAATCTCGCTCACGGACTCCGAGACAATGCAGCCAATGCAGCAGCATCTAAAAATAGAAGCCCTACTATTTTATGTCACGGCTGTCTCTCCGTAACTCCGAGTCCTCTTTAGGCTGCGGTCGCATGCTTGCCCGTTCAAACGTGTCCAGATAAATTGTGAAAGCAAAGGCGAGAGGTCAGCATCTCTTTGATCCGCAATCAATCACTGCAAGCCAGAATCAGACCTGGGGGCCGTCTTTAATATTTCTCTTTCACATGCTGCAGTGGTTACGGCAGTGCTTAAATCCAAGCGCTGGACCCTTTCCCACTGTCGGAGCTTATTCAGGAACACAACATGCTTTAGGATGTTTTGCACTTTGGTTCAAGACAAGAGTTTGGGACATTTGGGCAGGATGCGAGCAGTTGAAATCAGTATGCATTTCAGGCAAAATCCTACAGCCTTCCTGTCAATTATTTTCAAATGCATACATGTTCGGGGCATGCTTTTGGAGGTTATACTCAAAGAGGGGGTCAATATTTACATTTACACATGAAGCAGGCACCCTTAATCAGAGTGACCTACAGATAAGCAGAGCAGCTAAAGGGTAAGAGCCTTGTTTAGGGCCCAACCGTGGCAGCTCGGTCGAGCCAGCCTTAACCACTAAACCTTGAGCTTTGACTAGGGGGGTCTTGAGACAAAATAAATAAAACATAAGTGGCAGTGGCAGCCAAAATCACTTTTTTATGTTTTTTTAGCCAAATGCAGCAAATAACTTTCATTATGATAAAAATATTTTTAGATCTATTTACCGGTAACTTTAATTTTTACATCTAAAAATAGAAAAAGTCGAACAGTCATAATATTCCAACAATCATATAACGAAATCTTACAACCCCAATTCCAATGCAGTTGGGACGTTGTGTAAAACATAAATAAAAACAGAATGCAATGATTTGCATGGTGATTTGCACAATGATTTAACTATGTTCCTGTTTTTTCAACTTCTATTCAATTGAATACACTACAAAGACAAGACATTTCATGTTCAAACGGATCAACTGTATTGATTTTTGCAAATATTCACTCATGTTGAATGTGAGGCCTGCAACACGTTCCAAAACAGTTAGGACAGGAGCATGTTTACCACTGTGTTACATCACCGTTCCTTTTAACAACACTCAATAAGTGTTTGGGAACTGAGGACACTAACTATTGAAGCTCTGTAGGTGGAATTCTTTCACATTCTTGCTTGATGTACAACTTCAGTTGCTCAGCAGTCCGGGGTCTCCGTTGTCGTAGTTTGGGCTTCATAATGCGCCACACATTTTCAATGGGAGACAGGTCTGGACTGCAGGCAGGCCAGTCTAGTACCCGCACTCTTTTACTACAAAGCCATGCTGTTGGAACACGTGCAGAATGTGGCTTGGCATCTTCTTGCTGAAATAAGCAGGGACGTCCCTGAAAAAGACGTTGCTTGGATGGCAGCACATGTTGCTCCGAAACCTGTATGTACCTTTCAGCATTAATGGTGCCTTCACAGATGTGCCAGTTACCCATGCCATGGGCACTAACACACCCCCGTACCATCAGAAATGCTGGCTTTTGAACTTAGCACTGATAACAATCCAGACAGTCCTTTTCCTCTTTGGCCCGGAGGACACCATGTCCATGATTTCCAAAAACAATTTGAGATGTGGACTCGTCAGACCACAGGACACTTTTCCACTTTGCGTCAGTCCATCTCAGATGAGCTCGGGCCCAGAGAAGCCGGCGGGGTTTCTGGGTGTTGTTGATATATGGCTTTGGCTTTGCATGGTAGAGTTTTAAGTTGCACTTGCAGATGGAGCGACGAACTGTGTTCACTGACGATGGTTTTCTGAAGTGTTCCTGAGCCCATGTGGTAATATCCGGTACAGAATGATGTTGGTTTTTAATGCAGTGCCACCTGAGGGATTGAAGGCCACGGGCATTCAGTGTTGCTTTTCGACCTTGCCGCTTACTTTCAGAGATTCCTCCAGATTCTCTGAATCTTTTGATGATATTATGGACTGTAGATCATGAAGTCCTTAAATTTTTTGCAATTGCACGTTGAGAAACGTTGTTCTTAAACTGTTGGACTATTTGTGGTGAACCTCGCCCCATCCTTGCTTGTGAATGACTGAGCTTTTTGGAAACGCTCCCTTTATACCCAATCATGACACTCACCTGTTTCCAATTAACCTGTTCACCTGTTGAATGTTCCAAACAGGTGTTTTTTGGGCATTCCTCAACTTTCCCACTCTTTGGTTGATCCTGTCCCAACTGTTTTGGAACGTGTTGCAGACATCAAATTCAAAATGAGTGAATATTTGCAAAAAAACTATAAAGTTTGTCCGTTTGAACATTAAATATCTTGTCTTTGTAGTGTATTCAATTGAATATGGGTTGAAAAGGATTTGCAAATCATCGCATTCTGGTTTTATGTATGTTTTACACAACGTCCCAACGTCATTGGAATTGGGGTTGCAGATCTACTGGCTGTATTTGAGACGTTTCCACTTGCGTATTTTAGTAAAGCGATGCAGTTCACCATTTCGGCAATGTTTGGGGCCAGCAGCGCCTCCCACAGGTCCTAATGCATCAAATTGAATTACATTATGGATAGAGAGATGGTACACTTGAATAAGAGGAAGTAAATAAGAAAACTGTTAACGATTTAAACCGATAATGCATGTTTATGTGAGCATTTTTTTTGGGGGGGGGTCTATAGCCCACCTTAAACAGATCTAGCGACGCCAATGTTCCTGAAGTTCAAAAGTGTTTCGAGTCATTTATTGTCCACATCTATTTCACCTTGTTTTTTACTTTTTATTTGAGTATGCTTTTGTCAGATGTAACTTCCACCCAGGTAGGTTTCCTGTCACGTGACAAGGCTAGAAGGTTATCGCTAATATACAATATAATGGCTTAATATTACATTTCTAGTTAGCTAACTCAAGTTACTAGTTTAATTGCACAATAAAACAGTAATCCTAATATTAACTAGCTTGCTAGTGAACTTAGCCAGATAAGTAACACCAAATCAGCAACATTAGTTAAGCAAAGTAGATAGCTGGCTAAAATTAGCATGAACCTGTGTAGGCTGCTGGTTCTTTTTCCGGATTAGATGCAGGAAAGAACGGCTAGATGTCAAGTTATATGGAGAATTTACTGATCAGTTTTAACTTTAGGATGTTGTCAGGTTCAAATAGACACTCCTTATATTTTGAACTGTACGAATGCAGGAAGAACTTTCCAGAATTAAAAGCAAGCCCGTCCTCATTCTCCACATTTAGCCTGCTGCCCTACTACCCTCAATTTTCAGCCTCAAAAATACACTGAACCGACATACTGCTAATCTGATTATTATCTGATTTACTCCGATTTTAAGTGCTAAATGTAAGAAGCCTATGAGAAAAACAGGAGGAAGCGTATTATAGAATTTTTTTTCCCAGTAATTAGTTTGTATGTATTCATTTATTTATTCCATTTTATTATTTATTTAGTGATTTAAGTTGATCAAGGCGGCATATCTCACCAGAAGGGGGTGCACATATCGCACGTCTATAATTTTATTTATACTCATAATAACAGCAGTTCTACATTTAAAGCATGTACACATGCTCACTGAGCTGAGCTGCGAAGCTGATGGTTAAACGTTTTACTCAGCCGATCAGCAGAGACCAAGACTTGAGCTGACAGTCTTCTCATACTAGTTCATGGCCTTAAACAATGATCCACCAATGATCCCAATAATTTGACCTACTGGCAGTACTGTAATTATGACTATCTAGGCTGTAGAGTCTTGATCTGGCTTTTACACGCCATGTTTGAAAAGTGTAAACTTGTAAAATAAAAAAAAACACACTTCAGTTCTGGGATGCAGGCTCAGTCTTTGACTGCAACTAAACAGGCCACAGAAGGTCGGTTTTATCTAGAGTTTCCACCATAGGACTCCAAATGAACTATTTATCAGTCAATATTCGACAGTAGACTCATTAGAAGTGAATAGCTCTTGGATAATTATGCATCCATCCTACTAATCCTGTAATAAATAGATAACGTTTATTAACTCGTCTTCAGTAACTGCTTCAACACGATCTACAGGGCACCAAACCCCATATCAAGGCATCTCACACTCATCCATTCACTCACTAACTCACACTGTACAACTAAATCCAATTCAGCTACTTACTGGTGCCCATTAGGAACCCATATGGCCATGGAGAGAGCACGCCAAATACAAACAGCTAGAAACAGGAAGCACAGACTGAATCTGGGATGTTGCAGTGTTTTTAACTCTTTTAAGTCTTATATGCATCTAATTCTCGCCTGAATGACAGAAAATGAGTACGATCGAACCTTTGCGACACTTGCTGACACAAAAGAGAATCACAGTCTTGAAAAGCAGAAAACATGGTATCCTCTTTCTTTTTGTTCTTGTTTTTGTTAAGAGTTTCAAGTTTTCTAAACGATACATATTGTACCGTAAAGTACTATACTAAATGTTTTCATGTTGTGTTTTAATTAATGTTATTGTTCAAATAAAATAATGTGCAAAGGATCTATATGACTATGGTAATGTCTGGTCATGATTTCACAGGTCTGGTCTGTTTCACAGAACCTAATGAAGACGATAAATGGTGCGTACCTGTACACAAATGTTAAAAATAAAGTCAGATGTTCAAAACATTAGTTGATGTAAAAGAGTACAGAATGATGAATGGAATAAGTATAAAAGGAACAGAGGAAAAACTAATACAGTTAAGAAGAAAAAGAATTAGGAAAACAGTTAACCATATGTAAGAACAACTGTTAACTATATAAGATCGATATTTGATAACTAGGCACTTGGTAACCAAAACTCAGAAATCTTCAACTGGTTAAAAAAAAAACATTTTTGCATTTCACCTTATTCAGCACAGAGCTTGATAATGATGTCATTTTACATATCGTTTGATGTATTTTTGGGAAGTTTTTTGCTATCTCTGCCAGCTTGAGGGCAGTGGACAACATAAACGCAAAAAGCTTGAAGAAAATACCAACCAATGCATCGACATTATGGCGTGTTGACTCGAGGGTTCTGAGAGGAGGTACAGATACAGATAATAGTAGCATTTTTTCTCTATCTCCATCAGTACTAATAGAAGGATAGTGTCACTGGTTGATTTCATTTCTGACCAACCCAGACGAGGCTCTGACTGAACGTGTGCATCTGAAAAGCTTTATAATTGCCTAAAGATTTTCCAGATGGTAAACCCTTGATATGTGAAAGCTAAATCTTTGCCATATTTGCTCCCAAACATGGGACATAGGAAGCAAAAGTATGCATCAATCTTTCAATATTCAAGTCATGACCTGGAAAGATACAATTTCAGATTAAAACCTGTGCTGTGTCCAAACACGTGTTATGGAAAGATTTTCGAATCTGACTGTGACGCTGCAGTATTATTAAAGCCGTGAAAAAGCTGCTACTAGCAGGAACTGGTGTCTGAGATAGTGTGGAGGAGCTATAGGGGCTGTAGTACTATCTTGAACTATCTTGCTTACTGGATTTAGTAGCCAATATTGTTATATTAATATTATCCAGCAATCTATGAGATTCTGGTGTAAAACGTTTCAGCTACTCATTTTAACTACAGAATAAAATACCAGTAAATTAGAATATCATTAATCAGCATCAACTAAGAATAAAACATTTTTCCATTTATATGTTACTTTTTTTAAGTTGCTAGGGTCTAGGAACTTTCAAGCAGTAATCTGTATTGTCCTGTTACACTGGGGGTATATATATGGTGACACAGAGGTCCAATTCTCTTAGGCTGCGTCCGAATCTGAAAGCAGTACGCGAGAGTATTCGCGTAGTATTCACCAAACAGTATATGAACAGCCCCCGGATGATGTAGTTCATCGGCGGCCATTTTTAAGTATGCGAACAACCTATAACTGAAGTAACCTATCCCATGATTCAACTGGCACAGTGGAGGCATTCGAAACTGAGGAAGCAAAAATGGATGAAATATTATGGTTATGTAAAACCCAATTTTTTACAGCAGTGGTGTGACATCAGGCATCACATGACATTGGTGAGATTGCAAGCCTGTACTGGATGAGCATTGCGTACTGGATCAACTCCAGTCCATACTTACATTTACATTTTAGTCATTTATCAGATGTCCTTATCCAGAGCGACTTATAATTGATACAATCTAAGGAATTGTGGGTTAAGAGTCTTGCTCAAGCACCCGACATTGGCAGCTTGGGAGAGGTTGGATTTGAACCCTGGACCCTCTGGTCCATAGTCCAGTACAGTTTAAGTATGCCATTTTGGATGCATCCTTAGTCATTCTTCAGCATTGGAAAGCAAACTGAACACGTAATTCAAATAAGAGAAAAGTCTATTAACCTTCATAAACCAGGAAACAGCTTCTTGCCTGAAAACGCCCCAAAGTTCCAGTCAACTGGAACTGTGACAAACTTGCTTCGACCCAAGTTTATTTGGTGGTAGAATGGTAGGATAGGCACAAAAAATTCCAAGCATCCAGTTACAGAAACTCCACGACTACCATCAGATGCATCTCCATGACAACAGAAAATTCAATAGACTTGCCAGGAAACAAAAAGCCATCTTCTGTCTAACCACAAATGTCAAACACAACTGGGAGTGCAGCTGGAATTGTGCTCAGTTCAGTGCTCTGATGAAACAAAAATATTGAGCTTTTTGGCAACAAACGCTTCAAGTGGCTTTGGTTTAACACAAAGGACTGCCACACTGAAACTAACCTGATGCCGCCTATTAAGTATGGTGGAGGGTCAGTCATGTGGTGGGTCAGGCTGTTCTTTCCTCCAAAAACCCTGGGAACTTGCTGACTGAATACTGACTCGTACCCTCGAGTTCTCACATGATTACGTAAGTGCATAGAAAACCTGCTAATCGGGTTATTGCCTAAGAGTTGAAGTAACAGAACTTAATTTTGCCCTAGATGTAGTCTTAGAAGTTTCCTTCAGTGATATGATTATTTCATTCATTTAAACATAGCATTTTACACAGGAAGGCTGAACATGAGCGATTAAATTCCTTTCAAAACAAAAGAACCCATTAGAGTAGAAGTCACTGGAGTAATTGCTGCTTAAAAAAGGGAAAAAAGAGAAATGAGCCGGGTTCCTCATGCATGTGTAGGCATGAGTGCAAACAACCGTTGGTTTCCCACGCTTTCACAAACTTGTCTCACCTGTTTCTCATACACATTGTCCCTTCTAATTTCCATATTAACGACTCTGGCAGGCCCAGATACATATCTGTTCATCTATTGGCCAACAGAGTGTAGAAGTTATTGAGGGAGTTAAGTAGCTCTTTAGGAACGAATACACTATACAATAAGAGTATTATGAAGTTTGGAATGCGCTAGTGAAAATCCGTAGGGAAAAAATGCAATATGATTACTATACGGCCGTACACAAGCTCCAATAAGTACAATGTCAAATGTGCTTATGAGTGTATAGCTGCTCCAAGCTTCTAAATGCTAGCATTAGGACATTAACTCCTATTTAGTCTCAGTTGCCAGTATAATCACTGTTTCTTCTTCAGATCACTCAGATAGTCAGAGTTAAATATTCCTTTTATCTGTATTCATCAATGATTAAAAAAAAACGTATTACAAGCATACTTCTGTATGAGTTACGTATAGCTTTGCTAGCATTAACATTCACATTGTAGCTCTCATTTCCTTCCCTCATATTACTTTTGTGTTAAAGCTTCTTAAAAACCTGCATACTGGTCATGCGTTACTGTTTATGTAGAGCCTCTACATCTCTGAAATACACAATATGCTATTCCCACAAATACTTTAAGCTACTCTTAAAATAAACTAGCATTAACACTCACATTGTAGCTGTCGATTCTTTTTATGGTTATTTTGTCCCTCAGTTTATGTTTGTGTGGAAGTTACTGTAAAACCTGCACAGCAGTTATGTCGTTTTGAAATCAACCATGAAAACACCTTATGTTATGTGCATTGTTGTTATCACAGATTAGCCAACAAAGTACAAGTGGCTTGAGGTAGCTCCTGCAGAAGAGTGGAAATTCAATTTGTTCAGCAGTAAATGGATTTTAAGGCATTAAAGTCTGCTTTTAGCATATCCGAGCAGGGTTCAAACTTTATGGCAGAGCCCCTGTATCTTGTAAACATGCAATATGCTATTCCCACAAATACAAGCTTCTCTTATGACAAAATATGGGCACTTGCTGTTATGTGGGGGCACTGTTTCCTGGCATCACGATATGGCTGATGCAAGGCCGCAAGGCTGGAATCACCTACACAGGGCATCCGTCCATCCCAGGACACACCAATTGAAATGTCTTTGGACTGTAGGAGGAAACCAAAGTATTTAATTTAACCCATTTAACCCATACAAGACATGAGGAAACATGCAAACTCCACACTGGAGGCAACCAGGATGGGAACTCAAACCCAGGTCTCTGGAGCTGTGAGATGAAGCGCTAACCGCTGTGCCATCGTTATGCCCAGATGCAATCTGAATCGATTAAATAAAATGATTGCTTATGGAAACACTGACTTGGAAATGACAGTTAGTGCCTGTTATAGGAGCTGCAGTATGATCACAAGGTCTATATTCTCGAGTCATTCCTTGCTGTTGGAAGTCTAAAAAGTGTTCAAGGAAAGAGTTTGCCACTTACAACACTGCGTCATGCATGGAGGACTGTGCTACTAGAGTTAGTCATTAAGATACAATTACCACAGAGTGTTAGGGTCACCAATAATAGCTATAGAGCCTCCCAACAATTTGATTAAAATGAATGCTGTGCAAATTAGTCCAGTTTCCCAAAGGTATTACGCAGTCCAGAGAGCATTTAACAATGTTTGCGTTGCTTTTGGAGTCCAATTATTTTTAAATTACACCAGAATTTGTCAAAACTTAGTACATGAGTTCCTAAATAATAAGTACGCGCTGATTTGTTTTCCTTCTATGCGGTACGTGATGAATACGTTCTGGTGGACTCTCACACAAAACATCCTGCAGGTCAATAAGCACTGTGTATACTCATAAATAATAACCAAGCCCATCTGCAGCCTACACACACCATTAGAACAGCCGGTAGAGCCTAAACGACTTTCCAAACATCACACACCTCTATGTACAGTGCTCTTCCATCACTTCTACAGTAATTGTCTTTCCTTCAGGACTAGATGTTTGCACAGAGAGTCATTGAGCAATGCCGGCTTGATCCTAAAGCTCAGAACAGCAAGTTCAGCAAAAGAAATCAAACACGGGGGCTTTTCAAGAACGTAAACAACCGCAAGGAGTTCAGGCTTGACTCCGATTGCATCATCAACCATTAGTAATTCAGGTTTGCACTCAACGGCATTTGGTCTAACGAAGGACCCGTCCACCTAACGATGCAAAATAGCTGCTATATAATCTCACCATAGATCAATTCCACTGAACTCTGGTAACTCCACCCCTGAGGGAATTGAGGAGCGGAAATATGGGTCATCCACCACTGTACCGTGAAATATCACCCCCAGCCAAGTGCTTATTTAGTGTCCTCCTTTAGTTATAAATTATTTAACTGTCATTAAAGATGCAAGATGTGTTTTAGAGTGAATCGGGTTCGGTGTGCAGTAGAGGGTTAAGCTTATTAAGTATACATTATGAAGTGCTTGCCCATCACCTAGAGGACTCGGGTTCATGCCCTGCAGTGCCTTCATGCAGGGCTGGGCATCACATACAGGCACGACTGCCTAGGGCTGGGGTCATCCCCTGGCACTGCAACAGTGAGCCATGCCAATAGTGTGAAATGGCGTAGCATCTAGGATACACTTATGTCTGCACCCTGTGTTGTCTGGGGATAGGTGCCATAGTCCTGCGACCCTGCCCCAGGACAAACGGGCATGCAAGGTGAAAAAATAATACAATATAAAATCAAATACAAATATTATGTTTGCGCAGCTCCTATGGTTCTTTGGTGAGAGATAGCTGCTGGAAATGGCAGTTCTGGAGGGCCTGGGTTCGAATCCTAGATGGAGCTTCCAAAAATGAAGGCTTATAGTATAACAGGATGCTTTGCAACAATTTTTCAGTTACATTTCAAACATTTAACTGACGTTCCTACCCAGAGTGACTGATTATAGCTGATACAATTCGACAGACTCAGGCAATCCAAGCAGTCATGACTTGAAGACCTTGATCAGACCAAAGAGTGGTCCAAAAGAGGTGGGATATGAACCCTGGACCTTCTAGACCACAGTCCAGGACCTTAACCACCAAACCACCAGTCCCATACAGTCTTGCAATGTACAATCCAAGCAATTAAGAGTTCAAGTAAGACTTGCTCCAGGGCCCAGTAGTGACAGCCTGGCACTGGCTCAGTCTCCATGTCACCTTAACAACTGAGCCACCAACTGCCACAAATAACAGACCACAACTTGAGGCTCGAACCCAGAGCTCTTACCTATACTGCATAAATGCTACAAAGGCTACCACTGAGCCACATACATTACACATCTCCTATAGCACATCTGCACATGTCCATTCTGTACTTCAGTATATCAACTGTTTATGATTTGCTCTATAGCTTGCCTGAGTGTTTTATGTGTATATAGTTTAGAATTTATAATTACATGTGCTCTTTTACAAGCTGGGTGCAGAGCCCATAAAGTGCTTGTGATATACAGTCCATTCAAACTCAGACACTTCAAGATCTCATATCCTAATCAAATCAGATGTGTCTGGACCAGGCAACACCATGCACCTGCATGGATCAGATCTGCACTTGGCCATTCCAGGCTTATCAGACCATATACAGAGCCAGAACCAAAAACAGAGCCCAAACCAAAGGTCTAATGCATACTGATGCAAACAGGAGCAGGCGTTCGTGCCTGGAATAAGGCAAGAGGGTGCATATCAAACGCGGTTTTTTTTTCACTATTTCTGGTTGAGATGCAGCTCAGCTTCTAGGCAGAAACAGGAACGGATCTCTTTTATTTTCCACAGAGCAATCTGAGTTTTATTTGAATAAAACAGGTCGAGTCGAGTCGCTAACTGAAATACAAAAATATGGACTCCAGAAAACAAGAAAAAAAGGATATCATGTACATTTAATGAGGCATGGAAAAGTACCGGTTCGTGTTTCGGTGGCGCAGTCGCGCGTGATTGCGCGATTCGGGGTTTGATGCCGGGGCTTTGAGAGGTAAAAAAATAAACAAAAGAGAATCCGAAATCAAAGCGACGTGGCGCCATATGGCGCAGTCAGCTCCAGCTCCAGAGCGCGGCTCGGGTGTGCAATCCAGCGTTCGAGTCCATTTCGGATTGATTCTTTGTTTTTTTTAAAAGGTCCATGGTGTATGGCACGATCCAAAAGGGCGTTGCCTTTGCAAATTCCTGAAAAGTCTGGCAAAGAGCAATGCAAGAAATCCGCTCACTGCTTGCTCTCTAGCAGTGACAGCTCTTCCAGGATGCCGCTCGCATCGACGCGCCTGCGCTCGCGGATCAGCTCCTCCAGGCTGCGGAAGACCAGCGTGTGCACGGTGCTCTCAGACAGGTGCACCTTGAGCAGGTAGCGCTGGCCGACCGAGTGCACCTCTCCGCCCGCCTTAAACTCGCGCTTGCCGAAGCGGCACCAGGCGGCGAAGCTCTCCGAGCTGGTCCAGCACACATCAGCGCGGTTCAGGCCCAGGTGGCCGCTCGCGTTGCGCACCACCAAGTCAGGAGGCAGCGGCCGAAAACGGTAGCGGTCGTTGGCAATGCGCCCGCGCCGGCCGCCGCTCACCTCAAACAGGCTGTCCTTACGGATCTCGCCCTTGTGCAGGTGGATCACCTGGTCCTCGCCTTCGAACACGGCCCAGTGCGGCGCCTGCGCGCTCGCCACCAGCTCCAGCACGTCGCCCGGCTTGCACATGCTGAGCAGCGTGGGCACCGGGTACACGCGCAAATCTTCCCGGGCGCGCACCTTGGAGAATATGCATTCGTGGCAGCAGAAGGCTGAATACTCGAGCTCGTCCAGCGTGCCCACGGCGCCCTCGTCGCCCGGGCTGGGGCTGCCGCGCTCGAGTGACCGCTCGTCCAGCTCCTCCTCGTCGTCGGAGAAAAAGTAGGCGACGCCGACGCGCAGCTCGTCCTTCTCCACGCCTGACGGATCTCCGGTGGGTAGCTCGCTGTAGCTCAGGTGCGTGATCCGGTCCAGTTGGTTGCCCATCAAGGACGGGAGAGGCACGCGAGAGGCATGGAAAGCTGCTTCTGCATCATAACAAAAGTATGCGTAAAAGAGCTGAACACGGTCACGCTCACGCCATGTCAACAAGTCACTGCGCCTGCAGCCAACATACTAAGAGTCCGACCTCCTAAAAACACATCATATCAGGCTTCATAAATAATAAAGAGAGAGAGAGAGAGAGAGAGAGAGAGAGAGAGAGAGAGAGAGACCTAATAAAGATACTGATCCCTGGACGTCACGTCCCCTAAAGAAATAAATACCTGCGTATTTCCAGACTTCCACGGTTAATTGATCCTCCGCTCCATCCGTGCGCTCCAGGATCCTCTCCAAACAAAGGCTTTCCCCTCTGTGCGTTCTCCCTAACTAAACCCAGCTCAGAGCTAAAACTCCACTTCAACTCGCCCGCACCGCTTCACTTTAAATAGAACGCTAAACCACGCCCACAAACACCAAATCCCACCCCATTGCCAAGCTGATTGGGCCTTAAGTCCTACAGTTTAATCATTCCGCGCACACTGATCCTCGGTACAAAAGGAGAGTTATTGTGGAGGTTACAGCAGTTTCCCAAAGCGTTTGCACGAGTGTCCTGCTCTTTAAGGAAATTACTAATATTTAGGATTTGCCCTGAGAATAAATTGCACCCCAAACTCAGCCCCACAGCAGACAGACAATATACCCTACCCTTACAAAAACGTCCTGTGGTAAACGAAAATATTACTGTGGCATTTATATGGTTTACTGTGACAATAAGCAAACACTTGGTTCTGTGGTAAAGTACCACAGGACCCGAGAACTGTGTGGTGAAACAAAACAAATCTCCAAGTCTTGTGGTAAATTAACTGTTTTAAATACAAATTTACCATAAAATACCTCAGGATACCATGTACATTACCACAGAAAGAGTACTGTACTCCTGTTAGGGCGTTCAAAAAAAAACCCCCCAACAACAAAAGAACTAATACCACAAGAGCCATTTGTAATACTCCAGGAATACCACAGGTATTCGTGTAGGTATTACCATAGGATTTTTTGTAAAGGTATATAGCCAAAGGTTTGTGGACATCTAAAAACAACATCCAAAAATGTGGTTTTGTACATGCTTTACTAGAACAGCCTTTATTCTTCTGAGAAGGCGTTCCAATAAACTTTGAAACATGACTAGGACTTGGACAATAAAAGATTGCAATTGGCTTTCCAGTTCACTTCAGGACTGCAAGCCAGCTAAATTCAAGCCATTTCCTTATGAAAGCTGATTGACTGACATGTTGGAGGTTTAAACCTAAACCATATGACTTGGGGAGTTGGGGCATGGGGATCGTGCTTCCAGGTCTACAGCACCTCTAGATTTGCCTATCTAGCACTTTAAATAGTAGATTACATATGAGCCTATATAAAACAGTTGTACAGAGCAGCACTGCTTATTTATAAGGCATGGGTTCATTTGTAACTGTGCAGAGTTTGCTTACTCAGCACCTGTAATTGACTAAAGTTGATGGGTTTGTTTGCAGTTGGTGTTTAAGCAACTGCCCCACCCTTGTTTTATATTATACCCAAGTTCAGTTATGCTCACCTAGAGAAGAACAAATAAAACTTTATCATATTGAACTTTTGGACACTCGTGGTACCTGCTGCAAACCAATTGATAAAACATTTGAGAACCAACACGCTACTGATTTGGATTTAGATTAAAACCATAAAAACCATGAGGGCAATCACTTACATTAAAATCCCTTCATCTTATAAACCACAGTCCTAAGAGGGTTTGTGATTATTCCAAATGTTTATGTATTTATGCTAATAGTTCTCTTTTGTCCTTAACTGAACTGGCTTGATGCATACAGATTTCAGACAGGGTTGTAAATGGTATCTCCTTTCTATTGATTAAATTTAGATTACCGCCAGGACTGCGAGACTTTTAGAATATCGAATGCCATCATTTACACTGAAAGCACAGAAACATGTAAAGACAAAATCTTACAGGGCTGGCAGAGGTTGGTAATTACAGAGAATGCGTGCGCATTAATTTTAGGATTCTGGCACATACTGTTGTATCCACTGTCTTGTTTCTACGGCAGATTCAGCCCATGGAAATTGTATCTTAAAAGAACTAAATGAATGCTAGAGCAATGAACAGGCTTGTTGATGCTTTTTAAACAGACCTGAAAACCTTGCTATACTACAGTGCTTATAGAAAAGCACCATACCCCTTGGATATGGTCACTTTTTTGTCTTACATCCTGAAATTAAAACTCTGTAAGGTATCTTTGTAGAGCCACCTTTTGCTTGAATGTGTCTCTACCAACCAACATCTGTCCATCCACAGATTTTGCTTTAGACTTAGGTCAGCACTTGGCAGCCCAAGCACTTCTGCTCCTTAATGAACTGCGTTGTTTATTTGGCTGTGTTTTTAGGGTTGTTGTCATGCTGGAACTCGAAACACCTGCCCATCTTCAGCTGTCTAGCAGAGGGTCATAATATTTGGATGTACTTGGCAGCATCCATTTACATTTCAATCCTGACAAACTTCCCAGTCCCTCCAAAGAAAAACACCCCACATCTTAATGATGCCACCACCCTGCTTCACAGTAGGTATGGTGTGTTTTTGGGCTATGTTCTGTTTTTGTGTTTGTGCATGTTTTCAAACGACACAGTGCTTGGAGGTCAGTCCAAGAAGTCCAATCTTGGTCTCATATGACCATAAAATCTTTTGGCACATTGCATATGAAGTTCGTACAAGAATCAGCGTGGCACTTTTTCAAAGGCCACTTTCTTTCTAGCCAACCTGCCATACAGCTTAGCTATGTGTAAGCCTGCTGAGATTGTTGTAACGACTAATCTCAGCCATAATGACTTGTATGTCCTTCAGAGTTGACACTGGCCTCTTGGTAGATTCCATGCTCAATATCTTCCTGGCTCAGTCATCCAGTCCAATCTAGGCAAGGTGTTACTGGTGCCATAAGGTCTGAAATATTTTTCTATTGTTCTCCTGTCATGTGCCTTTCCACAGCTTTATTTCTGAGCCCTTTTGAAAGCACCTTTGTAGCCATGGTGAATTCATTGTTAGCATGCACTACTAGTAGTGGAAACCTCTCAAGGAACAGCGGTTTTATTGAAGTAATCAAGACCACTACAATTGATGTCAGACGGGGGCCAGTTAGCCTGGCGTGTGATCAGAAAGGTGATTGGTTGTACTTGAGCAAGTATATAATGGTTACTCTGGTTACTGCTTTTGTCTGTTACCCATTGATACACGTACCTCTTCTCAAGTAAACAGTTATGTGAATGTGTAAAAATGTTTTATATATTGCTGTTTTTGTATCAAGCAGACACTGGACACTTTATTAGAAACACCTGTACACCTGATCAGTCATGCAGTAATCACGCCTGCCAATCACGTAGCAGCAGCGCCATATATTAAGTCATGTAGACGCCAGTCAAGAGCTTCCACATCAAATATCAGAATGGGAAAATGTCGTCTAAGTGACTTTGCCTGTGGCATGGTTGGTGGTCCCAGACAGAGTAGTCTGACTATTTCAGAAAGATGGTGTTTTCATAGGAGTCTCTGGAGTTTTCACAGAATGGTGTGGAAAAAAACAGCTGGAGACAGAAATACTTTGGCCGGACTTATTAAAGCTGGCAGGAAAGCTTCACTAACTTTAGTAAGCAGGAAACTGTATCTAAATAATAATCAAACCTCAATGCAGATGTGCTACAGCTGCAAAAGAGCACATTGTATTCCACACTTTTAATTGATCTAATTAATGTCAATTTCTGTTGATTGGCATAAACAGAATGAATTCTTGGAATCAATTTTCCAGGTGTTGTGATTGTTAACGTGTCAGACATCGGCCTCCTACTACCAACCACGAATTCCCAGGCAGTATTCCCAGTATTGTTGCTGACCATGTGCATCCCGTTATGGACACAACCAACCAACTGAATGTGACAATTCTAGACACCATATCTGGATCCAATATGCAGGTATTCAGAAAATGAGTGTGCAGCTGACAAATATGTTGCCTCCAGCACCATGTTGAATTCTTTCCATGAGGAATTCCAGCTGTTCGGAGAGCAAACGTGGTCTGTTTCTGGAAAAGTGTTTTTAATATAGTTCCCAGTAAATATAGTTGTGGTTAAAGGATTTTGAAACGTTAAGACGATGTGGCGTCCTGAACTTTTTGTCCATATAGCGTATATTTAGTGTACCCTCCTTATAGTTTATCTAGATGGATGGAACAGGGCAGGCATAATTGTTTGGAGCTGATGGTTAGCATTTGTTATTGAGGTATGTTCCTCTGTTGTGATTGTTATGATTGTGTTTACTTCACTTGACATTGGTGCTCTGTAATCAAACTCTATTCATTATTTGATTGCCAGTTGTAGGGGAAATGTAGGTGTTTGGCTCAGGGTCATGACAAACGTATGTGGGCTGAGGATTTTTAACTATAGTGACGACCGTGCCTGTTTAGAAGTAATCAGCCTCATAAAATTTTCTGTTACATTTGGAAGTTTAATTACTATTAGGATTTCCAATAGGCATTACAAATAGGTCAGTGAATCCTAACTTTAGTTAATCATGAATTAAATATGATTGAATTAAAGATTACAGAAACAGAATCTGGAGGGTCGGATTTCTTTAAAAGTAGCTTGGCTCTAGGTCACTCCTGAGAGCCAACAACACACACAAGAGATCAGTCAGAGCACTCCGTTTACTGCCAGGGAAGCTTATAACTCAAAATGATGCATTAAAAGCCATATGTCCAGTGAGTGTTAATCATTCCTATTCTAAACAGCAGATAAATGAAACATGCCATAGACACCCAGAGATGCATGGGCTTCACTGAGTGTCTGTTAGCACTGAGTAATGAGGATTCAGATGAGATTGAGTTTTAGTTTAATGAACGAACAGCGAGATACTGCAATATTTACTTACAAGATTAACGAATAATATAGGCACCTTACTAAACATTTTACTGCTGCATTTCGTTGAAACTGAAGGGGAAGCTGGGCTTGGTGTGAATATCATATGTACTGATGCAGTGTGTAGTGTATAGTATATACTGCTGGGTGCAGTATGGAGTATCCAGTATACTAGCACAATATGTAATATACAGTTTATATTGGTTATATATGCTATACAGACTCATATTATGTACCACGTAGGACATAAAACACCTTTCTTTTGCATTCTCTCATCTTAGGGATGTAGAACAGTGATTTGCAGTTTTGTTTATTTGTTTCAGTAATTTAGTTCATGTTTATGGTTTAGGTATTTTATATGAGCATATTTGTCTCCCAGACACCATGATGTTGCTATTAAAAGTGAAATAATATCCCTAATTGGCTTGTATCTGATACATTTGGTCTGGCAATAGGAGGGGACCGAAAGGAGGGATCCATCCATCTTCAGGGTACGGCTTTGATTTTATGGCTCATGACAATGCGTAATGGGAACTCAGGGCTTTAGGGGAGCTTTATCCTTTTTGGAACACACCTTCGGGGAACTGGGACAATCCTTAAAAAGATCAGAGGAAATATCTCGCTAAGCCGCGGACAAAGAGCGAATACTGAAGATCTCATTTAAATGAAGAACGTATGGCAGACACCTCATCGAAAAAATAATGGAAACTAATTTATTCAATTCTGTGGACCACTATTCCATGTCTGGAGATGTGCAGTCACAAGAGAGATTTCAAAGTGGCACAGTGATACACAGGTTTAGATGATGATTTGTAGTATTTTTCTTATTCATCAATGTGGAGTAACATTATATCTCCAACCCCATTTTCTTTATCTGGAGTCAGGAAAAAAATTTCAGACCAGGAACATCTACGTGACAAATCCCACTCACCATGAGTTGACAGCTCTCCATCACTTTTCACCCAAGTACCCAGAACATGTGGCCTCAAGTCAGATGACATAGTCACAAAATTGGTCGTCGACCTTTAGCCTTAGGTGCTCTGGTATCAAGTACACTTATGAGCATCCGTGTGTTCGAACATTGTGTTTGTCTGCGAGACAGAAGACTAATAGTAGTAGAGCTATTGAGTCAGTAGGAGGTACGCTCTCGAGGATCTGTTCCATGTTCTCCAAGAAGGCTGAATATTCGAAGCAACTATTTTGTGCTTATGCATAAACAACAGTCAGGCTTATCCTCTCTGAGACAACCCTCTGTCTACAGAGACAATGTCCAACTGCACTGCCCTCTGTCTGGGAATTATAATAACGGAACTTCCTTGGGGACTTCAGAGGAATATACCACCCCAATTGAAAAGTTTGGTATCAGAGCTTATGCTGTGATTATATCTAGTCCATATATTTCTGTCTCACACACCAGCTCAGACTCCTTCCCTGCCAGGAAAGATATGTTCCATGTTCCCAAAGCTATTGCTTTTCCATTGCCAAAGTCTAGTCCATCCAAAACTGTCTACCCCAGAAGCCATTCCACCCCAACCCCACTCTTCACCTTGCAGGTGGTGAGCCCACAAGATGCCTCCATATTTCAGGCTAAGCCTGACCGGGTTAGATGGGAGGCCCAGTCACCAGACCCAGTAAACCCCACCCTCAGAACTGCCACCAGGGGATGCACTCAGTAAGCTTAATCTGGGGAGGATACACTGATTTATACCTATACGTTTCATGGGATTTTTGGATTGTACTTTGTATGACCTCTCCACCGTCGCATCAGCCTACTGGGAGCATTGTTCTCCTGCTCTGCTGGTAATTGTTCTCTGAGAATCATGAAGCCCACAAGCCCTTTCACTACGAATCCTTGACAGGGATGACATGTTGTTTTGTAAAATGTAAAGAATTATGGCATATGAAAGACTACAATATAATTATATAAGATGAACATAATATAAATGAAATAAAAAAGAAAATTAACTCATCTATGTAAACATAGTCTAGCATTAGACATGATGGTGCACTTCGCTGAATACACAAGATAGAGCTGAACAAGCCACTAAAACAACACTTACACACTAGACAAAACAATCAGATCAAAACTCTAACGTTTTTAAACAAATCACACTATTTGCTTTGATCCTGTGTTTCAGGTTTGACTGGAGCTACAGATCTCGGCTCCTGCAAAACTGTTGCTCCGCTGCATTTGTTGAGCTGCCTTTCTGTTTGTGCAGATTCAAATGAGTATTTGCTTTGCAGATCCAGATGTCAGTGCCTGCTTATGCAGTGTGTTATGCAGGGTGTGGATTTTGTGTATTTCTGAAGTCTATCAGCACAGAGCTGCTGCCGAGATTGAATGTAGTGAATCAGTGAGGTGTTTGATCAGGGCAATCTCTGGATAACACCTTTAGAAGAACATGGGGTTCACACATAGGCTTTAAGACTGAGCAGGATAAAACTAGAATGAATGTATTTTAATTAAATTACAAATCCTCGGACCGTTGCTATAATAGTGAACAGAGGTAGACGAATCTGTAACTGTCTTGGCTCTTAGTGTTGTATTTGTTATTGGTATAGTTATCATTGCTGTAACCCAACAAAAACTGGACCCTAGCTGCTTTCGCACACAGTTCTAGGGACTAATTTTGGAGGAACTACCCCTGTGGAGCTCCCCTGGGAACTACATTCATTAACTTCAGTAACCTAAAGCAAATCTTTTGACTCTTGGTTTTTCAACAGAAAGTTTTTAAGAAAGGTTTTTCCTTGGGTTGACCAGCAAATATGTTCCCAAAAAATGTTAGAGCCTTCTATCGTTGTGCACATTTGGTCCCCACAATGTTATATATACATGGTACACACACACAGCCTAAGTAAACATATGTTTTGGGGACTTTCCCCTGACATAATGATTACTGTAGCTTACTAACGCTACACCTACACCAGAGGCAATTGCTTTAGGACTACACAGGCTTCTCTGTAATTTCATTAAATTGTGGTAATGAAATGTTTATCAAAGTCTCCATATTATTAAAGAATCTTGGTAGCATTCAATATCTTAATGACTAAAATGATCAAATACCCCACTGTAGCGTCACGCTGTTGGTTCATTACATTCAAACTCCTACTGGTGAACAGCACAGAGCAGCATTCAACATCTGCCTTGAAGCCCCAGGCACAGACCTAATAGACCCTCATTGAAGCTTGTGTGTCTCTGAGAGTCTATGGCATGTTTGTGTAGCTGTATTGAATGGGATGAAAGACAAGTTTGAATTTCGTTGACCTGTTGATTACTGTAGTTGTTTATGCTACACCTAGACTTAACCCCAACCTTAACCTCAGTAACCTAAAGCAAACATTTGGCTCTTTTGGCTTTTCAGAAGAAAGTTGTAGTGTTTGCAGGAAGGCAAGTGTCCCCACAAGGTAAAGGTCTTTCTGGACATTTGGTCCTCAGTGAGTGTGTTTACACGTGCTTAATAATCCGTTAACTGCAGAAAATCATATTTTGTCAGTAATCCACTCACATGGGTATTTATGTGCATTTGCGTAAAGCTCGGACATGACTCGGGCAATAATCTCACAATAGGATGTTGCGTAAAGTTCAAACTTTAACAATTAAATAATGAAAGTCTTCATTTCTTCGAGCATATTCTGTGCTTCAGAGTTTCTTGGATCCTGCATTTAATTCCAGGGTTGCCAGATCCCACAAGAGAAACAAGCAACCAGGTCTATGGAAAGAAATCCAAAAGAAGCGAAGTCTGTTAGACTAAGCGGCCTTTACAACCATGTTTGTTTCCGCCAGCCGCTTTTGGGTTTCGTTTGCATACATGCGCAGTCTGAGAAAGCACTGAGAAATCCAATTACTGAGGTAAAATCCAGCTCTTTTTATCTGATTTCCTAATCTGATTTCTAGGCCTTATTTATATGACCACTTGAAAAATCAAATAACTGCAGAAAACTGATTGTCATTGGATATTTAACTGCATAAGCTTAATTGAATGCACTCAATACTATATATATTTGACTCCAACACACACACACACACACACACACACACACACACATAATGTTGATGCTGCATGAGCAAGAGGTCTGTAAAACATGCCATAGACAGCCAGACACAAATGAAGGCCTGACATCTGGGTGGCAGGCTCACCATTAGGATGATTTAGTTTGTAATTATTGTGTAAAGGCAGATCCAATTACACACCACAGAAATTAGATTGCAGTGGTTGCTCTGGTTTGTGTGTGTATGTGTGTGTGTGTGTGTGTGTGTGTGTGTGTGTGTGCTAAATATGTATGAATGCTTAGATTAATTTGAGTGTACTTTTCCCTGCACAGATCGTATTCACTTCTTTTCAGTTGTAAAGTCGGTGGGACGTCATCTGACCAAGGGTGCCAAAACTTTCCTGGCACATGATCACGGAGTGCGAATGAGAAACGAATTAAGAGCTGAGCCTTGGAGTAAATTTAAATGTCCGGTTGATAGACACATCGAGCCGAGTTACTTCGATCACACGGAATCATGGCAACACAACACGGCCACACAGCACATGAAGACAAATGGATGGAAAAAAAAACCTAGTCGAACCAGAGCGACACCTGGAATGTCAATGAGCTGCATGTCCGAGTTTAAATGACAGCCCTGCATTTGCAATGCGCTAGTCGAGGCGATGAGAGAAAGCACCTGAGATCGTGTGGGATATTTAGGATGACATCCCCATGTGCTGATGTTATTACAGCGCTTCGGTGTCCAAACGTCACTCAGATCATGAAACAATGATATACAGGCGCTTAAATCTCATGAATCATGCGCTTTTAGACAAAAAGGTAAAAGGCTTTGCTAATGTCATGCATGGGACCCCTGGTCTGACACACCCAGCCATACGATACAAATGACTTTGAGACTCAGAACGCCCTGGGCAAGACAGAAACTTAGGAACAGATGGCCAGACACAGAATGGAACCCAGCGGCGAACCTTCTAGCCAGGTCAACTTGTCTCATTTGTTTTCTTTAAAGAAAATAAATCCATACTTGAATCAGAATCTTGTTATTAATAGTGTTCTTCTTCTATGAGATCTTGCAACAATCTCTCGACTCATCCACCGATGGTGGAGGACCGAATGCCAGCGTGTGCCACTGTACAACTGGCAGCCACTGACCACTCCTTTTCTCCAAAAAGCAGTGGACTTCTAGGGCGAAAATGAAACCAAAGACAGAGCAGACCACGCTTTTGTTATTCACCTTTGGTGGTACCTCAAACGGTTGACACAGGTTGTTGTTGCAGCACTGGGGAGACAGTCCGGCAGTTTAGGCAGCACTAGCCGAGGAAAAAAGTCACTGTGAAATTGATAAATGATGTTTGAGCTGCAACTAGCATTAGTGATTTACTTCAGGGAGCATGTCTAATTGCATTGGTCATGCTACGATTGCAAAACAAAATTGAATAAATATCTTTTGCCATGCATCTCTCTGCTTTTCATCCATCAGAAAGGAGTGACTCTCAGAAATAACTTTCGATTGCGTAAAAAACAACCATAATCAGAAAAGTCAGAGCTTTCAAGGATTATCAGAATGGTGGCAAAGTCATTCTCAGTCTCACCCTTTCTGTCTCTGTCTGTTTCTCGTTGTGCCTTTGGTGCCCTAACCTCTCAGTGAGGAGCTTTGACAGTACCAGGCCATCTCCGTGTGAGTCGCAGCGCAGAAGTGCTGCGGGTGAAAATGTCAAGCCGTCCCCGCCACGTCCACAAACTTGTGAGGAAAGCTGACCTTGCTTGAGCCCTCAAAGCTTGCCCTAACCCCCGGATGGCAGAGCGACTTATTTAATCCCCCTTCCTCCCCGACTGATTTTCATCTGGTCCTGGGGAAAATGGTTGGGCATTTTTCAGACAACATGGCATGTCTTTATCAAGAGCGGTTATTGATGTTTTTCTTTTCAACACAGTTAGCTCTCTTCAAACATGCCCTGTGTAGTCATGCTGTTGGTGACTAAGCAAAGGGGCCCACAGGTCTTGGTTCTTGTTTGTTCTGCAGCAGTTTGCATCTGTCTCGTGATGCCTAGGCAGAGGAAAGAAGGCAGGTGCGTCACAATATGGTCATGTTGCCAAAGTGCACCCGACCTTTCATTAAAAGCTCTCAAAGGTCAACCAGTGGGAGCATGCAGAACTAACCCGTGATGACGTATTTTGTGACAAAAGTACTTATAGGTTAAGGGAAGGCAGGATTAGTGCGAATTCCACAAAATATAGGTATGACCTGCTATTAGACAAGGTTTTACCAATAAGGTAAATATTAAAGAAAAGACCATAAAAGGTGAAAGGGAGTCACGGATCTATTAATGGTCTATGGCTTGAGTTGTCTTGGTCACTACAAACCAATACAAAGATATTCTTACTAACCACTTCTATATATCAGAATAGTAAGTAGTAAGTAGTAATGAGGATCAACTAATTATAGAAGTTGCTTACAACGCTGATTTTCGAATGTTGCGGTATGTATCATGACTTTGAACCCTACTGCCTCACTCTCAGCATGCCAGGTTGGACATGTTCATTTAAGTTCTCTGTTTATCATGAACAACAACTGACTTTATCTCTTCCTGCGGCATGGTTGTTTGTCGGGATATAACCCTCAGCATACTGCCAAGCCAAAGCAAGGCTCTGGAGAGCTGAAAGGCAGAACCGGGTGTTGCACTAATATGCAGCTGTCGGGCTGAAGGGTTAATGGAGGGGCATACGTGAAACAGACATATTCATGTGTAAAATTAACCACATGCGGGGGCGCCAAATGTCACCGGTTAAATTATAACCTTTGGCTACAGCCTGTCACATAGTTTTCACCGGGTCACGAAATAAGTTCAACATAAATGGTGCCCTTGTGTTTAAGTCAGGCTTGCTGAGCATCTTAAATAACTAACCAGTAACAATGGATGGGTGCTTTTAGTGAGCTACAAAAATCAGTGACAATGTCGGTGATTGAGCGGCCCACTCTTATTATGCTTGCTTCTACAAACTTTAACATGTCTTAAGAGCTTCTGATGTTCTGCCTCCTAGAGTTCTGGGTGGAAGTTATTTATTCATGCTGATCCAGCACAATGCAAATGCACTTTGATAGAAAAGAAAGCTGAGAAGACGGGGGAATAATTCTAACACATTTTGTAGTAAATTACTATATATGGCAGTGATTTGCAGTGCATGCAATGGGTACCCCTTTTGCTACCCAAACACCCCTCTAACTGGACCCCACCCCTGGAAATCCCACATAGGTTTTTAATGCACAGTAGATGTACCATATAAGATGAGGCTTCACTGTAATTTACTGTATGGATTTCAAAATACAGATCAACAGCCCACAAATGCAACTACAAATGACAAAAGTAGCATGTACAAAATGATTCCTAGGCAGCCAAAACATTAAGTAAACAGCAAGCTCACCGGTCCATTAGGCTTGTTTGAAGATAAAGTTCATCCTCTGCTTCTTTGCCAGAAAATGGTCTGGTACTTTGTAGGCAGACTTGGTCGACCTGCTGAATTACTGCAAGTCGCCATTTAACGTTATCAAGCCAAAACAGCATGTGCATAGACAGTGACGTTTATTTATGAATGACGAATACGTAGCACCTTCTTCAGTATGCCGAGAAGGGATAGACAGCCATGGGCAAGCCCCTGTAAAGCATGAATCTGATTGGTCAGATATCTTGTCCGTTTGTTAACAGACCAACATTATCAAACCCTTCTTAATATTATCAAAAGGGGTACGCAGGTACTAGACAGAAGTCATTTTTGTGATAGGTTAGTAGCACTCTCAGTCATATATGTGTGATATAGCAACCAACAAAATGCGTAACATTTTAAATAGGTTGATGTTTTTGTCTTTATACATAAAATGAATATTTATATAATATTTTACATACACCTGTTTGATACCCCTGCTTTGAAGGGTTAGCAGGCCCTGACTGCACGGCACTGATGTATGGGTTTTGCGAGTTATCTCTACTTTTCCTGGTCAGGGAAATGGGGCTCCGGCATGGTCTGAAGCATTCTCACTTGCTACAGCTATCCTCCATGCCTGACAGCTCTTATATTACTAGGAATTGTAAAACGTGGGTTTAACAAAAAACTGTTTTATTCTGTCAAGACTCTTATTCACACCATGCAACTGCAGAATACTGCTCAATGTCCTTATATTCTACTAAACATGGGCTCCTAGGAACTTAATCTTGTTGTCCGGACCACAAATGCAGAAGGATGTTTTTCCTGTTTAAACCTGGTTCTTTTAAAAGGCAGTTTTTCCATGACACTGTCACCAGTTGGTTATTCGGGGACCGGACTGCCTTGTATATGCGCTATTATTAAAAGCACTAAATAACAACAAGCTTTCGTGTCCCCGGAGGCAAGATCAAACTGCTGCAAACAGCAGTTCTTGAGGACCTGAGTTTGAACCCTGGGATGAGCTTGCAAAGTGAGGGACGAGTGGTGCAGTTATGTTCCTGCAATCGGCTGAGGCCCATCCAGGATGTGCTTTTGCCTGCTTCTAGTGAATTCTGGGATAGACCCCCTGACCCTGATGGGGATAAGTGAGGGTAAAATGGGATGTTTGCCTTCCCTGAACAATGCGACAGCAGCCCCATAATGGACTGACACCACATGCTCACCTGCAACCTGTGAATTAGGCTCTGGAATCCCCCGCCCCCATAAGATGCGAATATATATCAGTATTATTGTTTATATCTGCCGCGCCACTACTTTAGAATTCTGCTCAACTCTGAAAAGTCCTTCAGGCAATTTATTAGCTATGCTTCCCAATGATTGGATGTCTTTGAAAGGCTTTGGGGAGAGCCCGTCAGCTTGCTGCGATACCAGATGATGTGTGTTTGATCAGTGCGTTGAGGATACTGCAGAGTCCACCATGTATTTTATTCACATGAATTATTATCACAAGGACTATTATCAGAAGGATGGGTCTTAGGCATAGAGAGAGCTGACACCCCGTCATATTTGACATCAAAACAGAATCTTTTGATTTTACAAATTATAAAAAGTCATTCCTTTTTAATATTTCAACTGGTAAACCAATGTTTTCCCCACAGCCTTCTAAAATAACCCTTTAATTGTTCATGATACCTGAACTGTACCTGGAAGTGATCTGGATTTGCTCATTATTAAAAGTGAATAAAATTCAGTTTTCTTCAATACAGAAATAACTAAGGGTTAAGGAACCATGTAAACTAATATAAGTAGAAATTATGGGAGTCTCCGTCCAAATTCTGCCATTAAGGAGTTACTATATTTAAAAGGGTTTGCTGTTTGTAGTATTTTCTACATGAGTTATATAGAGGAGCACAACCATTCAGGCTTAAGAAATGGAAATTAATAAATTATTCAGTTGGGATGATGGTGTTGTGATGGTGTTGGTGTGCATTGCCTTTATTCTTCAAACACAAAGTGCATTTCTGCCAAAAAAACCCTTCCCAGAAGCATTGTGGAACATCCAGGTGTTCTTCCCTTTTTCATTCTGAAGTCATTGTGCCTTAGTTCACCTTAGGCAGTTCTGTGTAATTTTAGGGGCAAATCAAGAAGAATTGCACTACATATAAGGCTTTGGGATTTGTGTTGATGTGTTCAAGTTTAGAAGAGCACAAGGTCTCAAACTCAGTCATGTGCATTAATGTTTAGTGTTTGCTACATGCTTTTTGAGAAACAGTATCCAAAGCTTAGTTCTATGAAACATTATATTTTTCTGTAACAAGTTTCACACTGGTTGTGGAAACCATTTTACATCCATACGCTTCATATCTACACTGATAATAATCATTGTGGGTCTTCAAAAGACACTGAACTGTTCACATTGTTGGTGGTTCTTTCTGCTTTGATTTATTCCACAAACATTTATTTACTTCATGGCCAAAACCCATAGTCATCAGACCGTTTCATTTTCAGTCTGAGCTACTGTCATATGTGGTACTGAAATCTGATATGTATCTGATATGTGGCAGTGTGACAGCAGTCTGAATGGAATTCATATGACTTTTACTCGAACAGATCCAGCACCCTGTGGGAATCCCTCCCTACCTCTTCTGAAAACCCTGTAGGACATACCAGAAATCATCTTCTTGGAATAACAGGATATAGTCTGACTTGAGAACATAGCGACTGGATTTGCAAAACTCATGGACATTCAAACCATCTGAGTACTTCGTATTGCTATTTATTTTAACCAGCATGTGGTAACCTGCTCCTGTTACCAACCAGTACAATCCAACACCTTATCGCTCTTTTTAACAGTATGAGCCACCTTAACTTGGGGTCCTGCTTCTCAAATTTTGAGGAAAGCCAGTGGCATAAATAGTTAAACGTTACCTTTGACATTCTTAAATTTGAATGAATGTCATGTCTGAATTTCAAGGTGCCACCACTCCTGGATCTCCATTCGCATCCAGATCTCTCCTTAGAAAGCCTCTCCCTCTTTCAGCTCGGTGACCTTGTGTCTGTGAAATCAGAGTCCGCATTTAATATACTTAATGTGAACAACAACTTTAGGTTATTAATCGCTACTGTACATTTATGTTTGTTTACTTTCAAGGGGGCGTCTCGGGTGGCTCAATGCTCTTCTGTACTTGTGAATAATAAAAATAAAAATATACATAAGGTTAAAACAGTGTGTTGAAATTACATAATTGTATTCACTGGGTAACTGTCTTTTGAAAAAACATATAAATTGAACAACAGATTAGCCAACCAAGGATGCCCCCACTATTTGGAGACACCACCTACACTCACACCCACACATCTGTCAAAAAAATGGCAAAGAAACAGAATATATATTTTTTTCCAAGTAGTATTAAAAAGAAAAAGAAATTGTATTGGCATGTTTAGATACATACGTGTAAACTGTTCATGATTTCTCGCTTAAGAAGGGGATTTTCGAAGGAAGAATGAAACAAACTAGTAACGCAACTGAATAACAATACTACATGACCACTTTTACATGACATTTAATATTAGTACTTGTGTACATTTAAAAGCAGGTATGTTTATTTTAATTAAAACATTCGGAAAAAGACTTTTACTGGTGCAAAATGCATTCGCAGTGTCTGTATTTCTGCTTAAGAATAGGACTTCTATACTTTGCCCGCCAATGGACAAACCCAATTCCTTAATTGTTTTTCTTATGTAATGGTCTTAATAGTCTAATCACAATCAGAACAGATTTTTAAAATAATTTGAGACTTTTTTTATTTGACTTTTTTCATTTCATATTGGTTCTTCTACAACTGCCTCCATGTGGTGATAACACCACCCTTCAGAAGTTGTTGGTAATACTGTAAGTATGCCTCATGTATGATTGTAGGTAAAGAGTGTAATCACAGGTAAAGACCTAGGCATTATTAGAAGGATCGACCAACGCCAGCAGGAAGTAGAGTGTGCAAATGATAGAGAAGTGAGGAAAGTACAGTTGCAGCACTGAAATGAAGGCCAAATAGTGGTAAATCATGAAAGCTAACTCTAAATTCAAATACATGTCAGTCTATAGTGTATGGTTAATGCAGTGTGAAATATGTTACAGCAACACAGTCCAAACAAACACTTTGGAGAACATGCAAAAGGATTTTCCAACATTGGGGCCAATTCTTCCAACTGAGATCAGTTCTATTACTTGAAAGTGCTCTTGGATCTCTTACAAAGAACTAGCACTAACCTGAGGGTTGCTTCTTCAGAGCTTCTAATGAGACGATAATGACATCTTCAGGGTTGTCCAGTGAGTGCTGTCCTTTCTCAATATGTCTTTGGTGAGCCCACGACATTTCCAGAGGGTTCAGCGGTGACACCTGACATCCCAGGTTGAGCCAATTTGCTAAAGTCTGGTCTAGTGATGTCCCATCTTGTAGCTCAGGAGGAGTCTTGGCTCTTTATTCATTGCCATTGACTAGACCTTCCAGCAGCTTTGAAAAGGTCTGTGCTTGTTTGACACTGGCCTCAAACTTCCTACCCTTTCAGACTCTTTCAGTCTACTTTCTCTGGGTAAGTCTAACCAGTGTCGGCCACAAGTTTAGCATACTTAAGCTTCTTGCACAACATCCACCCAGGGCACTGTAAGCAGCATAATGTAAATGAGGAAAAGTGAGAAGGACCATAGCTTCAGCACAAGGTCTGGTCTGAGATTAGTTGTGGCAGTCTCATCAGGAAAACAGCCTCTGGGTCAGGTCATCCATCACCCTCCAATCTCATACTGCATCCTGCTGCCTGGTCTCTGGGCATTTCTCAAGCATCCTGGAATGAATCGCCTTCCCTGAAGAGTGCTAATGCAGGTGGGACGCCAGATGCCGAGGGGTTAGGGCACTGACGTAAGTCAGCCGAGTCTCCAACATTGCCTCTGGTGCATTTAAATGGCACTTGTGGATTCATGCTTGTCACATTTGTTGGAGCAGCAGGCATTGACTTTTTGCCCATTTTTTTAAACTGTGTTTGCTCAGTGGGGATTAATCCTTTATACCCTTTTCCCCATTGATCACTGGCTTGTGATCTTCTGTAAGAATCTGCAGGCTTAGATGATGTAAACCTTTCATTGCCTTACTAGAAACGTGCCAGGTTTTTATTTATGCTCAGCTTAGGGTTTCGACTTTGTCACATGTGAATATGAGTCTCTTCTAGATGTTCGACTTTAAAGGAGCACATTGTCAGGGGGTTGCTGATGGGCCCTCTGGGTGCAATGGGGGAAACGCAAAAAGCTAAACAGAATCAACTGAGATTAGTGTAAGAAGGTCGAGAAATTGTTGCAGTCTCTTACATGGTCTAAGTATGTGGCACAATTAATTGGCGGATTCAGCTATTCCTGCCACATGAGGATGCCGCCTTTATAAGAAATAACTTCATTCGATTTCTGATTAGATTTAAACAGACCTTATTTCAGATGTTGCTGGTATCGCAAAGTGGTGACATATAGCATTAAGCAAGGGCCTAAATTTCATTTCAACTTTGGTGGGAGGGCAATAAACCATAAAATGTCTCAAGAGCAATTCCACAACCAGATTAGCTACCAAAAGGATTGTTGTATTGAATGTATAGGCTAAAGGTTAGTATGTTCAAACAGTAATAAACCATGTATTAGTATTAGTGTGTTCAAACCAAGAATAGCCTGTAGAGGGCACACTATATATGGGTGTAGGTTTCCTAAGTACAATGTAAATGGCGTCATTTCATCTAACAGAATCTTATTTGAGAACCATCGTGACAGCTTCAATATGAATTCGTACTGTAGTCATTAAATATGTTACTGGTTTATCCCAGTGTCTGCTACATTAGCTTCACAAATAGAGATTTACAGCTATAAAAGCAGATGAAATACTTATTATACTGAAATACTTATGAATTTACTTATTGTAGCTGTCTTTAAAACTAGGTGATGAACTCTGTAATATCAATTGTAACAGTATAACATAAAATGTGTGTGGGGTCAGTTGATGGTAGGCAGTTAAAGTTTAAAGTTGACTATTAAAGTGCCATACTGAGAGCCACTGAGATTTTAAGTATAACCCATTCTGTTGCCACTGTTTTTCTATAGAGATCCTATGATAGTATGCTTCATATTCTGAACCTGCTAGGAATGAGCATGGCTAAGACACTGATAAGAATTGGTGTCTAAAAACCTTTGCCCATATAGTGTACATCCCAAAATCTGAAGCAGTAGGAAATCCATATTAGTTCTCAAATGAGAAAACCTGTAAGCACTTGGATGGATGTGATGCTTGGATGTCTACATTCACGTACGCCTGAACAATCAAGAGACTCATGTGTTTGTCTAGCCGTCTAGCGCATGTTATTGCCTGGAGGTAGTGAAGTATAGCTCAATATCACTAACGTTTACCAAGCAGGTTGGTGACAGCTAAGACGGTAAAATGAATCCCATTAATATTCAGCACGGCTCTGAACAGCATCCCAGAGAAAGCTGGACAGTGTACATTCTCCACTCTTAGCTTTTACTGTTCTTGATTATTGGCCTTCCTTGATTGAACAGTGTATGTTTTTTGACACCTCGCTGTCTTCATCCTCTTACTATCTCTGTCTCGCTCATTATAAGCAGGCTTCTGTGGTGCAGGTCCCTGTTTTCCCTCCACTTGCTTCCTTTTCTGCTCAAAGCTCTCCCATCTGACTTTTGATTAGGGGCGATGAAGTGTGAGGAACATGTGACGTTTCTGCATTCTCGCTGTGCGGTCAGCATCAATCACAGAGTTAGCAGCCTGCTAATCTGACAGAGAGGGAAGGAAAGCGCTAACAGGTGTCACGGAGAAAGCGAGGGAGGGCGAGGTTTTTCCCGGATAATGCTAATCCGTGCTATTGTCATGTAAGCGTTGGGTTACAGAGCAAGAACTTTGAATGCAAACACTGAATGCCAATGAGTCAGTTGTTTGAGCTGCAGCAGATCATAGGCAGTAAATGGGTAGCCTTCATTTGCAGGCAAGAACCCTCCATAATGAATTATTTACCAAGTACATACTGCATAAGTGTTTTCTAAGAACGAGATGTAAATAAAGCTTGTTTCAGTTTCTGTTTGATTTTATTCGTTTACTACATACATGGCTTTCTTCCCACTGTTAAGTATAGTACAGGATCTGTGATGCTGCATGACATTTTCCTCTAACTTCCTCTGACAAGAAGCTACAACTAGGTTGTAACTGGACACTGGACGATGACCAACACGTGTCCAAATCTACAAAAAAGACTCAATGACCACAGAATCAGGTCTCGCTCAAGACCATCTCAGCCACCCTGAGGAACGTTTAGACTCGAGAGACACATCTAGAAACACACATCTGGAACAAACAAGAGTGCTGCTTCAAAGTACTGAACCCTAGTTCATATCCTCCCCCTGAAGGTCAGATCTGAGTTGATTTTTGGCTACATGAACCATTGTGAAGTGCCTAGGGCTTGAAAGTCCATTTCTGGATTTCCTAGCACCAGCGCACAAGTTCAGAGTTGGATCTGCTGGCATATTGTACGTTGGCTTGCACTTCGTACTTCGTTTCAGATATTCCAAAGTGAGTCCATAATAGAGGAGCTAGGACTCCAGAGGATCTGGAGAGATTTTGTACTTTTTTACAGATTCCCTATGCCCCTGGTTCAGTATTAAGACTTCAAGTGTGCATTTTTGATGAAAAAAATCATAATCTCGTCTCAGTCTCATCTCGGTCTCAGCCACTCCCAGCCTTGGCCTTGACTTGGACTAAAGGTACTAAAGGTACTATAGGTCTTGGACTCGGGTCTGACCAGCTACTTAAACAGATAAACACAAAAGCAATATACAAAGATTCCTGTCTGACCCGGAATCCAAACATCCCACACTAACATTATTTCTCCTTCAGAGGCCAATGCGGCAAAGCAGTGCTATTGGGAAACGATGGAAATCCACAGGTGGAAGTGAGCTCTGGGTGAAGGCTGAAGTGGGTGACTTTGTACTTTTCTAGGATTATTTCAGGGTTTGACTAGAAATCTAAATGTCAAAAGCAGCCTTAGTGTCCTAGAAACTTCAGAGCACGGTTTTACCACTCAACCCAAATGCCATCACTTCTTCCACGTACACCTCCCGCTGATCAGAGGGGTCACTGGGGACAGGTTGAGAGGTACCCAGGCAAAAGCTTTTGGCAGAACTGTGTTAAGCTCAGCCCATGCCAAACAGTTCGTCAGCACTGCCCACTTTCCAGCTGAAGTGCACATTTTGACATTTAGTGGAAAGGCCTTAATTCAGCTTGTGGCACTATTTCTTGAAATGGCATGTAGTGGCGCTTAACGCTGTGACCTTGTACTGATATTTGTGTTAGAACATGTTTGCTAAAAGCTTACAGGATGTGGGTGCTTTTCTTTGCGAGTACGCCATGAGTGGTGAGGATATTTAGGGCGAGTGGTCAATTAATGTCAATTGTTGGCACTAGTGCACTTATGCATGAGTTGAAGTACATTTGCCTTGATACATTTGGAGAAAACTGCGGAAGGCTGTATTGGAGGTCGCTATGTGTTTTTGTGTAATTATTTTTTGAAAACGTCTGCTTTTAAAAATACCGACCATGTTTTTTTTTCCACAGTGAAGCTTTTAGCGAAAATTGACAAGCAAGATTACATTAATTTCACTGCAATCTGTGGGTCCACTATGAACAGATAGCCTTCGCGAGCAAGACTTTGTGTATCGACTTTGCCAAAAATTGACCTCTGCACTGGCCTCTGAAGTCGTAGTCCCTCTAATGGCAGCACAGCAACTGACAAACAGGAAACCGCTCAGGCTCTACCTATGTGCACACTTCTAACAGCTTCTAGAGCTTTCTTCCCTTATATAGTAAGCTGACTCTTCTAAAAGCACTTTTTTCACAACATTTAGAGCTTTTTACCTTTATGTAGCGCGTCTTGGCATGTCTTTGTACAGGTTCTAAAGCTTTATTCACTTACAGGGTGTGCCTGATTGTTTCTTTACGACAAGGTCTTAGTACTATAACTAAAAATACACATCCACACAAAATACATATTATTTTAAAATCTAAAAACTAGGGGTGTAATGATGCATCTCGATGCAGATGTGCAGACAATGTCACATGCACTCTGTTTATGACGCCATCTGATGCAATTACTTTTTTTGGACACCAGGGGGCACTATCATACATCGTCTTACAAATCTGCAATTGGAAATTTGTTAAGATAAAGATGAATTAGAGATTGAGGATGTTTAAAGGTATCTTTTAAAGGCGCTTTTTACTTTGATTTTCAATTTAAAATAGCACTTCTTTAAAACTCTCAATTTCTTTTAATTGCAGCAGACTAAATATTCTTTTTATTTACATTTTTTATACAAGAAAAGTACACATTATTTAGAATTTTTACTCCAAAGAAATTTAAAAATACATTTTCCATGTGGTTATTTGATATGTGGTGAAGCTACAATGGAAGATTTTATTTATAATTTTAAACCTCCATTTCTAGTCATTTCAACTAAATTTTAACTAAATGTTTAAATGATGAAATGTCTTAATGCTTTTTTTCAAGTTCAAGAAAATGTGCATTGTTTTGTATCATTTACAGATCGTAAGAAAATCAAATCATGAACTCAGTATCGTGAATCGAATCGAATCATGAGCAGAGTGTATCGTTACACCCCTACTGATATGTGATACTGCCAGTCAGTAATTTACAAAATAACGCTACTGGGTGAATCTAAAAAAAACACTGACTTCCATTTTCAGTCTCCTTCTCCTCCTGTCTAGTTTTCTATTTGAAAAAACTCTATTGTAAAATAAATGTAAGGGAAAATGACCTGGAGATAAAAAAGCACGACTAAATTACAGTAGTGCACATGCTGGAAAATTCTCATTGTCCACAGGAACTTGTAGAAGTGTCAGCTCATTATTACATGCATGAGTATGACACAGTAGCAAGAAAGGTATGATTTATGACTCCTCTGCTCAGCTGTGGATATGCAGATAATTGCATAAACAGCATGCGGTAGTCATGCCTGTCTGGATGCATAATCTAAAGCAGACAATTCAGGCGCTCTTATATCAGAGCATTAACGTACAGATCTCACATTGTCAACAGAAAAGAAGAAGCTGTCATCCAATGAAGACACACTAGTCTTTCTGGGCGCCTGTGTGCTTGAGATCAACATGTTCCTTAAGTATACTCATTGACAAAACGGCTCTACAAAAAGGCTCTCAGGGGATACTTGTGGGGAGTGTACAACTTGGTGAGAGATTGTTTTCTGCTAGACATGCCTCTATGATGCACTCGAAGACATTTTGCCCAGTTGACAGATTTTGAGAGGGGGAGCATCATTGATCCTGAAGCAGGATGGTTGTTTTGACAAATTGCCCACTATCGAGGCTGTTCTGACCTAGCTGTTTGAACCTGTTAGCAGTGAGTGTGGCTGAAATAATAAAAAATACTGAAGAAGTGGTGCCCACAAACTTTATATAATCTCCACAGAAAAACAGTGGCAACAGAATGGGTTCTACTAAAAACCTCAGAGGCTCTAATAGGTTTCCACTTCCCCAACAAGACAGTTCAACAACTTTCTGTCCTACCCTCCTAAAACAAAGTCCATATAGCAATGGTTTGCCCACTTTGATAGAGAAAGATCAGGCTTATCCTGAGCCTTGACTTTAACTCCACGAGACACCGCCGAGATAAATTGGAGCAACTGTCCAAAATCAGTGCCTGACCTCAAAGTGACATTCCACATTCTACTGGACAATATTCTCAAACAAAACAAACGCTGTTGTAGCAGCAAAGAGTAGAGAAACTCCATCCTAACTCCCCATGTTTTGGGATGTAGTTTTTAGGTGTCCAGAAATATTTGGCTATATAGTTCATAATAGGAGTCGCTGACAGACGACAAAAACGCTGTGGCTGTCATTCCACTCGGTGAGCTTGTCAAATGCTGTGCTAGATCTGCTTGTGTAATAATTGTAAGAACATCTAGCTTTAGCCCACAGATTGCTGAAATGTTGCAAAAATATTGCAACACCCGGTTCCCCTGCATTTGGAATCGATGGCAGCTCTAGGACTGTTGGCTGAGCACTGACCTCAATCCCATCCAACATGTTTGACATGAACTGGAGCATTCAAACTATAAGCTTACTGCAGAATGAAATTCCCACAGCCCTAGTCTAAAAGCTAGTATAAAGCCTATCTAGGAGAGGCAACAACATATGGCCATGTACAGAATATAGAAGATGTTTTGTAAAGCATTAACCTTAGCAACCAAAGTGACACAGTCTGTTAATTACCCATATGGTGATGGTGTGTGATAGTGTGTGTGTGTCTGTGTACTGTGAGAACCAAGTGTTCCCACAAGGATAGAAATGCTTTTTCTTTAAATAAAAAATAAGCACTGGAACTTTATTTGGACTTGCTTTGAGAAACTGCGGTTAAAGTTAGGGTAAGGGTTAGGTGTAGCATTTATTATCTTTATAGTAACATTATATCACTGGTGTCCCCACAATGACCGAAGAATAAACTTGGGTGTGTGTATGTTTATTATACATCATGAGAACCAAATGTCCCCATAAGGATAGAAATATCTGGGGTTTTTTTTGCCTTGTGGGGACATTTGCTAGGTCCCCATGAGAAACTGTGTAAACTGGGGGGGGGCTCAGTACAGAGCCAGTGGATTGTGTCGCTGATCCTTTCTTATTTTTTGTGGACCTCCATTTCTTGGTGACACATGCATGCATAATTAATACTCTGTGTTTTTATCTGCCACCAAAACGAGACGCCTTTAAGATCCGCAGCCGTGCTGTGATGTCACTGTATGGCTGTGATCTGCATTGCTTTATGACTTCACTGTGTAACTGTGATTTGCATTTTTTCATGTCACTGTTTGACTGTGAGCTGCATTGCATTTGTTATGTCAGAGTGACTTGCAGTGTTGTTGTGGTGTCACTGTGTCTCCGCAGTCTGCACTGTGTATGTGATGTCATGTGCCTACAGGCAGTTTTGTGATCTACAGGTTTTTTATATGATGTCACTCTAATCTGTGGTGTTTCATGATATCGCTGTGTTACTGTAAAACAATGTATTTGTGATGTCACTATGGTTAGGAATCAGAACCCAAAACCCAAAAACAATCGTAATCCAAAGTTTCTAATATCCTAGACCCAGGTACCTGTTCAAAAGTAGAATTTCGATTCTACTTATCGTCATGTAATCACGTACGTCATCATGTAGTTTTGTTTTGTTAGCGGAGGATGGACGCTCAATAGCGCTCAAAAGTTTGTCTCCAGTTTGAGAGAAAAGAACAGGCTAAATGCAATATGTGTGGAAACATGTTCTGGAAACATCAAAGCACCAGCATGATACTGAGCTTCAGCAATGCACCGGGTTCGACTTTGGTCTCCTAGCCCAAATGCTTCATTCAAGGAGAATCTGAAATGCTTAGCATGAACAAAGTGTAACGTGGTTTAATGTCCTAAAGCAATGACCTAGGAAAACTAAACATCTCTCACTCATTACTGGTCATAAGTAATCCTTACTGCTGTCATAATCCAAAAGGAAAGTAATGATTTACCTAAGCCTATTTAAACCTATTATAAGTAAAATGCTTAACGTAAAAATGATTACTTACATACGTGGACCACATATTCGTCATTTCAGCAGTAGAGAGGACTTACGACCACTAGTGTTTAAGAGATGTTTAAAAAAAAGCTTATCATAAAACTGATTACCTTAGAAGTCGAAATCTTAAAAGATTTTTAATACCTAAACCCTTGGAAACGAAGGGAAAAAAAGTCCAAATGTCATGGTTTAAACAGCAAATGAGAATCTGGTGCATGTGATCAGAAGACAGGTGATGCATGATGGGAAGCGTAGTCCGGATGCAGATGCTGTCATAAGGTGGACCCTTTGTTTTTTGGAAAAGCCAAGAGTCCGATGTATAGTAAACATGCATGACCAACTTGCCTTATAACAGGAGTCGCAAAGTGACACTTAACCTCCTGCACTATTTGGGTCTCTCATCCTAACCTACCCTCTTTACTTTGACTTTTTAATACTAACCAAGCTGGATTCAGGGCAAAGGTTGCCATTTTACCACAAATACTAAAACTCCTGGCAACATTTTGAAAAAAGAAATAAAGAAAAAATCAGAGGCGGTAGTCAAGGTGCTGCTTGCTAAGTCCAATCATGTTGGCTGATGATTTATTGACGAAAAACCTTAGTTTTGGATTATTTATTGCAGTAGCACCCCTAGTTTCTTCAGCACTGACTCCCTCAGAAGCTACACTCTGTACACGAGACTGTTGTTAACAACATGCTTTGTATTGTAATGTTCTTCCTTACATATCTATAAGGATGCAGGAGTTGTTTTCTCACCAGTGTGAGCTCTGGCTATTTTGACCTTCCTCTTTCCATCATCAAAAAGATACCGTTCTGAAAATGCACGCTTTTTATTCTCCAGCGGTGCTTATGTATCTCAGTGCAAATCTCTGCTGAGGAGAATGTGAAAGAAATCTTTACAGACCAGTTGTACCCATTTGTGGTAACTTTATCTCCCACTGGCAGTTGCCTCTTTCAGTAGGATAATGTGCACTGAAATAATGCTGTTTGAAAATGATTTGAGGAGCATTATGAGAAGTTCAAGCTGTTGCCCTGGCCTCCAAATGCTGTAGTCTGAGTAATCTTTTTTGGGGATGTGTTCAAACCATGAGTCTGATCAGCCGTGGCTCTACCTCACAACTCACAGGACCTTAAAAGAATGGCTGCTTATGTTGTGTTGCCAGGTGCTACAGAGCACCTTCATTGTCCTTGTAGGACACTGCTTTTTTTTCGTTAGTGTTTATCGGTAGCATGTGGAGCATATTATCAAGAGCATATTAGGCAGGTGCTCATAAACTTTTACCTCAGCTGTGCATTTCTGCATAGTGGAATGAACCTTTAACTATATCGCTTTACTTTTCCAACCTCAAAAACACTAGTGGATAATCTATAATGGATTCTAAATTTAGCAAAATGACTTTTAACTTATTCACATCCAATGAATATCAATGGTATTTTGTCGGCGTAATTTCTTCACAGATAGTGCAATAAGCTATGGCCCTTATCTTCATTACTTAAATGTTACATATAAAAGGACAACAGAACAACGTCTGACACATGTTGATCTCAGCATTTACACATTTACTTATTTCCCAGTCACTAGTCGCGTGAGAGAATCCATCAAGGATAAGATTTGAATGTCAGATACTCTTAAAATTTAATATCAATCTGTATTATGAGCCTTTGTACTCTGACATTTATTTCTTTATCACATGCAACTAACAGCATGGGTTATTAGGCATAATGTTCGGAAACAGTCACTTTTCATTTGTCTTGAAGTCATGTCATGTTTGTGGATTGCGAACAAAAGATATTTTTCCATTTCCAAATGTAAGTAGATTCCTCTTGCGTCTATACCGAGGGAGCGCCGGATTATCAAAAGCCCTAAGCATTCCTTCTCCTACTCTCATTCCCTCTCTCAGGAAGCTAAAGCCAGGATCTTCAGAGCCAAAGGGGGGATTAGAGAGTTTTCTAGTAATCCTCATTCCCTTCCATGTTCTGTGGTGGAGTGGAATTTGTCATATTGGTTTTCACAGTGCTACCCTCCAACCCTTTACTTTGAAAAATATCTTTTCTGGTCCTTTTGAACACCAGAAATGCTTTCTGCACTATGACCAGACTGTGAGCTGTGATGCTATAGAATAATATAATGGATACTAGCATAACAGTAGTTGCCTATCACGCTAATCTAAAGTGTTATTTGCTCCTCAGAAGTGTTTGTCCACTGTTTGTATCACATCAATTCCTTCACAATAATGTGTATTAGTACATTGTGTACCTCATACTGCTGACTCCGCTGTCTCTATTAATACCTACACTGATGAATCAAATCATTATGACCATCTGGTCTGCGGTGATGTTTAGGTACAGTAGGTGGTACGTGTCAAAGGGAGGTCCAGGTCCATCTATTAGCAACGGCCACCATATCCCACTGGCCATGTCCTTTCCATGCCTACTTGCTTTGCAGCCTAAAGTTTCCAATTCTTCTTTGACCCCAGTTATTTTCACTACTCATCTTCCCTCCCATCGACTCTTTTTTCCAAACAGTGAAAAAGTGCCATTCATTTGGCCCAAGAGAGCCCTATTAGCACTAATTGAGAATGTGCTGTACAGCATAAAAGAGAACTCACTTGTTACTCACAGATGAAGAGGCAGAAACAGAATCACACAGACTACAAGACAAAAAACACAAGAAGAATAGAAGTTTTGGAGAGCGAGCTCGTGGCTTGTGTGATGGAAAGCTACTGGGACTGTTCTGGGTTCAAGAAAGGCTTTGCTAACTAATACATGTTATGAGAATGTGGGAGAACCCGGAGAAACAGGTTAATGTGGTGGTGCAATTGTTAACGCTGTCACTTCACAGCTCAAGAGGTCCCTGATTCAGTTCCTGTTTGCAAGTTCCCCTTATTTGCATTGATTTTTCTGGTCTACGGCAAATTATTAAAAAAGGCAATGCATTCTGGGTGTCACACCTGCCAACAGAGGACAGGCGAACGCAGGAAGGCAGTTTCACAGCAAACAGTGAAGACAGAAAAAACAGTACCAGAAAGCATGAGACAGGATCGTAGAGAGAACAGGCCAGGTTTGGTGCATGAGAATACTGACGAGGTAGCGAGGATCCAAAGGGCTCAAGAATCGTAATCCTTGGGAAGAAAGAGTTCGTTAACCAGCGAGAGATCAACGTGGAAGCACTTGGGGAGGAAACTTTGTGATGAGAAAGAAATGGAGTTTAAATATCTCAAGACGATGGTGTTAAGTAGGCTGGCAAATTAGAGTGCACTAGAATGAGAACTTGGCCAGAATTGTGCAAGAGGCTGGGAAATGGAGTTCGGACTGCTGAATGAGACATGTGTTACACTGGAAGGGATTAAAGTAAGACAGCATCTACATTATCGTTTCTTACAGGCAGAAGATGAAGGTGGACAGGTAATGCTGTAGGTAGGGTTGGTGTCACACAGCTCTAAGGACCTGGGTTTGATCCTGGCTTCCAGCCCCTATGGTATGTTTTGTACATTTCTGAATGCTTTTCTTTACATATTCCTACTTAGACACTGCTGTTAAAGTGCTGCAGAGGCTAAATATTTTTCCAACCATGCTCCCACGCTTCTTTAATCCAGGTCAAAGAGAAAAACCGACAAGAAATAATAAAACAGCCTTAATACAATTAGTGGCTAAAATTTATATTTTCTTTAATAAAAATATTCCGCTATCCGCTATATTTAATGAAAGCAAGACTTCTGTCAGATGCGTGCGCACACGCAATCCATTTAGATTTATTGTAGATGCTCTTCGGATCAAACCATATTACATTACAGTGTTTTCATTATTTGACTTCTTCGCGGGCACCGGCGTGAAACCTAATCAGAAATCTTCCTTCACCCATGCTAGCACACTCAGCCCCGGGCTACAGGGATGGAGAGAGCAAGGGAGGAGGGAGGATTGAATGCAGGGCAGGGAAAATGAGGCAGGGAGAAGGCAATGAGATGGAGGGGCTAAGCAAAGGGGGCATAAAAATGAAAGGGGAACTGTAAAAAAAGTCTGGTTTTCCTTACAGCCTGGCTATAATTATAATATGAGATTTCATAGGAAGCATTAGAAGAAATGGTTCCTTATTTCCTGATCTGCTTCCTTGACCTGTTAATTTGCATGAAACCACACATTCACACTCTGGTCCTGATCCCAAATAAACTGTTAATTTATGTGTGCGGCATTAAAACTAATTTGCTAAGAAAAACTGCATCAAAGTCAATGTGAACCAAGAACATAACACGTCTGTGTTGATACAGGCCGGATTTGGGACTGATGACCATGTTTACTAAAGGAAGGGACCCCCGAACCGGGTTGATAAATATGCTTTGAGTATGAACACACACACCAAAGACAGATCCATTTTTCATCTTGTTATAGCCTGATGTATTTAAGCCAGTGCCGGTGTTTAATGAGATACAAGAACTATGGATATTTAAGAATATTCAAGATTAAGCAATCTGGCTTCCAAGTTAATAGATTCGTATTAGATTGATTAATAGATTAATATTAGATTCTTAAACATTCATAGAGCTTGTATTTCGAAAGTAATCCACATCTTTATTCCAGTAAACCCAGTAGTGTTGTAGTAGAGACAGCTAGAGCCGAGTCCAATGGCTATACTCTGAATTTACTTTATTTACAGTGGTGATTTATGAATAAATATGACCTAAAACATCATCAGATTTTCACACAAGTCCTAAAAGTAGATAAAGAGAACCAATAAGACATCAATATTATACTTCGTCATTTATTAATTGAGGAAAAGGATCCAATATTACAAAGGTATGTGAATCCCGGCTTGGAGGAATTTTAGCCCATTCCTCCGTACAGAACAGCTTCAGCTCTGGGATGTTGGTGGGTTTCCTCACATTAGCTGCTCGCTTCAGGTCCTTCCACAACATTTCCATTGGATTATGGTCAGGACTTTGACTTGGCCATTCAAAAACATGAACTTTATTCTTCTTTAACCATTCTTTGGTAGAACGGCTTGTGTGCTTAGGGTCGGTGTCTTGCTGCATGACCCACCTTCTCTTGAGATTCAGTTCATGGACAGATGTCCTGATATTTTCCTTTAGAATTCTCTGATGTCATTCAGAATTCATTGTTCCATCAATGATGGCAAGCCGTCCTGGCCCAGATGCAGCAAAACAGGCCCAAACCATGATACTACCACCACCATGTTTCACAGATGGGATAAGGTTCTTATGCTGGAATGCAGTGTTTTTCCTTTCTCCAAACATAACGCTTTTCTTTTAAACCAAAAAGTTCCACTTTGGTCTCATCCATCTACAAAAACATTCTTCCAGTTAGCCTTCTGGCTCGTCCACGTGATCTTTAGCAAACTGCAGACGAGCAGCAATGTCTTTTTGGAGAGCAGTGGCTTTCTCCTTGCAACCCTGCCATGCACACCATTGTTGTTCAGATTTCTTTCTGATGGTGGACTCATGAACATTAACATTAGTGAGAGACGCCTTCAGTTGCTTAGAAGTTACCCTGGGGTCCTTTGTGACCTCGCCAACTATTACACGCCTTGCTCTTGGAGTGATCTTTTGTTTGATCGACCACTCCTGGGGAGGGTAACAATGGGCTTGAATTTCCTCCATTTGTACACAATCTGACTGTGGATTGGTGGAGTACAAACTCTTTAGAGATGGTGTTTGTAACCTTTTCCAGCCTGATGAGCATCACAACTCTTTTTCTGAGGTCCTCAGAAAGCTCATTTGTTTGTGCCATGATACACTTCCACAAACATGTGTTGTGAAGACAGACTTGATAGATCCCTGTTCTTTAAATAAAACAGGGGGCCCACTCACACCTGATTGTCATCCCATTGATTGAAACACCTGACTCTAATTTCACCTTCAAATGAATTGCTAATCCTAGAGGTTCACATACTTTTGCCACTCACTAATATGTAATATTGGATCATTTTCCTCAATAAATAAATGACCAAGTATAATATTTTTGTCTCATTTGTTTAACTGGGTTCTCCTTATCTACTTTTAGGACATGTGTGAAAACCTGATGATGTTTTAGGTCATATTTATGCATAAATCTAGAAAATTCTAAAGGGTTCACAAACTTTCAAGCACCACTGTATCTGCTACATAAAGGAAGCCTGTGTAAACGAGCGTCTCTGCAGCTTAATAGCCCTGAATAACCATGCAGAGTTCTGATCTCATGACAGCGACTGTCAGGCGTACCCACTGTGCTTTCAAGAAATTCAAGAACCCTAATTTCAGTCAACACACCAATGGCTGATTAGGTTGTCCCTGGTTGGTTTAGGTTTGGGACACCTGTGACTCCTCTGTCTGTCCCTAAAGGCATCTTTTTTAAAGATTTCCTCAGGGGAGTCCAACACTGTCTTTGTGGACTTCTCTTTGTTCCTATTTCTGTTTTTCCTTCACATTTTAGGTGCCTTAACCATCCTGCTTCATGTGCAAGGTTTTGCCAATTCCATTATGGTCTGTACCATTCTGAATTTCTTTCTTCTACTTTCTTTCATTATCCTTTTAAGGCTGCACTGCAAAAATAACTCTTTGTTGCAACATCCTTTCTCCATTTCAAAGATATTACCAAGTAAGATGCTCTGCCCTACCCAAGTCTGAGCAAATCTATTCCAACTTTTGTCTTCAGCCTTGGCTAACTGTTGTGTTTTGCTTAAGGCAGTCATCTTGCCAGTAAAAATGGTTTTGCCTCCTACGGTATCATCACATCCAGTGGTGGACCTGGAGAAAGTGGGGGTTCAGTGAGTAAGCTTCTGGGGTCGGATTCACAAAAGCTTTTTTAAGGAAAAACTTGTGAAGGTTCTTAAGAAAAACACTAAGACGTTCATAAGAATGTTCTTAAATGCAATTCCCGAAAAAGTAAATACGTTCTCAAATATTATGTTAAGAAAATCTTCTTAATTATTTCCCTGAGATTGTCTTATGTAGGCTATGTTACATTTTACAACTTACAATATACAGCATGAGAAACATTTTAAATTTGATTTACCATTATTTAGATTCACTCAGAGTTCAGCAAAATGGAGGAAAAAAGTCAAACCAAGTATTAAAAAAATATAGCAACCAAGAAATCAAGGTGACAGTGGAAGAAATAGCCAACAGAAAAAAATCTTGGAAAATATGATAATTGTGGGTTGACAGCGGAATGCAAAAGATGATGATGGGCAAGATTAGCAGAGGCGGTGTCTAATTTAGATGCTTAACTTGTCAACTCTTACAGCGTGAGAGAACTGAGGCAATCATAAGGTTAAGAAAACAATTAAGAACAAAATGTTTTCCAGAATACCACTTGTCTTAGAAAAGAGTTAAGAAAAATAAGATAATTCATAACACATTATTTGAAGAATAACAATTCTGAATTTTTTTCTTTTCTTAAGACACTTTCATTAATCTGGTCCCTGGACTACAAACTACTTACTAATATCTTATGAAGATCACAAAACATCAAAATCGTCCATCCTACTCAAGCTTTTCTGAGGTACACAAATTCCTGCTCATCCCAATCCTACTCCTGCAATTCTGCCATGTCCAGGTCCCATCTGGATCATCACAATGCCATCATGAGTCATACAAGCCCCTGGCCATTTGGAAACCACACCTGCCATCCTGATTCACACCTGGCATCCTACTTGTCTACTTGCTCTTGTCCATGTCTGCCATCCAGAGTCACCAATCCAAATTCTGCTCAAGACATCCTCAGACCTACAAGTTCCTGGAGCATCCAGTTTCCTGCCCATCCACACCCTATCCTAATATTTCTTAGAATGACGAGCTGTGACCCCATATGGATCCTGCTTCTGCCATCATGACCCATTCAAATTTCTGCCCAATTTCTGAAATCGGCAAGTCCTGGGCCATCCAGATCTGCCATTTTGTATAGACGCCATAGAGATGAATCTGGATCCCACTCCTGCCGTCCTAAGGCATTGAAGGTAATTACATTTACATTTACAGCATTTAGCAGACGCCATTATCCAGAGCGACTTCCAGAAGGGCTATGTATTCTTCTTAGTAAACAAAATCTCATGTTAGTACAAATAAGCAGTTGCCCAAGAACCCAATCCAATCAGAACCTGCTAGGATCTGATGTGGCAAATCAATAAAACACACAAGCAAAGGTTTTTTTGTTTTTTGTTTTTCAGTCTTCACTTAAGTGCTCATTATATTTAGACGCACCCTGTTTCCCGACAATCCTGGTCCTGCTCATGCCTTCTTCAAGTCTATAAGATCTTTCCCAATCTAGATGTTATTTCTGTCATCATGAGCCCACCAATCTCCTACAAATCTCTCCTGAAAACTATTCCAGTGATTTTGCTATTCCATAAGACCTAGACTGCCTAGATTATCTCATTCGCTTTCCTTTGGCATTCAGATACAGCTGGATTCCACCGTCTCAGTCTTAGTTTCTCCAAAATTGCTATAATTCTAAGATTTGTCCTTGAGAAATTTCTCATCAGCCATGCTTGGAAATTAAAGATCATGGTTATTTTAGCTGTTTAGCAATTCTATTGCAACAAATTTGCCACGTAGCAACACAGGCTTTATGCTACAGTATTGGATGATGCAGCAGTTGCACACTAGCACAAAACATAGCCTCCAGCTCTTTTCCTGTCTTTCTCTAACACAAGTCATTCCTTTATGACCATCATCCATTCAAGGCCCCTGCTCTGTGCAAAGCTATTCGGGGAAAGAGAGGAATGAAGAATTTATAAGACACAGAGGATAGGGTGAGAGAGACAGACAGAGAAGGAGCGAAACAGCATGGACATGGGCAGAGATAATGGACATGAGGGAGAGCCGGCGCCGACGCTAACAGCTGACCTTTCGCCACAAAGCCACGCGGCATGAATTCTTCATTACCGTGCTGCGGCAGCTAGCTCATCCCCGTCCCACTGTTACCGCTTCCAAAGAGACCAATTAGTATTGATCATCTCCTTGAATTAGTGTAGTTATGACCAAGCGCAGGGTAGGCATAACGATGCCGGCCTGAGCTGCTTCCCAAGCTGTGCAGTGAAGACGTTAGAATAAAAGAAGACAAAAAGAAAATCTCAAGAATCAGGGTCTCCTCGGCATAATGCTGGCTTTTGGTGACACAGATTTACATGAGCTAGAGATGAGCAGTCGTCAGACAAAAGACTAGGGCATAGAAATGTAAAGTGAGGCTCTAGGAGTTGGTTGTAGAAGACAAAGTTACAGCTAATGACTGTAAAATGCAGCTTATTTCAGGGTGGTGTCATTTCAAAGCCTGGGTTAAGTACTTCGGATAAGACCAAAAGAGAACGACAATCAGTTGAGTTATTGTTGCTTCAAAATGGTGTGGAGCCTTCCGAACACACGGGCACACAAAAGACCCGTATTCACAATTTTATACTGAATATCCGATGTCCTGTTCACAGCTACTTAATTGCTGTTATATTCCACTATACGAGATCTTTCAAGGACTTTTAGGAACTGTTCTGTCATACCCAGAAGAAAATGGCTTCCTCATTAGACATGTATAATCCTTAGCAAACGTCTTCGCAATTTCACAGTCGCAGACAAATTTTCAGTCGGAATATGAGAGAAATCGTGTCCCTGAAATCTTTAGGTGTAAGATGGTAATCATAGCTGTCTTGATGTTCCGATAAAATCAACCATGTTTAATATTATCGCTACTCAACAGTGGTGTCCAGTCAGACCCTTCTAACCCTTCAGAGAAGGGGTACAAACAGGTGTATGTAAAATATTATATAAACATTTATTTCATGAATAAAGTCAAATCAAAAACGTCAACCAATCCAAAACACTATTCTGCGTTTTCCTGGTTGCAGTTGGATGTATATCTGACTGGGAGTCCTACTGACCAATCAGTACTGCTCATTAGAATGGCTTCTCTCTACGTATCTGTGTCCCTTGTGATGATATTTTGGAGGGTTCGGTAATGTGAGTCTATAAAGAAAATGACAAAATATCTGGCCAATCAGATTCAGGATTTTCACTGCAGGGGCTGGCCCATTGCTGTCTAACCCCTCCTTGGCGTACCTAAAGTAATAGAAGATAGGGAAGGCATTTCATTTTCATTCATTGTTTAATTTCTCTTTTTGTTTTATTCCTCCAGATTAGGCATGACTAAACATTTTGTTCAGCAAAGCATGGGACTAGAACATGTAATGTTATTTTTGTTGAGGCAGGCTGAGGAAATTCAGCTCCACGCTGGTTGTGATTTGATAAATAAACTGGTTCACATTCACTCGTTGAGTCTCTGTTTCGTCTTCCGTGTTGTTCATAATACTGTCCACTAGTGCATTTTGGATAGCAAGCTAAAGTATCTGGTCCATCATACCATCCTCTTAAGTGTTACGGCTTTCCCCTACGCAGGATTGTAGCAGTACATTACTGTATATTCTACAATTACTGGGAATTTCGGTTTAGCATTCCACTCATGTTTCTCTGATGCATCCACATAACGTTTGCATGCTGTTCCATGCATGCTATTACAGTAGCATAAAAAGACTATTTGACTACTGTAATGTCTGGTCAGTGACCATTTCGGTCGTGGACTCTCTGGGTGATCTGCAGCCTCACCGAAGATTGTTAAATCATTTAAACTGTGCCAGCACAGGTTGGACAGCTGGATTCCCTCACACAAGATAAGCATAGATGTATGCTGAAATTGATTTTCAATGGAGAATTCCCACTGACGTTGTAACACACAGTGAGGGGAAAGGCCCAACAAGCAATAAATCAGCATCGCAAGGATCAGAGACTGCAGGATAGCCTTCTGTGTGCTACAAATGGCAAATTAACTGCTAATCCTAGAGGGTCACATACTTTTGCCACTCACTAATATGTAATATTGGATCATTTTCCTCAATACATAAATGACCAAGTATAATATTTTTGTCTCATTTGTTTAACTGGGTTCTCTTTATTTACTTTTAGGGCTTGTGTGAAAATCTGATGATGTTTTAGCTCATATTTATGCAGAAATATAGAAAATTCTAAAGGGTTCACAAACTTTCTAGCACCACTGTATGTGAAATGCAGAGGTGGCAGAAATACGTTTAAGTAAAAGTACTACTAATCTTTAAAAAAATTCTTAATTAAAAGTTGAAGTATGGTTCATATACTTTACTCAAGTAGAAGCATAAATGTACATAGTATTAAATGTACTTAAAGTAAGAAAGTATCTTTAAAAAATTTCTCTCTCTCTCTCTCTCTCTATATATATATATATAGTTTTTATACTATCAGAGTGTCGTGAACAATAGAGACGCTCTGAGTTGGCAGTAACGAATATACAGAAGACTATTTAGCAATCACAGAATGTAATGGATATCTAAAATAATTGGTGGACTGTTCACTGGAAGAACTTGACTAGGTAACACTTTTTTAGTCTCTTGATTTCTCCTGCACTATGCCTTGCCGAGTGGCATCACTTTGTCCACACATCTCTCAACCTTCCTTTGTAGAACCAGTCACATGGTGCTGAGTCACAAAGCTTAAAGAAAATAGGATGCTCTCTCCTCACACACTGCCTCTGCCATTCTTTCCATCCTGACTGTTTCCTATGGTAACACACTGCCGCGCCAACCCGGCGCAGTAAAACGTTATTAAAAGTTCGCTTGAAAAGAAAAGCAACTTCGTGTCTGTACAATCCCCAGCCTTCTCGTAACGTGCAGTTTGTATTTCTCAGGTGTACCATGGCGGATTTGAAGCCATCATTTTTCAAGGAGGAGAAATAGAAGAACTGTCACAATGCAGGGAAGGGATGACAAATCACAGGCGATGACTAGATGTTTGCTGTGATGAAAGGCAAAGTAAGTGTGCACTTCTCGATCCTGCTGGCAAAAATAAAACAAAACGAGACTATAAACACCAATGAACAAAGCAGGGAAAGTCAGACGTGTAGACCAAAATGTGCCATGTATACGACGTGGGGATTTTTAATGTAGACCAAAATGGTCCTAAAATAATCATTCAGATCTATACTGAATCAGGGAACGGGTAAATTTAGACCTATCAGGCAACCTGGAGTGCAAACATGTTTTATGTTTTTGTCTGGGTTTGGATGCAGTTTATTGATATTGTGTCTACTTCAAGAACAAATACTGGTTCGGTTGTGTCTTGAAACCAGATTCTTGCATGTGAAATAATTGCAATTTCTTTCAAAGTAAATCAAAATTTAAAAAAAGATTAAAGGGATATAACTGTTTAGACAGGATTTTAATGTAGGATGAATTTTCTTTTTTGTGGATAGGAACTGTAAAAGTTTATTGATATATTTAGAAATGTAAAGTCACTAACATCTGCCATGGCTTTGTCGGCTTGTGGTTTTCTGATTCGGACAAGGCTCTAAGAATGCCTTTGTCTTACAGATCTGGCAACCCTGGAATGAACAGCCTTTAATGTTTTGTCTGTGGCAGTAATGATCATTCAGATGCTGTTTTTATAATAATTTGTTAAATATCATCTCAAATGTGAAGTTGGATTGATATAAATGTCATGAATGACATGACTTCTCAGACTCAGTTGGCTGTAAATTAGACAATTATCCGATTTCGGTTCCATGCATGAAAATATGGTTCCAAGCCACTGTGAAAAAACAAATCTGTAGCTCATATTAGGAAAAAGATGAGATTTGAGCCACTTTTATCAGAAATGAGGACAAGCTGTGGGTTTCCTCACACTGTGCGTGGAGCTTTTGTCAGTGGTTTATATTACGGGTTTCAGCACTAATTCAGTGTGAGATACCAAAACTGAAGCCATATTTCAATTTTTAGATGAGTTACTTTTAAAACAGTTCGGTGCTGTGAGAAATGGTAACAATTTTAGGATGGCTTTTAAACTTTCCATGTTGATACCACAGGCTAGGATTTAATAATGCTTCCTCTCTTGTGTTTAGCCCAGACGTATTTCATTCAGCCTAGAGCGATTTAATTAGTAAGAAAAAGGCTTATCACTTTGGCTCTAAGCTAGCATTGTGAATCTGTCTTGCCCTCCCTCTCATCGCCAGCCAGTTTTACTGCACTGAAACTGACGATTTCACAATATACAGTGGTGCTTGAAAGTTTGTGAACCCTTCAGAATGTTCTATATTTCTGCATAAATATGACCAAAAACATCATCAGATTTTCACACAAGTCCTAAAAGTAGATCAAGAGAACCCAGTTAAACAAATGAGATAAAAATATTATACTTGGTCATTTATTTATTGGGGAAGGAAAATGATCCAATATTACATATTAGTGAGTGGCAAAAGTATGTGAACCTTTGCTTTCAGTATCTGGTGTGACCCCCCTGTGCAGCAATAAACTGCAGCTAAACATTTCCTGTAGCTGTTTGATCAGTCCTGCACAACGGCTTGGAGGAATTTTAGCCCCATTCCCTCCGTACAGAACAGCTTCAGCTCTGGGATGTTGTGGGTTTTCCTCACATTAGCTGCTCGCTTCAGGTCCTTCCACAAACATTTCCATTGGATTAAGGTCAGGACTTTGACTTGGCCATTCAAAAACATGAACTTTATTCTTCTGTAACCTTCTTTGAACGGTTCTCTTGGTAGTTAGAACGGCTTGTGTGCTTAGGGTCGTTGTCTTGCTGCATGACCCACCTTCTCTTTGAGATTCAGTTCATGGACAGATGTCCTGAAATTTTCCTTTAGAATTCTCTGATATCATTCAGAATTCATTGTTCCATCAGTGATAGCAAGCCGTCCTGCCCAGATGCAGCAAAACAGGCCCAAACCATGATACTACCACCACCATGTTTAACCATTCGTTGGTAGAACGACTTGTGTGCTTAGGGTCGTTTCTCAAGGACCCAACAGTGGCAGCTTGGCAGAGGTGGGATTTGAACCCTGGATTTTTTTGGTCCATAGTCCAGTACCTTAACCGCCAGGCTACCACAGATACGATCATGAGTAATGATAAGTTAATGTTTAAAACACTTACATTAACCTACAGTCGGCCAAAATCATTAACACAACGCTTATTTATATTAAAGTGTTGAAAACCTCATGTAATTTAGTGAGTAATGGACTGAAAGTGAAATGTAAAAGCAAAACACTTACTCTATTGATGAAGTCAGGGTGCTCTGCCAAGCTAACTGCAGCCTGTGTTCTGCAGAGTTCCTGTTTTGCTTTCCTCTCATGAACTAACCCTTTTAGGACCCATTGAGACTTATTTGCACCAAGAATCCAGTACTGTAGATGTAAAAATAAAGAAAAACACGATAAAAATAGCGGAAGTCTTGTGACTTGTGAATCATGAATGTCGAACTCGACTCATACAAGTTTAAGCAAGTGCCCCAATTACCGAGCAAACAACTTTTTTTTCCAGTCAAAATGGGTCGAGAACCGAATTCGACGAGTTCCGAGGTGGTCGAGACCCGAGCTACCATTGTATTCGTAATTTGTACTCATAAAAAGGATAATGTAAAATAACATGATACATGCCTTCTAGCTACTTTACAGGAAAATAATCTATCTGGCAACCCAGCTACATTAGCAGACCTTCCCATACAAAATGAATCCCATCTGAATGGTGCTTGGCACTGCACGTCTTTGTGGATGCAGCCTGCAGGACGCAATGTGCTGACTTAGTAGTATGGAACTGATCCATACCCAGGCATCAATAAAACTACAGTGTACTGGAGAGAGATGCAGCGTGTCTGTGATCCCCCTCTCCTGCACCGAGTATTTACTCTGATGCAATATAACAAACGCATTTCCTCTCCGCGGGCACAGGCAAGGCCACGGTCGGCATCAATACAACTTTGATTTGGGGCGCTGACCTATTCTGTAATCCTCCTCGGAATTAGGATATCTCTTGTTACAGAGACATACTGTGTTTATACTCACCGGCCACTTCATCAGGTTCAACAGATCCTTAATGCAAGTGTCTAATCAGCCAATCACATTTCAGAAACTCGATCTGGATGGCATTTTCCAACGTTTCTTATTTAGAGAGTGACTGCGTCGACCACAAAACAACTATCCTAGCATCTAAAGTCTTACAAAGCCTGCTGGAATTAGAGCGTAACGCAGGATTTAATCGAAGGATTATACACATTCTTCGGAGATCTAAGTTGTTGCTTTGTGCTATTCATTTCATAATCATTTTCCTCCAACTCATCACAACACAAATCCCTCAGATCAGTGTATTTGCACAGTTGTCTATTGTAACTGCTTCAGCTGGTACGACACATCCCTCAGAGCTGGCTTCAAGTCTCTCATATTATCTAAAGCCCCTCCAACTCATATTTTCAAATATCCTCTACCAACCCCCGTGTGTGTGTGCACTCCTTAAGAGACAAGGGTAGAACGTCTAGGCCTAATGCATTGTCAATGGTCCAACCAATAAAAAAAGAACACTTGATACATGGGTACTGTACCGTCCTGGGTGGAATGGTGGCACAGAGGATTGCGTCACAGCCATGAGATCCCCGGTTCGATTGCGTCCCAGGGGTCCACCTGTGTGGTGTTTGCATGTCCTCCCCATGTCCATGTGGGTTTTCTCCTGGTACTCCGGTTTCATGGCACATTTCTGCCAAGAGACGTGTGTTAGGTTAACTGGCATTGCCAATGTGCCTTTAGTGCGTGAGTGTTTGAATGTGCCCTATGATGGATCCTGTCTAGGGTTGTTCCTGCCTTGCTCTCTGTGTCACCGGCTAGGCACCGGCTTTCTCAGGACCCTGACTAGGATTAAGCCGATATCCAAGTTTTTGGGTCTAATTTTTTATATCAAATAGTGGTCTAAGACTTTTGCACAGCAGTGTCATTTATATACACTCCAGCGTTTACCTCAGTGTGCTCTTCTGAAAATATTTTATTGAAAGGTCTGTAGATAGAATCCATATCAGATGCAGCCTGATATATGAAGGATGGATGCTTGGTTTTGTGAAAGACAATCATGTGTCTGTTTGTTTATATGAATCACTCAAAAAGAAAAAAAATGACAGAAGATTCTAATACCAGTGACAATTTGCATAATATAGCCTCCTCATTTGTCTCATTTTTTCGTCTCGCATATTCCTGATGTGTGGAGCGCTACTGCGCAGAGCTACACTCGGTTTTAAAATTGCATCAAAAGGCTGAAAATCAATGGCTGATGGAGCTATGAGGTAACCCAGAGAATGGCTAGCCTTTGATGCTGTGCCGATTGTCTCTGAGGCCAAGCTTTGCAGATAGTTGGTGGTGATTAGCTTTGAGTGCGTTTGACTGCACGACTCTCACGACTATGTATTAGCCCGTGTATTAGGGTATATGTATATGTATTTGTAACACGCTGCTTGCATAACCTCATGAGCTGAAACAACATGTCAATTACCCTGGAAATGAAGAACTACAAAAAAGTAAAAGAATCCAAATATATGTCTGTGCAAAATATTGTATACTGCTGCAAGTATATTAACAGTACACATGTATGACTGGGGCATTGGCTGTGTTGTCAGATTCCGCAGTTTGTGAATATATGGGAACAAGCACTGAGCAGTGAGTATTACATATTTCCTAATTAATTCTCTTTCTCACTGATCTTCTTACATCCTCACCATAGGTCTCTTTCTCAACTAAACCTCTTCAACCAGCTTGAATTTTCTTTTCAACTTTCAAACTTCTCTTTGGTGTTTTTTACACCAAACATACCATTACTGGCTGTACCTCTAACTTTACAGCACAGGCACAGGACATTAATAATTCATTATTATTATTATATATTTTTTTATTATTATTATTAGTAGTAGTAGTAGTGTAATGAAAAAATAATAAAATCAATAATAATAATAATAATAATAATAATAATAATAATAATAATAACAACAATAATAATAACAACAAAAATAATTGTGATTATTATAATGTATAACAATAATAATAATTGTTATTATTGTTGTTATTATTATTTATAGTAATAATAATAATCATTATTATGATTATTATTATTATTATTGTTATTATTATTACTACTACTACTATTATTTGTTTTATTCTTATTATTTCATAACACTAATAATTTACAAAAATAATCATTAATTATAATAATTCTCTATAACGATCCTCACTCAGTCTTTTTTTACACCTGCTTAATCCAATTACATTTCCTCTAGTCTAGAATAATCTTTGAAATAAGCTTAAAAGTGATTTCTAAACTAAATAAACCAGACTGGATATGTTTCTCTGAACATATGTACTTTTATTTAAAGTTATACATCACCAACCATTACCGGCTGTACCTCTAACTTTATGGCACAGACACCAGCTCCAATGTTTGACATCCTGAAATAACATACAACGCATTAATAAATAATATATTCTTATTAGTAGTAGCAGTAGTATGTGTTATTAAATAATAATAAAATCAATAATACTAATTATTATTATTATTATTATTATTATTATTTAGCAACACTAATAATAATAAAATAATAATAATAATTCATTATAATAATTCTCAATAACGTTCTTCACTCCCTTTCTTTCCATACCTGCTTAACCCAATTCAATTTCCTCTAGAATAATCCTTATAATAAATTTAAAAGTGATGCCAAACCTAAATAAACCAGACTTTTAATTAATACATCAGACATGTTGCTGAGAACATGTGTACTTTTATAAATTTTTTCATTTCTGATATCCATTCTGTTATCCAATGCAATCTACAGCCTTGGCAAGAGCAATGAACTTGATATATGAACATGACATTTACACTATTTCCCTGGGAGACCGAGTTTCAGATCCAGACTGAAATTTGTATTACAGAAATGTTCTAACCTGCCAAGTGTAATGCCTGACTGTGCCCTCTGTGACGCTACGTCTGAAATACATCTCTGCAAGTACAAGGCTATATTGTGGTAATCTCTGAAGAATGGGTGTAGCTAAACAGATTAAAGCCTGCATTGGGTCTGACAAAATCTTCTGGACTAGGACTGACCATAAGTCTTCAACTGCCAGACTAAAGCCGTTCTCACCTCATCCATCAGTCTGCGGTCCGGCTCAGACCTTACCTGGGCAAAGGACGAACCACAGCAAATTGTCCACATGCCAGAGAGGTTGTCTGGGCCGCAGAGGCTATTAATCAAAATAGTGGCAGACAACAGGGACAGGAAGAGAGCTAAGGACAATGGTCCCACAATCAGAAAAGCTGAGGTACACTACATAATGCTTAGTAATATCGTTCTATCAGATTCTACCTAAGATCTAAACTCGAGTCAGCCAAGACATTTGGTGTCCACCATTAGCTGTGGTAATTAGCAGGTGATTACATTGATTAGATGCCATGAGAAAAGTTACGTTGCAAGTATCAGACATGCAAGAACACCAAAACATGTACAAATATCAGTTAGTTATCAGTCATTTAAGTATGTCAGAAAAGCCTTTTGCTTAAATGTGTTTTTTATCTGTATTGTCCTGCTGCCACAGAATTGGCTGATTAGATAACTGCATGAATAAGTAGACCAACCAAAGTCTTACCAATTATACAAAATTGTAATAGGAAATAAAAAATCTGTCTTTTAACTCTGGACGTTGTGGCCATAAACAGCCAGTCAATGCTGTGGATTCACAAGCAGAGGTGGTAGTTTAAGAGCAGATGTCCATAACTTATGTCAGACTCACTTATTCTTAGTGACTTTGGGCTTACTTTTCTATAAAGTCATGTAAAAATATTGGTAGTTAAGGCTTGCAGGTTTAGTATTTGTAGTATTGGTAAAGTGTAGTTGCTTATTTGGGCTTGTTTTTGTTCAAAATCTTTCATTTTTTAATCAACTGATCAAGTGGTCACTCTCTCACATTGTGGGTCTCCTGTATTGGGCTTTTTTTAAAATATTTTTTAGAGCCAATTGGCTTCTTTTGGGCTTCTTCTGTAGACCTAGTTACTTGTTTCTGTTGTGGAATCTGGCAACCCTGATTCATGTTAGAGTGTGTGTGCCCATGTTTATATTACCAAATGTCCCTAGAAGGACAGAAAGATCAGACATTTTTGACATTGTGGGGATCTTTTGCTGGTTCCCGCTGTTTTTTGTTGGTTTGTTTGTTTTTTTTTAAAGAAAAGGCAACTTTCTTTTGAAAAGCCAAAAGAGTCAAAAGATTTGCTTTAGGTTACTGAGGTGAAGGTTAGGGTTAGGGGTAGGTGTAGCATTAATTAGCTAATCATTGTGTCAATGGGCGGTCTCCCCAAATATAGTGAGGCATGCTGAGTGTGTAACTACCTGTTTCATGTGGCTGATCTTCCGTGTTGTTCGTAATATTGTCTACCAATGCATTTTTGGCTTCCATCAAACAAAAGTATTAGTCGTATCAATCACTCGTTTTTTCCGAAGGCATCTCTGATGCATTTACGTATCGTTCGCATGCAGCTTTCTTGTGAAAATATCCTTTATATTTGCATTATAGTAGCGTGAACAGACTTTCCAGGTGTAATTTATTTCTCTTCCACTCTGTTTTGCTGACTTAGCACTTCATCCACTCCCAATTCAGTCAGGTAATGAGTTTGTCTTTGGGCTGAGGATGATGTGTTTCTATGCGAGCATTGTGTATGTGTGCACGTGAGGATGTGGTGTGTGTGTGTGTGTGTGTTAGCTTTCTCATACAGTGGCGATTGGACTGGTCTTGGTCATGTCATTGAACGAGTAAAATAAGTCAATAGAGTGCTGCACTGTGTGTATTTATCACCTGTAAACACACACACAACAAGTTAGCCTTTTTATAATTGTAAAGACCTTGCACTGACATATTACTGGAGCTAATTAATGTTACACCTAACCATAACCTCCGTAACCTCAAGCAAATACTCTCCCTCTTTTTTAAGAAAGCTACAGTTTTTCCATGTAGGCGACCAGCAAAATGCCCTCACACGGAAAAAAATATCAGATCCTTCTCTCCTTGTGGGGACTTTTGGTCCTCGTGACGATACATAAACTTAACCCCCACCACAAACACACACAGCCTTAGAATTAAACACCTGTACGGTATGTGTCCGCTCGCAAATTTGCCTGCCTCATTTAATTCACTTCAATGTTCGATGCATCGACTTTACCTAAATGAGAACATCAATGGTATCGCATTTAGCCAATCAGATGAGAGCTTCACAAAGAGGAAGGATTTTGATTATCCATAACAAAATCCATACAAACATCCGAAAAATGCCTGCCAGCTGCAAACAGAGCGCAGCAGTCCATCAGCATGCGGCAAACACAATGCAAGTGGTCCCGTTTAATAAACCGTGACAAAACAGAGCCCTCAAGACAAAGAATTAGTCTCGTTCATTACTCTAAAACTTGCTCAGATTTTGATTTACTGCACTGAACACCTGGCCTTATTCAAAGAGACTTACGACTAATGCAGTCATATAACGTACAAGCCAAGCAAGCTTGTGGCTTAAGGTTTTGCTCAAGGACCCAAAAGTGGCAGCACTGGGATTTGAACCCTGGACCTTCCGGTCAATAGTCCGATAATTGAACCACTGCACCGTGAGGGCATGCACACATGACGAACAGGCTCTGGACGCCCAGATAGGCCACCGGTAGAATGGATGGTTTGATCCACTGACAAGCACGAGCTGCTCCTACAGTTTCTTTGTCCATAATCCTTCACTGCACACCCCTTTCTCTACCAAGACCATTTCCAGATAAATGTTTAGTTGATACCCAGTGCAGAGAAGAAAGTTATTTAACATACTTTTGCATATTTTAAGGAACCATTAACAATTCAATTTAGAAAAACACTAGTATCTCAAACCACTTGCACATGCCACATTTCATAACTCATTATTTACAGCATTCAAATGCGTAGAAATATGCCTTGTTTAACTTTGTTCTGGGCAGGCGTTAAGTTAAAAAATGACCAAGCTTTGAAGCCAGTAAATAGCATGCAGTCTTTTGCCACTCAAATATATGTCATACTGGACTGTTTTCCTCAATATAGAAATGGCGAAGTCTAATATAGGAGTATAATAGTATAACTAGTATAATATTTTTTGTCTCATTTGTTTAATTGGATTCTCTACTGTTAGAACTGGGTGAATTACTGATGAGGTTTTAGGCCATATCTAGGCAGAAATATAGGACAACCTACAGGGTTCACAGACATTCAAATATGACTGTACCTGTGGAGTGAGGCTAGAGGAAGGCATCAGAACTCGAGTCTGCATGTCCCATCATTACTGCCCTCTACCCCTCATTTACTGTGGAGAACTGGATAGAAAGCTTTTAGCTCGCTTCATAAAAGGGAAAAAAATAAAGACAGGCATCACTGCGCGCGCACACACACACACACACACACACACACACACACACACACAAATGGAGACCACAAAAAAGGTGGCTGCAGCTATTGGCCCAGTGACATAGCTTCTTCTGAAGAGAGAAATCCTGATATCATATCACCTCTCTCTCTCGCTCTCTGTCTCTCTGTCTCTCTCTCTCTCTCTCTGTCTCTCTCTCTCTCTCTCTCTCTCTCTCTCCTTATATCTTACACACTGTATGTGTTGTGTGGGAGATGATGGGTTTGTGTAATGATGCAGGGGTTATGTGTGTTTGGGAGTCTGGGAGTGATCATGTATTACTTGTTTTAATTTGAGCAAGTCATTATGTGTGTGTGCCCATGTTTATATTACATTTTGGGGACCAAATGTCCCCACAATGTAAAAAAAAAAACCCTCAGATCTTTCTATCATTGTGACCTTTTGCTGGTCCCCACAAGGTTAACTGATACCGAAACTGCAACTTTCATTTGAGTTAGGTGTAGGTGTAGCATTGATTAGCTACAGTGATCATTAAGTCAGTGGAAGGTCCCCACAGAGATAGTAAGACGTGTGTGTGTCTTTATGTCATAGTTTATGGTTTATAAGTTTATATGTTATTGTGGGGACTAAAAATCTAACGTTTAACTATGGGGGAAAGTGCTGGTCCACACTGCATATTATTATTATTAGTCTTATTATTATCATTATTTGTGTGTGTGTGTGTGTGTGTGTGTGTGTGTCCATATGCCTTGCTGTACTGACTGTCTATAATTGCTTCCCATCCCATGTGTGTGCCCATGTTTATATTACATTTTGGGGACCCACAATGATAGAAAGATCTGGCTTTTTGGACATTGTGGGGACATTTGCTGGTTCCCACAAAGTCAACTGCTACTTAAACTGCAACTTTTCTTTTGAAAAACCAAAAGAGCCAAAAGATTTGCTTTATGTTACTGAGAATAGTTTAGGGTTAGGTGTAGAATTGAGTAGCTACAGTAATCATTAATTCAGTGGGAGGTCCCCACAAAGATAGTGATACATGGCGTGTATGTGTGTTTATATATTATAGTTTATAAGTTTATATAGTATTACTCACAATGAAAGATCTCACATTTTTACTATGGGGGACGATTTTGCTGGTTCACATTATAATATTATTATTATTATTATCATTATTATTAGCTACAGTAATATTATAATGATGGAAAATCCCCACAACGATACAAAAACAAAAGTACATGTGTACACCATGTTTATATTACATTGTGGGAAGCAAATGTCCCCACAAGGACAAAAGATCAGACATTTTTGACATTGTGGGGACATCTTGCTGGTCCCCACGAGGAAAACTGATGATTAAGAGACAAATGCAAGTCCTTCACATGTGATTAACAAACACACCATGCATGTTTAAGGTGGTAGAAACTTCAGGTTCCTGCAGACGGCGCTGCACGAGGATGATGGGGCTATAAATACCTGCATGTGCAATGGGATTCAGAGATTGAGAAGAGGTGGTACAGTGCAGTGAACATCTCAAAGCAGATGATAATTGTTGGCAAAAAAGAATGATTGCATGATGCCAAAGGACACAGTGTGAAGGAAGTAGGTGCATTTGCAGGTCTATCGAAGCGTACGATCATACGGGTCCACCAGCAGTGGCAAAAGTTCCAGTCTATAGGACATTCTCGTCAGAAATCGTGGAGATATTACAACCCAGTTCCTGTATATTCTAAACCCCACATACTTTCTTAAGAATTACAGGTCTTATTTTTATTGTAATTGCTTTTTGAGGTGCACTAGGCAGCAGCACTTAAATAAAAAGACATTCAGACAATTCTGTCACCACACACACACACACACACACACACACACACTCACAGAGAGACACACTCATAAACATGCACCTGCATCCACCATCCCTGGTCAGGGAGGCTGGGAGGACCGGAGATGATAGCTCACTCTTTTCTTCCTTGTTTTCCTCTCACTTCTATTCCCCTCCTATTTTCTCTCTGGACTCGCCTCATCGTCTATCAAGGCGGACCTCAGGAGAGCTGAGTATGAATATGTGAATAAGATGAAACAGCAGACAGATCTATTACACTCATGTAGGCACAGGCGTATTCCACACGCCACACACATCTTCTAATATTAGGGCCTATCACGAATTCAGTGAGCATTTGTGCCACGGCTTAGGTCTCTGAAGGAACAATCAGTTCATTTTAACCCGAAAGCATGTAGTCCTGCTTAAATCCTCAGGTAACGTTTAAACCACTATTCACCTTCCAGAACAGGCTGTTCTTGTTTCCCAGCCTAACCTGGTATTTTAATTAACCAAGTCAATACTGAAGAAATAACATCAAGAGAGACAATCAGAGAAAAATGTGTGGATGGGAAAGAAATATCTCTCGATGGGTTGATCAATATCCCCTCGCCTTGAATTCAATCAGTGCAGATCAAAATCAATTCGCCATATAACCTGAAAAAATTCCCCTCCGTTACACCGTGTGAGCTCCCTTTATATTTGACCCTCAGCACTCTTGACACTGTTCTTATTTTCACAATGGTTCAAATCTATGGCTTAACATTATTGTTAAAGCAAATGGGTCATATGGTAAATGGGAGTGGTGGAGATGGTGGTCATAGCTCTACTTGTAACTTAAGTCCTTAGCATTTTGTACTTTGAGAAACCTTCATTTGCCAACATTGCAACAGAAAATTCAGGTCTGATGATGTTGGACATGCAGAGCTCTAGATCCTCTCTCTCTCTCTCTCTCTCTCTCTTTCTTAATAATAATAGTGGAAAATAATAATAATAGAAAATACTCTCAGATAGGGGAAATATACAATACTGTGCAAAAGTCTTAGGCCACCGTTAGATTAGACTATTGTTTTAACAATGGTATAATAACCATATATCATTATTTGTCAGTCTCTTTATTAGAATACATCTGGTAGCTTCATCGGGATTCCAAGTTATAGTTAGCTATAGCCCGAAGAAGCTTGATCAGGAACGGTCTTTTTGGAAGGGTCAATTTTGGAGCGACGATTCAGAGTTTGAAATGTTTTGGTCCAGTAGTCATCAATTTGTTATATAAAGTCATTTGACTATTGCTAAAACAACAAACCTAATGGTGGCCTAAAAGGTTTGCACAGTACTACAACAACAAAAGTTCCAATGTGATGGTTCCCAACCTGAGGTCGCCAAACATCACGGGGACTGCGCGAGGCCAAGTTTTGTTAAATAAAATTAAAATAACATGCTCACTGAAAAAAATCTGTATATAAAATTACTTAAGATATTTTCACTCAAAGGGTGTAGGCTACGTCCTAGGCCATGCCGCAAAATAAATCATTCTTTTGTAGGGATGTGTGTGTATAGGTCTACTCTATTGGGATGTTAAAGGAAAAATGACCAGGTTATGTTTTAGCTAAAGAAGCCAAAAAGGGGGAAAAGCCTATAAAAGAAACCAAAGAGAAAAAGAAGAAAATCTATAAGTTCTATAAATTTTTGCCAATAAAGATTTGCAATGAAAAACTTGATTCTGTTGGTCTCTGTGTGTACGGGCTGAGGGGTGCAGTCTTTCTTAGATACTTGTAGGGGGGCTCCAAGGAAAAAAGGCTGGGAATCACTGTGTTAAGGTATCAGGCTGTGTTCCCTATCGATTTGAAAATGATGAATCTTGCATGTGTACAGTGGGGGTGTAAAGTATTTAGTCAGAAATCGAGGAAGGGAGCCTCAATCAGTCAGTCTTCAAACTCAACCATGGCCAAGACCAAAGAGCTGTTGAAGGACACCAGGAAGAAAATTGTAGACCTGCAGCAGGCTGGGAAGAGTGAATCTACAATAGGCAAGCAGGTTGGTGTGAATAAATCAACTGTGGGAGCAACTGTAAGACACGGAAGACATACAAGACCATTGATAATCTCCCTCGATCTGGGGCCAAACACAAGATCTCATCCCGTGGGGTCAAAATGATCATCAGAACGGTGAGCAAAAATCCCAGAACTACATAGAGGGACCTGATGAATGACCTGCAGAGAGCTGGGACCAAAGTAACAAAGGCTACCATCAGTAATACACTACGCCGAGAGGGACTCAGATCCTGCAGTGCCAGGCGTGCCCCCCTGCTTAAGCCAGTACATGTCCAGGCCCGTCTGAAGTTTGCCAGAGAGCATATGGATGATCCAGAAGAGGATTGGGAGAATATCATGTGGTCAGATGAAACCAAAATAATAATAATAATAAGTTTAATTTATATAGCGCCTTTCACAGTACCCAAGGACGCTTAACAATTTCAAGATAGACAGTAGACAAACAACAATAAAAACAAGCAAACACATCAAACATTAGATGAAGACGGAAACATAAAAGTTTTCAGAAGTGATTTAAATTGCGGAAGGGTAGATGCAGACCGAATAGATTCTGGAAGGGAGTTCCAAAGGGTGGGAGCTGCCACAGCAAAGGATCTCCCACCCATAGAGGAAAGCCTAAATCTAGGGACAGAGAGAAGGTTGGAGCCAGTGGAACGCAGCAACCTGGTAGGAGTGTACTGATGGACTAATTTGCGGAGATGCAGTAGAGCAAGACCATGGAGGGATTTAAATGTCACTATTAGAATTTTGTATTGGATGCGTTTGTGAACCGGGCGCCAGTGCAGTTGGGATAAAACAAATTTTTTGGTTTGTGTAAGAATCCTGGTGGCGGAGTTCTGGATGTACTACAGAATTTGAATTGATTTAGATTGAAGAAATTTTTGGAGGAAGAAGATTGCCGAGTTGTATCCCAAGAACACCATACCTACTGGGAAGCATGGGGGTGGAAACATCATGTTTTGGGGCTGTTTTTCTGCAAAGGGGACAGGACAACTGATCAAAGGATTAAAGGAAGAATGAACGGGGCCATGTATCGCGAGGTTTTAAGCCAAAAAATCCTTCCATCAGTGAGAGCATTGAAGATGGAACGTGGCTGGATCTTCCAGCATGACAATGATCCCAAACACACCGCTCGGGCAATGAAGGAGTGGCTCCGTAAAAAGCATTTCAAGGTCCTGGAGTGGCCTATCCAGTCTCCAGACCTCAGCCCCATAGAAAAGGAGGGAGGGAGTTGAAAGTCTGTGTTGCCCCAAAACATCACTGCTCTAGAGGAGATCTGCATGGAGGAATGGGCCAAAATACCAGCTACAGTGTGTGCCAACATGGTGAAGACTTACAGGAAACGTTTGACCTCTGTCATTGCCAACAAATGTTATGTTACAAAGTATTGAGTTGAACTTTTGTTATTGACCAAATACTTATTTTCCACCATGATTTACAATTAAATTCTACAATCCTACAATGTGATTTCCTGGATTTTTTTCTCATTTTGTCTCTCATAGTTGAAGTGTAGCTATGATGAAAATTACAGACCTCTCTCATCTTTCTAAGAAGGAGAACTTGCACAATCAGTGGCTGACTAAATACTTTTTTGCCCCAGTGTACATAGAGGCACGCTGAAGGTTTCGCCTGCAGAAACAGAATTAATCACTCTGTGGCAGTGGAAATACAGCATGTGTCATATTTTACAACTCGCATTGTGCTTTCTTATCGCATGTAAATGCCCTGTCTAACTATTCTTTATAGTGGCTTGCTTACAAATGCTGTCAAATGTGTTCTTGGGGGTGTACTGCAGTGTGATGTGTATGCATAGCTAATGGGAGTTAAACGAGCAGATCGTTATAGGGACTCTCTCCCTATTCTCAGCCACAACCATAATGCACAGCCTGATGCAATAGTCCGGCCATCCTTGGTCATATGACGGTTTGCTCATTTTCTAAATAAAAAATTAATGCCCATTAACAAGATGTGTTACGAAAACACTGGAATATTGCCCAAATGTATGCTCAGTCTCGAGGTGTTCATTGTGGATCAGATTTATTTACTCATCATCGTGCACAGCTCCTGGGGTGCATCGCTAGGCTAATGATCCCGTGACAGCAGAATGTATTTACAGTGTGCGAGGGTGATTACAAATCTCGAGCAACCAAACTGTGTAATTATCATATCACCCCACCCCACCACCACAAACACAACACACAGGTAATGTGGTGCTGGAGGCGGGCCACCTTCAAGAGAGTGGCTGCTCCCAAATATCGTTGGCAGGCTTCTAATCTCCAGCGCCCTAGTGCGCCTCAGTCTCACGCAATTACACTGACACACGGTCCAGTCCACACCTCATGGTTCTGCGCCAGATGGTGAGAGACACTCCAAATGAGCTTTCTCGCTGGCCCGGGTTTGGGGTAGCTCAGGATAACTAGCTCTGATGCATGGCAGAAACCTGACCAAGCTAAATGTGTCTAGAAAAGCTATTCGGTTAGGCGCTGAGACACGATGATTTTCCTTGTCTTCCATGGCCCATTAGTCCCTCGCCCCATTCCAGGCTGAGAAATGAATTTTGGATGAATTTGCACTCGGGGGCAGGTGAAATGATGGAGCGAAAAGGCAAAGGCTCAGAACGTTCCAGACCAGCAGTCCAGGCAATGGCACAATGGGAATTTAATACAGGCCACATCTGTATTTATTAACGTGACATACGTACAAATCCTGACCGGGAAACTTTTTTTTTTTTAGCCAGTTTCTCTAAGGGTGCTGTATGGGTCATGCCTGAGGGGCTTTCTGACATCTGCTGCTTGGGTGTGTGTGCAATCGCCATAATTCAGTCAGTCCATTACCGTTCTACAACTCTCATGGGGGAATGAGCTCCTGCAGAGAAAAAGAAACAATAAGTGTGCCCGAAACGGTTCCATATTCACTATGCCTGACATTAAAATCAGGAACACTATATATTATACTGTTATAGGGCACAAAATTCATGAGAGTATTGTAGCATTTTGCTCTTTTCAGTGCAACAGATTCCATTGCACTATGCTTCAAAAATTATCGTTCTGTTGATCTGTTGGTTTCTTTTTTGTTTCCTTGTTTTCCTGAGAGCTTCTTATCAGCACAGGCTTTTTTTTTTTTTTGTAAATCGCTCTTTTGGAATAGAAAAGGTGCACGTGAGGTGTCAAACCAGACGTGGCACCACTACATAATGGCAGAACCCCTAAATAATGCACTATACAGTGAATAGGGAACAGTTTCAGACACTGGGCTTCTCTCTTGGCATGAACATAACTCAGGGAATGTGGCTAGAGGAGAATTCATCATTATTATCTAGCCTAAGCGTATGATTACAGAGCCGAATTATTACAGTGGTATGAAAAGTTTGGGCACCCCTGATAATTTTCATGATTTTAGTTTATAAATCTTTGGTTGTTCAGATCAGCAACTTGAGTTAAATATATCACATAGCAGATGAACACAGTGATATTTGAGAAGTGAAATGAAGTTTATAGGATTACAGAAAGTGTGCAGTAATTATTCAAACAAAATTAGGCAGGTGCATAAATTTGGGCACCCCAGCAGAAAAATTACATCAATATTTAGTAGATCCTCATTTTGTAGAAATAACAGCCGCTAAACGCTTCCTACAGCTTCCAGTCTGGATTCTGGTTGAAGGTGCTTTGGACCATTCTTCTTTAGAAACATCTCCAGTTCAGTCATCTTTGATGGTTTCCAAGCATGGACAGCCCACATTTTCAGTAATATTCATGTCTGGGGACTGAGATGGCCATTCCAGAACGTTGTACTGGTTCCTCTGCATGAATGCCTTAGTAGATTATGAGCAGGGTTTGGGGTCGTTGGCCTCGGTGCAACTTTGTCACTGATTCTTGAACATTGTTCTTAAGAATCTGGAGATATTAACTGGAATCCATGCGACCCTCAATTTTAACAAGATTCCTAGTACCTGCACTGGCCACACAGTCCCGCGGGCATTATGGAACCGCCACCAAATTTTACTGTGGGTAGCAAGTGTTTGTCTTGGGATGCTGTGTTCCTTTTCCGCTCCTTGTTATGTCCAAATAACTCAATTTTAGTTTCATCATCAGTACACAGCACTTTATTCCAAAATGAAGCTGGATTGTCCAAATGTGCTGTAGCACACCTCAAGTGACTCTGTTTTGTGGCGTGTCTGCAGAAAAGGCTTCTTCTGCATTACTCTCCCATACAGCCTCTCCTTGTGCAAAGTGCGCTGTATAGTTGAACGATGAAACAGTGACACCATCTGCAGCAAGATGAGGTTGTAGGTCGTTTGGAGGTGGTCTGTGTGAGATTTGTCTTGGTCTGCCACTTCGGGAGTTCCTTAAACTAGAACTGTGCCTGTGCTCTTCCATTGCCTCACTATGTTCCTCACAGTGGAAACTGACAGCTGAAATCTCTGAGAGAGCTTTTCCCTTTCCCTGAACCATGATGTTGAACAACCTTTGTTTTCAGGCCATTTGAGAGTTGTTTTGAGGCTCCCATGTTGCCACTCTTCAGAGAAGATGCAAAGAGGAGAAAAACTTCCAATTGGCCACCTTAACACTTTCTCATAGTTGGATTCACTTGTGTATGTAGATCAAGGGTCAATGACCTTACAAAACAAATTCTGTGTTCCAATAATTAGTGCTAAAGGTATTCAAATGACAAGGGTGCCCAAATTTATGCACCTGCCTAATTTTGTTTGAATAATTACTGCACACTTTCTGTAAATCCTATAAACTTCATTTCACTTCTCAAATATCACGGTGTTCATCTGCTATATGATATATTTACCTGAAACTGCTGAGCTGGACAACCAATGATTTATAAAGAAAAATCCTGAAAATTATCAGGGGTGCCCAAACTTTTTCATACCACTGTATGTTGGCTAAACAGGGGTATAAAGCTTTAAATGCAAATAACTTGAAGACTGATATCAGGGTGTTTCTAGGGTTAGAGGACATTGATGTATTGGTGTATGTGATGTCTTCATGCTTCATCTTTATATCAAACATAATGTAAAATTATTGTGTTATGGAAATTATAAGTGAAATATGTGCATGTGTGCTAGTCATAGGTCAAAACCGTCTGAACTCGACTGAATTATAAAAGGCAAACGTCAGAAAATGAAGCCATTTGGGAGCCGATTCAGGTTTTTATATAGGCTCACACTAGCATCAAGGTGTTTCAAAGGCTTCCAAGAAGTTGAATCTGTTCATCTGGACATAGATTTTATTGGAGAAACGTTTCGTCACTCATCTTAGTGACTTCTTCAGTCTCAGCAGTTGGAAAACTTCCCCAATCTTTTCCAAAGTTTTCCAACTGCTGAGACTGAAGAAGTCACTTAGATGAGTGACGAAACGTTTCTCCAATAAAATCTATGTCCAGATGAACAGATTCAACTTCTTGGATTTTCTTACCTGGATCATTGAGCATGCATCAAGACGTTTCAAAGGCTTATTATATAGACAAAATCTTTCCAGTGTCTTTACACTCTTTTAATAGCTATTAGTCATTCGAATATTTCACTTTTACATCAAGTCGCCTAAACCTTCAGCCACGATTAAGCTCGAAAACGTGTTGATTGCTACTTCATATTTATATTGGCCATTCAAGGGTGCTAACTGGAAGTTTTCCTATCAATGGAGGCGTACGTTCAGAGAGGGTGGGCCAACTAAATCATGAAGTGGATTACCATGATGACATACTGATGCTACTAAAGACCTGCAGCAAGCCTCCATCTGATTTAGCACTCCCTTTGTTCTGGGCGCCTCTTGAATGAATATTGAAATTCAAGTCATTAAACTGGCTGAGCTAAAATTTACAAAAGGTGTGTTTAATGATCAAAACTATGTTGCTATTAGAGTGTGATTTCAGTTAACCACTCTGTTAAATCCTTTTTGTAGATGAATTTAATAAGGCACACCCGATTGCCTTGTAAAGGCACACGATCTTGTAAAGCAGAATTTCATGTAAAAAGTTAATTGAAGTGAGAAACACCTCTATATTTCCGATCGCTCCAATCACATCGCCGGGCATCGTCCTGGTAATCAAAGTCCAACTAAATTCCTGACAGCTTTAATAAACGAGCAATGTGTCCGTTAAAAAGACAAGGTCTTTTAAAGACAGGTCTTATATCTTGTTCTTGTTTCTGTTTCGCATGGATTTAATCTGGTCCAGTAAGAAAAAATGACTATTTTTTTGTTACTGAAGCAATATTGCTGCCGAGGGAGACAAGAAAAGAGAGGCGGAGAGAGGTGGAAGGGGAAAGTCGGCATGAGGCTACTAAGAATGAAAAACAAAGGACAACTGTGTGGTGAGTATTGACTAGGGCGTTGCAAACCACAAATGAGACGGAACAAGAAAGATGAAAGGAGTGTAAAACACAGCTGACTGAGAAGACAATTATTAAGCCCCCATTGTGTCTAATAGAGCATACAGACGGCCCCCAGTCCATACACTCGCCTTAAAATCACTTCATAATTACTTTTGATGAAATACCTCTGACTGGTCCTCTGAATGCAATTCAACTAAATTAAACACAGCAGGACCGGATTTAATTCTGATTTTACACCGGTCATTATCACAGATAGCACAGCGCCTGAGCAGTGCAAACTAATCTTTTGCAGATCTGACAATATGCCAGATTTCTCAAGACCACAGGGGGGTAGTAACGTTACATTTGCTCTGACACGACATGTTTTGAAACACCTGCGGTTTTTGGTGTTTTGAAAGATACTGGTCATTCATATTCAGTATCCACTTCGTCCTGCTCAGGATCTGGGTGAGGCAGCAGCACGGCCGAGACAGGGTGCAAATCCATCACTGGTATATATCTAGGGGGAATTTCAAGTAGCGCTTACTGGCATGTTTTTCTCTAACCCACAGCAAAACACAGAGAACATACCAAAGTCAACACAGAAAGTAACTCAGGCCCGTGACTGACTTCTGGCTTCCAGAGTCTTTGAGGTGTACTACCCTGTTTTTTGTCTTGTGACTAAATCTGTAAAGGCAAAAATTCTATTTAGCCATGTTCATCCACGGCTGAACTTCCTGAGTAATTATTGTTGCAGTATGCAGTTAGAAATAGTCCTGCTCGCAAACACATCTCTAGTAAGGACATAAATCATTGTTGCCAGATTGTAGCTTGTTGCTTAATCCTGAAACCCACCATTAGTCCAGTACCTTAACCACTGTGTTACTCCAGTGTACATGAACAGTTGTGGCAGCAGGGGATCATCCCATGGCTCTGCGAAGACAACCTCTGTCGGCCCTGAAATGGACTGGCATCCCATTCATGGCACACTTTCACCTGCACTCTGTGAATTTGCAGAAATAGAAACTGAACTCCCCCCGTGAGATGACCCAGCAAAAGTGGGGTTAACCCATGAAAAACCCTGACTTTACAAACTTTTTGCTACTCTGCCCAAGACCTCGATCTGTGTCTCATATTAAAGCAGATTTGCATCCGCTTTCATTGAAACTCCGTTGTGCCCGTATACTTGATAGTCAGGCTGGAGCAATATAAGGACGTTATTGAAAAAGCAGAGAAAATGCTGATGCTCCGTTTTCAAGTTGCTCTTTGAATCTCATACGCAGACACTTGTAATACTGTATTCATGAGTGTCTATTAAACTATAGATAAATATCACCATCCACAAAGTCCCATGATGCCTGAAGGCTGAACAAACACTGTTCTGAATACTAACATCTACAAGCAAGGTACTGTCTACCACTGAAGGATGGACCTGAGTTTGGGTTGTGTATTTGTCCCAGTTGTATAGTAGGCTACTGTGCAAAAGTCTTAGGCCACCATTAGATCTGATGTTCTAACAACTGTATCATGACTCTATTTATTTAGTTGGTATAGTTTAGGATAGTTTTTGACTGAGGGCAGATTGAAATGTTATTATGCTTTCACATTTAGTCATGAAAATGGATGATGTTATATTCAGTTGACTTTATGTGGTGACTTCTGATTAAGTTTGAGAGAAGAAGTGAAACTGAATCATCACCATTAGACTTGGACTAAAATATAATAATAATTAATAATAATTTTAGGCTATATATTATATAATGGTATATTTCACAACTGTATATTATGAAATATAATATTATTTATTAATCTATCATGTATCATTTTGTTCCATCTTCTTCTTTTTATTCTTGTATGATGAAAATATTCTTACTGTGGTCTCAGTCTCTTTATATTATAACTATTCTAATTATATTTACAGGATTTTTTCATGATCTTATCCAGAGCAACGTTCTGAACTTGCTTGAGCCCAACAGTGTCGTGTAGAGTAGCCAAAAATATTTATAGCGTAGTATGTTCTAGTTCACAGTACAATCATATCTTGTTTATGTTCCTATTTCAAAGGCTTTCAAAACATTTAGATGGTCAGGCGGATCCAGAATTGGGACAGAGGCGATACTAAGGCGATACGTACCCATTAATCACCCAAGAATGGCTGCTTTCTCAGAGATGGATTAATCCTAATCTCAGAACAAACTCAAATATCAGTGAGCCAAAGCCTTGGCTCATCTTGTCTTTGGTTAGTTTCATCAAATAGGCTGCCAGTTATTGCTCAATTCCTCATGGACGTTCATGTGGTCTGGCAGAAGCGATGCATCCAGTTGAAGGGGTGCTCTTGGTGTTTCAAAAAGGGGCTTCTGAAAATCCAGAGTCCCTTTAAAAAACACTCTACGCTCAGTGAATGCAATTTAACCTCGCGTTACAACATGCTGTACATTTCTAGACCTTTATTTGATGGGTCAAAGAAAGTGGAAGAAAATGCACTAAGACCATTCACCGGAAAGGTAAAAATCCATTACAGCGGCTCTGGTGCATTGTGAAAGGTTATTATTCTTCTGACAGCCTCAACAGAAGCATTGTTAAACTCTACTAGACCTAGCTAGCGATCCCGGCTGCCGTTCCAGCAGACCCTGAACACACCGGAAACGTCACGGTTCCCTCTGAACAAACCCAGCGGCGTGAAACCTCGCTGGCTGCCGCGTCGCGTTCTTGCTGACTGCAACACTTTTTGATGTACTTACACCAAGAGAGCGCCGGCTGCTTTCTGTTATGGGTGTTGTTATGTGTTATGATCACACCGAGTCTCTGAGAAGAGGTGAAGGAAATGAAAGATTAATGCAATGCTACAAAGGAAATTCAGTACTCAATAAATACTGGTCTATGGATGTACACTCTGTGACTGTGGTTAAGATACTGGACTGTGAACCAGAAGGTCCAGGGTTCAAATCCCACTTTGGGCAAGGTCCTGCAATTGCTTGGATTGTAAGAGTATATCGCTTGTAAGTCGCTCTGGACCAGTGTGTCTGCTAAATGGCATAAATGTACCCTACTATACATTAATGTGTACAAATAATAGTGTTTGAGGTTTATAACATGATCTTATGGTTTTATAGTGCAGGTTTAAGAAAACTGTATTTGTCATAGTGTTTCAAATTTGGGAAATTAAATGGATTCTTATGTTTACAGCATCGATCTGAGCACAAGCTAAAGCCATTAAATCTTCCATTTCACATTATGTTTATTCATCTGACAGATGCTTTTATCCAAAGTGACTTACAAGTGACATCGAGAATTTGGCTCGTCTCTTTGTAAGTGCTAATGCGAAATGTTTCTCATTTCCTTGCCTGCATGTAGATCAAAAATCCTGTGCTTATTTGTGTTAGTGTGCCCACTCTCTTACTGCTCCCTATAAAATCCTTCATGATGATTATCTACGAGAGGCCACTTTATGATCCTGGTGACTGTGAAAGATGTGACTGATGGGCCTCGTAGTGTGCCTTTGAACCCCGTATGTCATCTGTACGTGTGTGTACTTGTGTTGTGTGTGTGTGGGAAGGAGGTCTCTATTATGCTATGCAGTTTGTAGTAGCATGCTAATTTGGTGCCTCTAAGGCTTTGTGAAGTACAAACAGAACATACCACAAAACCCAGAACAGCATGAGGTCTGGATGTCTATGAACAGTGTAATGATTGGGCTGGAAAGTGAAGATGAAGGAAATTGGGAGGAATCAGCTATTCAAATGCCGGTTTTGTTTTTGCTCTCCGATCTGAATGAGCTTTTGCACATTTTTGCACAACAAGGCATCAATGATGCACTAGTGAGGTTGAGAGCAGGAGTGTATTTGTACCTTTGAGATGGTGTGTGTGTAGGCCGTTAGGAGGCTGCTTTATTGTCACGAGTGCTGAGAGACCTTGAGGCACTGAGGGGTGATAGGCATTCCCACTGAGAAAGACCAAACGAGCCTGCAAGACTCTATTTCACCTCACACACCCACACACACACACACACACACGGCCATTGATCTTACATAAAGAAACACCAGTACACTGATGGACAGAAACACAGTGTACATTATGGGCTTTCATTCGGGCTTTAGTATAAGGATGGATAATGCTCTGTAACGGGGGGTGCCAATACTTTTCCCTGAAGGGGCTGGTAGAAATAACCAAGGGTGGTGGTGGTTACTGTTTGCCAAAAACACCTTACTGTTAACAGGTTCATAATATGAAGCATACAGTCATGGAATCTCCATAGACAAAGCAGTAGAATGGCTTGTACTGAACATCTTAGTGGCTCTCAGTTTGGCACGTTGTTAGGTTTCCACCTCCCGACAATCAGCTCATCTCTACTTTCTGCCATGCCTTCCCAAAGCAAAGTCAATAAAGAAATGGAGAACGTGGCTGGCTTGCACAGTGCCCTGATTTTAACTCCATCCATTTGACATGAATTGGAATTGGAGAGCCAGGGATTATTATTGGAGATCTGGATGTGTCTGTGAGTTATGGAGGCAGGAAGGCATGTTCCCAAATCAAGTGGAAAGACTTCTCAGAAGATTGTAGCAGCAGGATTGGGACAAATATTGTTGCATGTAGTTTGGGTGTCCACAAACTTTTGGCTACATAGTATATTTCAGACAGGATTGGCACTGATAGTAAGATGAAGTGAGACATCACCACCAGTGGTAGCTGGTGGTCTTTAAGATAGGGGAAACACAAATATCCAAATATGCCACAGATATCCAGGGACATATGGACTTTAGAAATTGTCTATTAGCGGTGTGTCAGGGAATTCAAAGGAGATTTGGCATGGAGATAAATAACGAGCATAACTAACTGCCACAAACTGGTGGAGGATCCATGTCTTGTGAGAACAGCTATGGAGTTTACATAAGACACCACAATGCCAGTTCTAACACCTAAGCACTGTTTGAGACTGTGACAAGCAATATTTTATAACTCCTTAGTGCCTTAGCAATCCTTTAATCCTTTGGCAGTGCTCTTTTAATCTGGCCGATTCCCCAAGTAACTGGACTGCTCAGTCTTCAGACTGCTGATGTTTACTGAGCGTGAAGACAAAGCATGGCCACTGCTGCTGCTAGCTCACTGCATATTGAATACACAATCACAGAGGTAGACATAAATGCTGTCTGGCATTCACAGCTTCAGAAAACATCAGAGCAAACCATTAATTTGCCCAGTGTCGGAGTCTTCATGCTTCTGTTAATGTTTTACTTGTCAGTATGATTTAGAGTTGGCTTGACTTCCTCTGCTGAAATGGTTACAAATAACACTTTGCCTTGTAATGTATTGTGCAAAAAGATTTACTGAATAATAAATCATCATGACTAGGTATACGCTACGTGGACAAAAGTATAAGGACACCCTAAATAAAAACACATCCATAACCATTTACATTTACTGCGTTTAGCACATGACCTAAGCCAGAGCGTCTTACAACTGATACATTTCTACAAGTTACAGTGCAAACAATTGAAGGTTAAGGGCCTTTCTTAACTATAGATGATTTTTAGTGCTCCACCTTTTTGTCAGTAATCCAATTCTTAAACACTCAAATTCCGCTGCATATTAATGTGGAGTTGCTTCATTTTGTTGATTCATTGATAAGCATAACTGTGAGGTTTCTCTCCCATTTAAACACTGCATAATTAGTGAGTATTAACTTGATACTAATGTTGGCCGACAACACCTTCTCACAGTCCAAAGTCCAAGCCGTCCCAAAGGGCTTTGAGGTCCAGACTCTGTGCAGGCCAGTCAAAGCCCAAAAGAAGCAAAAATCTCTACGATTAAGTGGACCTGGCAACCGTGTTTTTCCCTGGAACATGACAGAAATGGTTACAAATAACACTTTGCCTTGTAATGTATTGTGAACAAAGATTTACTGAATAATAAATCATCATCACTAGGTATACGCTACATGGACAAAAGTATAAGGACACCCTAAATAAGGTTATCTAAATAAGCCCAAAAGAAGCAAAAATCTCTAAGATTAAGCGGACCTGGCAACTGTGTTTTTCCCTGGAATATGATAGTGAGTGCTGCAAACAAGTACAAACTATCCACAGCGATTTACAAAAGCACTTTATATTCTTTGTAGTGGATGTTATCCCATGTTGGTGCACGAGAAAAGATGAGTCTTTAGTCAACATTTGAAGACAGCTAGAGACATTCAGACATACAGTGGAAGTTAATTTTCCACCTGGGTGCCAGAGAAGAGTCTCAAAGAGTGGGAGGTATAGAGTGCGGTTTGATTAAAGCCTTTAAATATGATGGGACTGGTACATTTTTGGTTTTTGCAGGCAAGCTTTAGCGGTTTTAATCTGATGCCGCAGCTACAGGGAGCTACTGAAGGGAACGCAGGTGCAGGGTTACATGAGAAACCTTGTGTGGCCCATTACTGCCGAGCTGTTGCTGCTACTAGAGATTTACACTTTACAATAACAACACATGATAACATTTGAAGAATTGGCTTGCTGAAAAACATCAGATACCAGGCACCTGAAAATGATAAACTAATTCCAATAAAAAATTTGCAGCACAACACCACGACAAATATGGTGGTGTGATAAAGTGTTTGCCCCCTTCCTGATTTCCTATTTTGTTGCGTGTTTGTCACACTTGTGTTTCGGAACAACAAACCAATTTAACTATTAGTCAAAGACAACACAAGAAAACACAAAATGCAGTTTTTAAATGAAGGTGTTTATTATTAAGGGAGAAAAAAATCCAAACCTACATGGCCCTGTGTGAAAGTGATTGCCCCCTAAACCCAATCACTGGTTGGGCCTCCCTTAGCAGCAACAACTGCAACCAAGCGTTTGTGATAACTTGCAGTGAGGAAGGAATTCTGGCCACTCATCTTTGCAGAATTGTTGTAATTCAGCCACATTGGAGGGTTTTCCAGCCTTTTTAAGGTCATGCCACAGCATCTCAATAGGATTCAGGTCAGGACTTTGACTAGGCCACTCCAAAGTCTTCATTTGGTTTTTCTTCAGCCATTCAGAGCTGGACTTGCTGGTGTGTTTTGGATCATTGTCCTGCTGCAGAACCCAAGTTCGTTTCAGCTTGAGGTCACTAACAGATGGCCGGACATTCTCCTTCAGGATTTTTTGGTAGACAGCAGAATTCATAGTTCCATTTATCACAGCAAGTCTTCCAGGTCCTGAAGCAGCAAAACAGCCCCAGACCATCACACCACCACCACCATATTGTACTGTTGCTATAATGTTCTTTTTATGAAATGCTGCGTTACTTTTACACCAGATGTAATGGGACACACACCTTCCAAAGAGTTCAACGTTTGTCTCGTCAGTCTACAGAATGTTTTCCCAAAAGTCTTGGGGATCATCAAGATGTGTTCTGGAAAAATTGAGAAAAGTGTCAGTGTTCTTTTTGCTCAGCAGTGGTTTTCGTCTTGGAACTCTGCCATGCAGGCCATTTTTGCCCAGTCTCTTTCTTATGGTGGAGGCATGAACACTGACCTTAACTGAGCCAAGTGAGGCCTGCAGTTCTTTGGATGTTGTTGTGGGGTCTTTGGTGACCTCTTGGATGAGTCGTCGCTGCACTCGTGGGGTAATTTTGGTCAGCTGGCCACTCCTGTGAAGGTTCCCCACTGTTCCATGTCTTCTCCATTTGTGGATAATGGCTCTCACTGAGGTTCTCTCGACTCCCAAAGCTTTAGAAATGGCTTAATAACCCTTTCCAGACTGATAGATCTCAATGACTTTCTTTCTCAATTGTTCCTGAATTTCTTTGGATCTCGGCATGATGTGTAGCTTTTAAGAATCTTTTGGTGTACTTCACTATGTCAGGCAGGTCCTGTTTAAGTGATGTCCTGATTGAGAACAGGTGTGGCAATAATCAGGCCTGGGTGTGGCTAGAGACAGTCAACTCAGGTGTGATAAACCATTGTTATGTTGTGTTTTAACAAGGGGCACAATCACTTTTTCACCCAGGGCCATGTAGGTTTGGCTTTTTTTTCTCCCTTAATAATAAACACCTTCATTTAAAAACTGCAATTTGTGTTTACTTGTGTTGTCTTTGACTAATATTTAAATTGGTTCGATGTTCCGAAACACTTAAGAGAGACAAATATGCAAAAAAATAGGAATAGGAACTTCCCACTGTGGGAGTCTCTTGATGTCTTCAGAAAACACTGAAGACCCAAACTTGACACAGTTTTGGCATCATGGTATATTGTGTATACTAGTGTGAGAATGAAAATATTAACATGTTAATATTATAGGCAATATTTTAATATCATTTTTTTAATTCCACTTATAATGCTTGACCATGTGAGGTTCCTGGATTTATGGGATGTGTCCCAAATCACTATTCCTTACATTCTTCATACGACAAACACCACTATTAGTCCATTAGTCACCAACACCGTTTGTGAGGACATTTTTCTCATTACTGTGTGACAGCAGATGCGTCACGGAAACACAGGATACGTCTCTGGACCCAGGAAAATATTGTGCGGTTTAACAACATGCCCAGCACACTTGTTACAGCTTATACATACTGTATCTCAGTGGTTCCCAAAGTGGGGTGCGCAGAGATATTGCGCTAACAATAATAAGTTGCAGTTTTGTATGAATTACAATGTTTAAAATGAATTCCAGTGGAGCTTGGAAGCAAAAGACATTATCTTCAAAAGGAAGGAGGGCACTGCAAAAAAATGTTTGGCAACCACTGCTGTGTTTTAAAAAATACTTAATTAATTGATTATTTTTGCATTGAAAATCTGGTAATCTTTTTTTTTCTTCCTGATGCTACAGCTTGGCAGCTCTCCAGTCTTCAATCAGTCGCAATGAAATGTTGCGCTGCTGCAAATAAGATTAGACACGATTAAAATAATGTGATTAGATCAAGTGAATGAACGAATAAATGATTAAACAGTAATACAAGCGTTGTTTGTATGCCTTTTAAGGGAAAACTTATTTCTATGTTAAAATGCGACTAATTAACTACCAAACAAACGCAATCAAAGTACATTTCACAGCACTAGTGAGGATACACTGTATAGCTGTTAGTCTCTTTGGAGACCACTCTCTCCACATGGCACAGACTTTATTTGCCAGTATGATGGTAGAATGCTTCAAACGTGTTTGTGTTGTGTTTCCCTAGATCAGCCACATGCTCAACCCCTAAGAGTTAAATATGAATCATCTTTCTTTCCAAATAAAGCAATGCCATTAGTGCAGCAGTCACGCACTGCTTTCTCCAGATTTGATTGCCTAATTAGAAAGGAACATCCTGAAGATAAAAATGATCTACTTTGTAATGATCCTCTTTTATTGGTTTTCCATTTTAGTCCTACTCGGTCTTACAAGAAAAGCTCAGTGTCCTACAAAATGAGGGCTTTATAAAGCTTTAAGTGGGAGGGAGTTCTGGCTAAGCTCAAGCCTCTTGGTAGTACGAGCAGTGTGTTTTGGTTTGATAGATAACAATTATTCTTTACCGCCGTTCCAAAGCCCATATGGCAGATGTTCAGTCTTGTACTACAGCAGATGCTGGGGTTAGAGAGCGCATTATGGCTGTTTTTTTTGTTTTTTTTACACGACTGTAGACTGAACATCATGAAATCTGGAACCGCTCCATTTCTTTCTATTACTAGGTATGGTTTGGTCCATAGTGAATAGAAGCAGTAGACAGCCTAAGTAGGCACCCCGATATGCCAGTTTCGTAGATTTCCAAACAACCCTGGCGTTAACTCCATTAAACACCTCTGATGAACTGGGATGGGGGGCTTATTGCCAACATCAGTACCAAACGTAACAATCATTTTCCAAAATATGATGAAAACCCATCTCATAATTAGTAATACTAATAGTCATTTTGGATGTATTTCCAGGTGTCCGCAAACTTTTAACACGCATCGTGTATGTATTGCATTCGGTTGCCCCTCCATTCACAGAACCAAGAGTACAGGACAAAGATGTATAAGATGAGTTAGAAAGCGATCATGCCAATTAAAAAGCAACAAACTGCGCACATATACAACTTTATTACGTGGCTCGGCTTTAATTATATTTCCCAAGCTTTACGTTAGCCAAATGGCAAGTCATAAAATGCAAATGAACTGCACCAAAATGGAGGACCTTTTTCACTTCACAAGCCTTTGTTAATGGCAGTTCTCTGGTGTGGCAGCACCATAAGGCTAATGGTCGATAGTGCAATTCAGACCCAGAGTACGAGTGTTAATTCGGTAACAGCTACATTATCGCAACAGCTATGCAGTTCAGTTTGAAGGCAATAAAAAGTCTTCATCCTATAGGCGCGGTAAACGTGCTAAGCCACTCTGGTTCTTCATTACAGACACAAACACTGGAAGCTGTTGCTTTTTGTGAGGCCCATGTTTAATGACTCAATTAGCTTCCCAAGGTCAGTGCACCACCAAGCACAAATGGGCTTATTTAAAGCTGGAGAGTACAAAAAGCACAGTAAAGACACTTCAAACGGGGGAAATCTAATTTTCTGTGACTCTTACTTTCTAAGTAATAATGGCCTCCAGGGATTTCCAGATTATCTGAGCGTGGGCCACCCAAGTCCATACCACACACACACACACACACTGACAGCCTATGGCCCAGAGCTGACGTCCAAATACTGATGTTCATCACATTCCGGCACAACAGTCTCCACAAAGTTTCCAGAGGTCATTTCCGAGTTGCTTCGTCTTTACCCTCGACAAAAAGCTATGACTCATAAGCATGCAGTTGCCAGGCAAGGTACTGGGCTATTAGTGGGGCTGAATATTAGTGGGATATTGGAGTTCACAGCAGGCAGCATATGGTGGAAGTATTCCTGCAGTGAGCCATTTAGACATTCTGCCATTTAGGAGCCTCAGTTTTCCTTTTCCCAGAACACACACACATACACAAATCCATCTCTTAACCAGGTGATGATGAATTATTTATCTCCATAATCCACTGAGAAGCAGAGAACAACCAGCTGTACTCTTTCTGCAGACATATGTGGCTGAACAGCACACTACATCATGATCTCAAAAGAAAATCCAAAGTTTTGGAGGACCCACAAGTTTCACCACTTCCAAACACTAGACATATTTCATCATACATCAAAAACACAATTGCATTTTCGAGTTGGCACAAGTTTTTGTAAGAATCAGCACACTACTAGTTTAAGTCCCAGAGAACACGGGTCAGGGCTCAGGTGTAAGCAATGACCCGATGACTGGGGATCTTCCCTCAGGCTCAGTCAAATGTAACTGTACGATGTCTGAACTGACTAGAGATCACCACAGAGGCTACAACCCAGATCGCTGAGGTTGTGGGCTAACCAACTACCGCTGACCCACTTGAATGCCTTATACATACAATTTTTATTTATTTATTCTGTTTTTGGCATTTTTTCTTGTGTTGTTTCAGCTTTCCCCTAGTAGGGGATTCATGGGGTGCAGGTGAACTCGTTTCCTGGATGAGGCATCAGTCCATCATTCAGGGTTCGGGATGCTCCCTCCTTCAGACATGGCCAGTTATGTATCTGTGTGATGCCCAACCTGGCCAGAAGGTGGCGACCAGCCTCATCAAGGTGGCAGGCTAGCAAATTGCAACCGCCCTCTTCACGCTCTTTATACATACCGTAAATATTCAAAAATACGATTGATGCATTGCCCACACTGTATAATAACATGACGTTGTTCCATATATCTTTTCTGAGGGCTGTAAATTTCAATTGAGCAGCTTTGTTTGTTCACATCACCCTTATTTCTTTTAGCTTTTTATAGTTATTTAACACCATCTGATTGGTCCAGAGGACTGATTAAAGCTAATTACAGTCTAGACTCTCATCAGCTCTTCAGTTTACTTCATATATAATATCTGAAATACAAATCATACAGAAGATACCCCATTATAAGCATTTTCTGACGTGTAAATAACGTTTTTAAAATAGAAAACTGCTTCTGCATTTTGAGTGTAGTACATGAATAAAACAAGGCTATTAATCCTAATTCAAATTGTTTTTCTCCTAGATGTTATAAAAAAAATATCTTGAAGTGTTATGAATTTAGCAAAGAAAAAAAACAACCAGATGCTGAGCGTGTAATTAAATAACACACAGACTTCATAAAAACGAGTGAGTCAGATAAAGACAAACCACCATGACCACTTTAATTTTTGTTTGCACTACTTCAGTCAATGCGTAGCATGCGACACATCCAAATATTGAATCTGAAGCCCAGTGGCCTCCACACTTGCAAGTGCCTTTGGTTGCCAAGGTGCACAAACTCAATTTAATACTAATGATTACTTTATTGACAAGCCAGTGACTGCACACTCTCTGTGCTAGTAGAAACTGGGGCCACACAGCCTCAGCTGGGGGAAGAGATCCATAAATCACAAACGTATCTGCGTGAGACAGTGATTAAAAGAGCATTCTTCTTTAATTGATACAAGATGGATGAGAAAAATGAAATTATGGGAGTTGGAGAAACTAGAAAAGCGTCTGTAACAGTGGTTTAGTCATTTTTAGTGGTAATATGTTTTAGTTAATAGCTTATATAGCTGATATATGATTAGTATTCTGGATTGGTAATGTACTTTTACCTCATAACCATGTACAAACAGTTTTCAATTCTCTATATGCTATTATTGTGCCATGTTGTGTAGCCACTCAGAGGAAAGTGGTGTGCTTCACACATTTTTATGCCATTCTGATAAGGAATTGATTCATGTTTTTTAATCCATAGAAAAAATCATAGGGATCAACAGAAGGCCTGGAAGTGTTCAGAGTGGGTTATATTGCTTTAGGAGATCACCCTGTATATGGAGCTAACCCTTACAGGTTTGGATCTATGAAATCTAAGCAGGCTACATGATTTTCTTTTCCTGCAGCATTTTTTTCCCTACGTTTTATCCTCCAGAGTCAGGATAGGAACCAGAGGAGCTTGGGGCTAGAGTGCTGGTTTGCAGTTCATATAATTTAGCATACACCAATGAAAACCTAAAAAAAAATATTTAACCAGCTCTCCATTTGTGAAATGTGTCCATAAAAACTCTCCGGCCCTTGTACTGTTTGAGAAAGTAACAGAACTTGTGTGCCGCGTAAACAAACAAACATTGTTTTGGGTTCGTTTGAACCATTACTTGAACGAAACTGGATTTTTTTGGACATGCACGTTTTTCATAGCATTTTCATAGTATAGGTTCAGTAAGGGGCATTTGAGCTATTTTTCTAATTAAGAACTCTTAGCTGTAATGTTTACAACGATGTGCTAAAATATTGCGGCTGCTCACAGATGAAGCAAATAGCTTCTTGTTACAAATGCACAACAGATGCACGTTTTTCATCGGGCAGCGACAAACACTCTGTAAAAAGTCACATTAAGGACAACACCAATGTAATACATCGATAGTGTTAGTAATGACAGAATGTACAATTGGCATGTTGTCACATTTTAGTCATGGCTACTTCTGTCTTAAGGAAAATTCTTCATATGTAGCAGTCTTGCACAGCTGCACAGAGGCCGTCACGGCTCCATTTTTCTGATAATGATGTCGTAAATTGCAGTGTTATTTATTATTTAGCTAGGCTTATTATAGGGGGCTTAATACATTTCTAAATAGCAAAGAGACTCCATAAAGCAAAACTGACAACACTATTAGGCCTGGTGTTGTACTTTTTCATCATCCATATGGAACTTGCATTAGGTGGACGTAGACAGAATGGCGTCCATGTAACATTACCCATAAGCTGCACATACACAGAACAAACTGACGCTGAGAAGAGGGTTCTTCTCTCATATAAGCTAGAAGTATGATGTATATCAGTAAAGTTTGGCTAATGGTTTTAAAAACGTTTTAAAGCACTCAGTCATACTTTTAAATGACAGAGAGTGTCGAATTCGACAAATTCCGAGGTGGTCGACAACCGAGGTACCACTGTACCAAGATCCTCACCAATTAAACATCCCATGCTGGTGATACTCCAGGATACTCACCAACCCAGCATCCAATGCTTGTGTCCAGCATACTCACTAACCCAGCATATGCTGGTAACCAGTATACAAAAACACAGCCCCTGCTGGACTTCATACCAGGGCAGAATGGGATGCTGATTTGGCGATTACGCTGACGACCACCATCGAGTCCGGCGGTGTTTCTCAAATGGACTGGAGAATAAAACGCTCGTTTATAAATGTCAATTAGAAGTCTATTAGGTCATGTTTTTGTTTCTTTACCACGTTGCAGTTCTTGTGCCTTTCTTTAAAGGGCAAAGGGCTAATTCTTGTTTATTGAGTGCAAGCACAACACTGGGGTGCAATGCTGATCAGGTCCTGCAGAGAAATCAATCCTCCTCACACACAAGAGAGGGGCGAAGAACCGGAAAACAGACGCCAGACTATTCTTAGCTTGTGTGTGTGAGAGAGAACTGTGGCGTTGCTATTGTTTTCCTTCGCTAATAAATGTTTGATCCACAGACTAATTGTGATGGAGAGAGTCTGCGTGAGTTTACACGCTGTCGCCTCTGTACACAATTTGCATAGGCGTGTTTTAATCAAGTTCGCAATTATCCGATGCTTTTGTCCCCTGAACTGTGACAGAAATGCAATCTATTAGAGGGGCGTATGGAGATCGAAGAAGGGTGGGAACGAGTTGTGTATTAGTGCAGTGCGTACGAGTGCGCCTTTCTGCTTCGCAGCTATCTCAGTGAGCAGATCAGCCTAAGTGGAATAATAATGATGCGAATCATTGTGGCATAAATGCACAGAACGCTCTCGCAGGCACCGACTACGGGGAGAGGATGATTGACAGGCCAAATGGCAGACTTTCCTTACAGCGCTCAAGCCACCTGAGCACTGGAGCTGCCGCTACCTGAGCAGCCATGTGGAGAAAGAAAACAAGTAAACAATGGGAAAAAAATATTCTCAGCCAAAAGGCTCTGCATGAGGACTTCATCAAAACTTATCCAGCATGAGCTGAAATGAACCTGCGACCTCGTGAGGAGCGTGCATTTCAAATTGAGCTACAGCGGGTGCAACTGGGATGTCAAAGAGGGATTATTTTCCACAGGAAGCTTTCTGAGCATAAGAATAAACGTAGAGCCTGCATTATTCACACTGAGATGTTCTACTCCAGCTGTTTTATTCAGTATAGGTTCAGTAAGGGGCATTTGAGCTATTTTTCTAATTAAGAACTCTTAGCTGTAATGTTTACAACGATGGGCTAAAATATTGCGGCTGCTCACAGATGAAGCAAATAGCTTCTTGTTACAAATGCACAAGCCAAGGTCTGGGACATATTAGATGGCGAGCAAACAGGCGGTTCTCGTAGATGACGTGTTGGGTTCCGGAGAAATGGCAAGCAACTTTGCTGAGCAATGGCATGAATGACCAAAGGCCAGGCTCGTGGGGTGCCACCAGTCAGCAGCCATGTATGTCCATAACAACCATACCCTTCAATGGACATGTAAGAATTAGAACTGGACTTTGGAACAATGGAAGAAAGTCCGATGAATCCCGTTTATCTAACATCATGACCTGATCTGTGTGCACCATTTATATGGAAAATAATGGCACCATGATGCACACTGGGTAGTAGACAAACCAGTGGAGGGAGTGTGATGCTCTGGCCAATGTTGTGCACACAGAGGACTGATATTAGGCAGGTGGCATAACGATTGGCTCATTGGTGCATACTGCATTGATATTGTCCGGACGTTTTATAGGATAACTAAGTGAAGTGTATCTCTTGCATACTAGGAAGATCTCCAGGTATTTTGGGTTGTCTCAAGTGATGCATTTTCACTACAATCTGAGGAGCACGTTTCACACAGGTGAACATTTGAAAACAACTGTAACTACACAAAAGCTGAAAGTGTCAAAGAGAAGGTGTTTTTGTTCTCACAACAAGAACAGGTGCAACACTGCTGAAGCTCCCTAAATTGCCCAGCACCCCTAAAAATAGTACAAATGTCTTGTTTTTACAGAAGAGTATCTCTGATAAGCTGAAACAATGTTAAAACCATAGAAAGTATATGGTTTAAACATAATATTTGAACATGAAATTACAGCAGTACTCCATTGCCTTGCGAATGGTATGATCCAAGTGATGGCTTTGTGGCTTGCAGGCTCAGCGCTAATGGACTTTGGTCTTTCCAGTCACAGTTTTTCCCCTACCCAAAAAGTCATGAATTTAAAAATGACAGTCCAAAACGACACAACAATGTATAGCTTGTATAAAAAATGAGGATTGAGGGGGATGGGGATGAACACGATTCCACCAGATGTAAAAATTAAATCAAGATTGTCTCATTATTCCATAGACTTTTTTAAAAATTGCTCTTGGGTCTATGTTCTGTGTTCCTTACACGAAGTTGTGTCACACATTCTCTAGTCATGCCATATGTTTCAGTACATCAGTGCTACTACAGATTCTAGCTCGCAATGTACAGTTTGTTGTAGAAACTGGGACATAGAAGTGTGTGTACTGTATACATAGAGTCAAACCTCACTATCAAAATGTGTGTCATTCCAAAAAACAGTTTGGATGCCAAATATAAATATGCACATCTTCTGATGCACTTATTAGTGCATACTTTCATCATTCATATATTTTTATATTAAAAATGGATGTCAGATTTACACAACATGAATACCTGTATGCAAAGCCTACAACGCCTAACAGAAACCAAGTGTTGTGCCACCCTGGGCATAATGTGAACCCAGCCAAACCCCCATCCTACCCCCATCTCCATCATCCCCATCCCCATCCCCCATGCCCCTTGTGCACACATCACACATTAGGCACGTCAACACTGGACATTAACGTCTCTGTTCCAAATGTTGGATTTTGTCTTACAAGAACCTGGTGAAATTGACACAAACAAACCCAAAGATAAAAGCCTTTTTTTGGTGCTGTTATATTGAATATTTTTGCCCAAGTGTCTACTTCAGAATGATCATTGTGCTTTATGTCAAACTTAAAATAACTAGTGTTATAGTGTAATAGTGCAAATCATTAATTACCTTAAACTTGGATCTGCATTTGTTTGTTTTTTTGGTTCGTATAGTCAGGAATGAAATGTATAATCATCAATTCATTATAATTAATCTTATTCTAATTAAAAAATAACTAATCATTAGTCATCTTTAATTATTTAGACAACACATACCACCACAAACTAATGGATACTTACAAACTGTAATGTGTTTCTTTTAAAAACTGACTGTCTCCGAGTCAAAAGAGGTGATAATGGGGAGTATAACTGTTTTTTTACCAGAATAACATTGCTAAAAAAAAAAAAAAACTTTTCCTCTGTTAAAGCTACAGTCAAATGCAAATCTGCTGTCGTGTTTTCTACTGTGCTGCTGCGTGATCTGGATTGCTTGTGTTTTCGATTGCTTTCACTTAAATTTTTATTACACTCCATTTTAACCTTGCGATTTCCCTTCACTGAAGACCTTACACGACTCAGACGTTTTATTATACTTATTCTGAGAAAGCAGGTTCTAGAAGTTTTTGTTTTGAATGGTTATGTATGGATGTACTATTTGTACAGAAACCTGTGATAGAAAGTTCTTCAGAAATCTGATGTTCTTGTTGACTACACATTTTAAGGATGCTGTACTTTACTCTTTCAGCTCTGTATCATGCAGCCTTTACGCAGTGATTTCCCCATTCAGATTCGCCGAAAGAAACAACAAATCCCACATACAATGGATTTAATGGTGTTTAAGGTAGTTTATGAGCTGCATCCTCTGTTTTCCAGCAGCGTGTTCTTTTAAGAAGAATTTCGCTCTGGAAATGAATAACCAACATGTCTGATACGTGTGAGTCGGTCCCATTTCCTGACAAAGAGAAATGAGGACACAGTTTTGCGATCATTTATTTGATGTTACAGACAAAACACAGGTTTGTATTTGGGTTATTTGCCACTGTAAACATTTTCTTGAGCTTCACATCACTTTGAACCAGTCACTGTTATGGCTCTATGGAATAAACAATGATTAACTGGTCTGGTTTTTTTTTTACTCCTTATTTATAGCAATGCCTAATCTTTTCTCATTTGGATATTCAAAAACAATTTGTTGAACACAATTATTATTTAAATATCAATAATGCTCGTCCCTACTAGTTATCAGCGAGATGATGTTGGAACTCTGAGTTTGACATCAGTAGTGTCCATGTGAGGGCACCCCTGGTCTGCTTGTGCCGCCACAGACCCAGCCTCCTAGATCTGGAGGAACTCTAAACTTAGAAGGTGAAAGGCCTTGGGGATGCAGAACACAGACAAACAGAGGGGCACCGGAACACAAGCCTTACCTAGGGTGCTGAGGGTGCTGTCACGCACATGGCACTGGACTGAACCTGAGACTGGCGTCACAGACAGTATGAAATGAAACAAAAGTTACTCAGACCATATTACTTTTGCTCAGGGCCCAGGCATTGTGGTACTTACAAAAATAACCAAATGTCATAAATTCAAGGCTGATATTTGTACCCAATTATCCCTTCCCTGTAAAATGTGTTACACCCTCAGTTAAAGGCTTTTCTACTCGAGTATCCATGTTGATTTTTGCACATTTTTAAAATATCAACAGGCTGCAAGTGAAATAACGTTCTATTCATTCTCCTTTGCTAAGTGTAGGTGGGATTATGGAGAATAAATTGTTGGTAGACCTTTATGTTTGCTTGTAGGGAGACCCCATTTTCATAAGCGTGGCAAAATTCTGTAAGTTGTATAGTTACAGTACTCAATATGAAGATTTGCTAATTACACACTGCAGTTTAAGAACACTGTCATTATGCAGCGTTTGTTGGTGCTAATATCCATGTATGTACCAGTAATTAGCTCGTACAGTCCTCCCCTACTGTTCTCCTAGATTTCTTCAGCTCTGACCTTGAAACGACGCGCTCTATATTATCCTCCGCCCTCGCACTAACGCACGACAAACTGCGACCTTGTTCATTTTAATCTTGCCCCTCCACTATTCATCTTGGGGGCCCTTTGGCCAACATTCCTTCATCTTGAGATTGCAGCCGAAGAATGGAGTACCATTATAGAGTCGGGAGAGAAATGATTACTCGAAAACACGTCCTTGGAAATAGTGTGGCAAGCAAAACTTCTACAACATGACCCAGCGACTTTTCACAACTACCAAGCACATACCCTTTGTGATGGTCAAGACCACATCCAGACCTCCATGCAAGCGCAAAAAAACAGCATCAATTATTTACGACAGAAGAAACAGAATTCTACCGCACCACGGTGCAAACGTTTTCAATCGCCGCCCCTATAAACCATTCACAGACAGCGTCTTTTTTCCTCCTGATATTTTGTGTCAGCGAGCAATTCAGGAGATACGATGTGAAATCTCCCAGCTGCTTTGTCAGCATCTTCATTCTTCCCTGCAAATCTATTGCCCGTGACATATCTTATATCTTCCATTACAGATACAAGAGCACACACAAGCAATACAATCAGATAGAGCCCAGTACACAATGACTTGGCCATGCTTGAAATAGGGAACACTGAGTACAATTGTTTTAGATTTGCATTACTGCACAAGAACTGCAGATAAAGATTGGAGTTTTCTGTGTGTCGCCGCTCTTATCTGACGACCTCACACTCTGAGTTAAACGTGGACGTATATGGTCCATTATTTCTACAAGAAATGTCAAGGTGTAAAGCTGTTCACATGCCAAGGATGAAGGCTACACTCACTTGCAATGTTGTAAACAATGTCGTACTGTATATATTAAATTGTAGTAAATTGAAATCTTGAGAAAAAGTTGTAGGCCAATTCTGTTTCATACGGTTGTGTGACAAACTTTGGACACTCTTGGCTAATTTAATTGACTAATTTCAGTGAAGCAGTGCCAAGTCCATTAGGTTCTAAGACCTTGTGATAAATACTTAGACTAAACATCGCTTACAGGTCTCACTCCGAGTCCTTTCTCCCATGCCATCGAGAATTTATGCTGGAGAGGTGAGTGTTTACGAACTGGAAGGCGAACCAGCAACTCAGCCTTTCTCCCTCCCTAGTACCCAGACATAAGTGTTTGGAAATAACATGATTAAATAATAATAATAATAATAATAATAATAATAATAATAATAATAATAAGTTTGGCCAAATCTAACAGCAAGGAGAAACCACATCACACTGTTAAAAAATCTCAAGGATACTATGAGCAGGTTTGGAGCAGGTAACCTCACCACCACCAAAAAAATACACCTATGGTGTTTATTCATCTTTACTGAAAAGTGGCCTGAATAAAACACAACTGTCTCACGACCTTCAGTTCTGCCTCAGTTCTTTTTTTAAAGTTTGTACTTTAGCCCCTCATTAAACCATGAAATACAAATTTTTTCACACTCCTTTAATTTTTCTTTCACTAAGGGTGGTCTATTCAGACGTGCTCTCAGTAGCACACTCAGACATTAAAAACTGGTTCCTTTCTCTCCATTTCTATAATTCCCTAATGTTGAACATACGGCTGTGCTCCCACTAAGACTCCTGAAAGCCTGACTATGTACTTCACTAAGCAGGGATCATCTACAGTGAACTTAAATCTGGCATATTACTTCTCTACAAAATCTGGCTGATCCAGTAGATGTGACATTATACACAGTCAGATCTGAGGCATGAGCTCCAGCTTATTTTTATAGATTTCATAAAGTTAGACTGCAACGTTGTAGATTTTCTAGTTAGGACCGCAGCTTTATATTGCCTCAAGAAAATGTGTGTGTCATATTATATGACCAAAGAAATTTAGGCTCTGGATGGGTATACAAATAACTCAGACAAACTTAAAACCGAAAACATACAGGACTGTGCAAAAGTGTTAGGCCATCATTAGATTAGATATACCATTGTTTTAGCAATGGGATTATGAACACATTTTTTCTCAGTCTTTTTATTAGAATACAATCAGAAAACTGGAAAATTGTATGCAGTATAAAAAACTTAAAACAACATCAGAAAACAGCTTCTGTAGGCTACAGTGGCAAGTACTTAGTGTGACCTCCCCTTACACTTGAGCAATAGCAGCTTCATCGGGATGCCAAGTTGGCGCTTCTACAGTCCAAAAGAAGCTTGATAACGACTGGTCTTTTGGAAGGGTAGCAGCCAAGAAACAACTTTTTCAGAAGAGAAACAGGGTGAAAAGGCCAAGATATGCTAAATCTCCCAAAGATTGGAGTGAAGATCAGTGGAAAAGAGGATTATGGAGTGACGAATCCAAGTTTGAAATTTTTGGGTCCAATCGTCAGCATATCTTTTGCTACATCATCAAATCATGTGGTGGCCCTTGACAGTACTGTATGTAGAAACATGCTTCAGTTTACATTTTCATAATGAAATAGCCAAATCCATCAATTAGAAGGGGTGTCCACATACTTTTGTCCATGTAGTTTAGTGCATTAGCGACAAGCACTGTTATGATGGCTGGCGTGGAAACAATGATTATTCTTGAAAAAAATCCTGTACAGATTTTAGATCTAAAGGCTTTTAAAAACAAAAAAAGTCTCTGGATGCCCGTGACATTTCAGATCCACTAAATGGCACGGACCATGCCGAGATTTATAAAAACAACACACGGAGAGTTAAAAATTCTTCATACGGGGTTAGTCTTGCACAAATATCACCAGCCCAATGCACAAACCCAGACAATCTGGCAATGATAGACTCAAAGAATAGCTCCTATCACTATGTGAGGTTCAATTCTTTATATAAGTCTGATAAAGCAAATATTCTTCTACAATGAGCTGAGAAGGAAATGAAAATAGAAAAATAGAGAATGAATGAGCAAAAAACAAGGCAAGTTCAAACAGGAGCAGTAATGGTTGTAAACTGTTTCTGGCTGCTTAATCCAATTCAAGCAGCACAGGATGCAAGGTGCAACTATAGACAGGATGCCAATTAATCAGGGCACATGCAGACACCCACTCATGTGCACTGGGACACTTTAGAGACCCCGACGGACCTAATGCAAGTCTTTGGAGAAAATCCACACAGTCATGTGGGGAACATGCAAACTCTACATCTGGGGTCTGGGCCGGGAATCGATCTCTGAAACTATGAGGGGACAGCACTAACCACTGCGCCACTGTGCCACCCTCTATATGCATTCACTCTTTAATTTTTCATACCTGCTTCATTCAGTTCAGGGTGGCAGGGAGTGGCAGGACAGGGGGCAAGATGAGAAGCAATTATAGACAGTGCAGCAAGGCATATGGACACACACACACACACACACACACCAGGACCCTTTAGAATCGCCAGCTGGCCTAACACACGTGATGATGAATGATGAAGATGAATGCCTTTATTATCATTGCACAAAGTACTGGCTGTCCTTGATGATGCAGGACAACAAAGAAGCACAGAAGAACAGTTTAGTTCAAACAATACATAAATATAATACAACATTACAGTATTGCACACCAGAGAAGGCACATTACATTGTTGCACAGTGAGAATATCACACACTTTCTGTACCAAACCGTGAACACTATGTTCAGGGTTGGGCAGAGTTCAGTGCAAAAATGGATTTGGGATAAAAACTGTTTCCGAGGCTGTTTCCTCTAGATTTAATGGACCTGTAGCGCCGTCCAGAGGGCAACAGTTCAAACATGTGATGTCCCGGGTGTAATATGTCTTTAAGGAAGTTGATGGCACTGCTGAGACAGCCAGAGCTATAAATGTCCCCAAGGGAGGGAATTGGGCAGCTGACATTTTTTGGCTGTTTGAAATGATCCACTGGAGCACTCTGCTGTCCGATCAGGAGGAGCTTTCAAATCACAAAGAGAAGCAGTAGCTCAGTACTGGACCTTTTTGATTACCAAGATATGGCTGGTATGTATGCCCAGGAACCTGAAACCAGTAACCCTTAATGTGAATTGCATCCAGCTCTGAGTTTTTCCTTTTGAAACCTGTCATTGGTCTGTGAAGCTCTTTGGTTTTAGAGATGCTCAGAGTAGTGTTGTAGTCAAGAGCGTTAGACCAGAGTTCAAGTCAAGACTAAGACTTTTAGTAATCGAGTCCGAGACCAGGAGTGGCCGAGACCAAGACGAGACCAGATTAAGAATGAAGAAGAATAAGAATTAAAAAAAGAAATTTGAAAATATTAGTTAGTTTGTAATTCAGTTGACATTATTATTCATTATATTATACAGTGGTGCTTGAACGTTTGTGAACCCTTTAGAATGTTCCATACTGTATTTCTGCATAAATATGACCTAAAACATCGTCAGATTTCTAAAAGTAGATAAAGAGAACCCAGTTAAACAAATGAGTCAAAAATATTATACTTGGTCATTTATTTATTGAGGAAAATCATCCAATATTACATATTAGTGAGTGGCAAAAGTATGTGACCCTCTAGGATTAGCAGTTAATTAGACGTGAAGGTGAAATTAGAGTCAGGTGTTTTTAGTCAATGGGATGACAATCAGGTGTGAGTGGGCACCCTGTTTTATTTAAAGAACAGGGATCTATCAAAGTCTGCTCTTCACAACACACGTTGGTGGAAGTGTATCATGGCACGAATAAAGGAGATTTCTGAAGACCTCAGAAAAAGAGTTGTTGATGCTCATCAGGCTGGAAAAGGTTACAAAACCATCTGTAAAAAGTTTGGACTCCACCAATCCACAGTCAGACAGATTGTGTAGAAATGGAGGAAATTAAAAAACCATTGTTACCCTCCCCAGGAGTGGTCGACCAACAAAGATCACTCCAAGCCAAGAACAAGGCGTGTAATCACAAAGGGACCCCCCAGTCACAAAGGACCCCAGGGTAACTTCTAAGCAACTGAAGGCCTCTCTCACATTGGCTAATGTTAATGTTCATGAGTCCACCATCAGAAGAACACTGAACAAACAATGGTGTGCATGGCAGGGTTGCAAAGACAAAGCCACTGCTCTCCAAAAAGAACATTGCTGCTCATCTGCAGTTTGCTAAAGATCACATGGACGAGCCAGAAGGCTATTGGAAGGTTTTGTGGACGGATGAGACCAAAATAGAACTTTTTGGTTTAAAACAAAAGCGTTATGTTTGCAGAAAGGAAAACACTGCATTCCAACATAAGAACCTTATCCCATCTGTGAAACATGGTGGTGGTAGTATCATGGGTTTGGGCCTGTTTTGCTGCATCTGGGCAGGACGGCTTTGCCATCACTGATGGAACAATGAATTCTGAATGATATCAGAGAATTCTAAAGGGAAAATGTCAGGATATCTGTCCATGGACTGAATCTCAAGAGAAGGTGGGTCATGCAGCAAGACAACGACCCTAAGCACACAAGCCGTTCTACCAAAGAATGGTTAAAGAAGAATAAAGTTCATGTTTTGGAATGGCCAAGTCAAAGTCCTGACCTTAATCCAATGGAAATGATGTGGAAGGACCTGAAGCGAGCAGCTAATGTGAAGAAACCCTAATTAGAAAAAATTCTAAAGGGTTCACAAACTTTCAAGTACCACTGTATAATTATTAATAAATAATGTTACATTTCATTATAGATATAACGTTGGGTCTACAGTACATAAGCCAGCATATAGGGACAGCATATAAGGACTGTCGTAGCCTAGCAGTTAAGAGACCGAGACAAGACCAAGTCCAAATGAGGTCCAGAGTGAAACGAGACTGAGGCCGGAGTACACCAACACTAGTTCAGAGTAACGTTGTTCTATTTAGACTTGATTCCTATATAGCATCTCATCTCCACCTGAGAAACAATACTATGCAAAAGTCTTAGGACACCATTAGATTAGACATAAGATTGTTTCAGTACACCAATGGTGATGCATGTAAATGTCCTTTTGCTCTTTCTGAAGTGTTTGTTCCTGTGGTTTCGATGAGCCATTAGGCCTGTAAACTCGATAGCTGTGTCCGGTATAAGTGCACAAAGCCACAATCCTGGACGAAAATGCAACAATCCTGGACGAGTTTGTTCTTTTGGAATGTGGGAGGAATCCCACACAGAAATCGGAACTGTGCGATCTCTTAGCCATTGTACCACCCCACTTTATGAAGTTAAATCTTAATGTCACAGCACATAATGATATTCTAGAGGATTGTTTGCTTCCAATTTTGTGGGAACAGTTAAGACATCGTTTTCCATTTCAGTCTGTCGATGCCTGCAGGCCAAAGTGAGGTCCATTACGAGATGACCTCAACCCCATCCAGCACCTCCTGATCCGGCGTTAACCTCAGTGTGGAAGTGAATGTGGAGAAAATAGTAGAATAGTGCTGCTGTGTTATAGAACACAAGCAAGGCAAACCAAGTCTGTGTTCACTTCCATTATTTGTAAGATCTTAGGTGTCCAAATACATTTGAACATGTAGGGTATGAAAACACAAATACATCTCTGTTTAGACAGAGTATGTAAAATTAATAGCATCTAAAGTGAATAAAGTGCACTGTGAATTAGAAGCAGCTTGAACGCAGAACGAGATTGTGTTTCTATTTGATTCATCGTCGTGATAATTAAGATAATGACTTCCGTTCCCCCACTGATGCTTGCTGCGAGTCATTAGGATGTGTGTGTGTGTGTGTGTGTGCTGTGTGTTCGAGAGGAACAGAGATTTGGTAACCATTAGGCATTTGATTAGACAGTCAGCTAGTGAATTATTGGCACCCTTGGTAAAAAAAAAAAAAGGTTATGAAAAAGTAGTTTTGGTTAATGAGCTTCATCTCACACTGAAAATATGAGACTAATCTAACTTTTAATTGGAGTGAATTCATTATAAGAAAATGTCCTTGCAGTGCCTGGGTGGTGCAGTGGCAAGTCACTAGCCCACCAATGCAGTGAATTTGGTTGGAGTCCAGGTGGTGCCTTCTGCCATGTCAGGCGTCACACAGGTAAGACTGGACCTGTCTGAGGGTGGAGAGGCCTAGAGTAGAAAATACCCCCCACAGGCCGAAGAGCAATTCAGGGATAGGCGTAGAGACCCAACGCCATCACATGTGGGCACGACTGGCTGCATCTGAGAGAGGGGAGGCCGGTTGAGGATTCACTCCCCAGTGATGCTACAGCAACCCCTACTTGCAGGCTGTCCAGGGTATGTTAACACCTGAAATGTATGTGTATATATAGCAAAAATGTGGGACTCCTGCAAAACTCGGCATGCAGTTCTGTCCCAGGCAGATATGTACGTGATTACAGGTGTGGTCTGATTAGAGTCTTGCTCAAAATGGCTTCCCCCGTTGCTCTATAAAAAGGCTGTCTGAGGATACTTTTGGGTAGTGTACCTCTTGGTGAGAGATCATTGACTGCTAGACCTGCCTCTACAACACACTCGAAGACATTTTGCCCCGTTGACAAGCTTTGAGAGGGGGTGTATCATTGGGCCGAGGGAAGCAGGATGGTCATTTTGACAAGTCGCCCCCCATTTAGGAAGTGATGACACGCACATACCTCGAACAGGCCCCGGACAGCCCAGACAGACCACCAGATGGATCGAACGATGGGGTCATCGAGCATTTAGGGGGTCAGTTGAAGACAGAGAAAGCCAAGCATTCAGTAACATCACAGGACGCTCTTTGGAATATCGTGAAATGATGCTGCATGGCATGGATCGTCAGATTTCACACAAAGAACCAACATAGAACCAAGTCCCTGTGATATCTTTCGCTTTTCATGCAGCCTTGTTTGGCAGGCTGTTGTGTAATAGGTTACCGGAGATGTTGATGGACTTATCGCTTCTCTGCACCCGATTTCCTGGCTGAAATGCCTGTTATTCATTGACAGGCTCTCAGAGTCTCTCATTCTCACCCCTCCACCCCATCTCTCTCACTCTCAAACACACACATAATAATAAACGTTACTAACCCTCATTTTTCTTTCATTAATTTTCTCCCTATCCTCATTTGGATTAGTAACATGTTATAATACAAGGTTGCGGACTTCACCCAACATAAAACAGTGTCCTGCCAAGTGTGCATCTTCCTACATTAAAAAACTAGATAGTAATTGGCATGTAAATGTCAGCACTTGAGTGTTTCAGTATCAGTTTGCTATTAAGTTAATTTTTCCAAAGTCCTGTGCTAATAAATACAGTAGACACATGAATATATCTGGTCCTTAAATGTCTAATATGTACAGGTTCCAACAATTAAAAAAGGCAGAATTGGGAACTTGAGCCAGGTATTTAACTCCCAACTGCTTAGATTGTAAGATTGTAAGATTCTTCTGTTCAGTTAGTCTAAATGACTAAATGTAAATAAATGATTTTTGTCAACATTAACCACATATGCCTTTGTACATTCTCAGTCATCAAGGTCACGTTAGACTTGAGAGTTTGGGTTGAAGACAACTGGACATCTTGATTCTTGAAGATGTTTCACCTCTCATCCGAAAGCCTTCTTCAATTCTTCAGTTGATGGGGAGTCCCAGGTATTTAACCTCTAGTGGGATTGTCAACTTCGAGGTGGTCCTGAGAATCCTTGACCCACCCTCTCGATAATGAGTCGTTAGGATCTCAGGGGCCAAGGTGTGACCCATATGCGAGTCATTGCCCCACCCTGCCATCATGTGAATCGTTAGGGTCACGAGGTGTGAATGGGGGTTAAACTGCCTAGGAAGGGATACATGATCTGCTCTTAGAAAGAGGATCCTGAACAGATCAGAGAAAACGTCTGTGCAAAGTTGCAGTTCAGTTGGTTGTTGCCGTTTATCACTGTGTTCGTATGTGGTGGGCATTTCAAAAGCCACAATCTATCTGCCCACCCTGTAGTGCTAGCCGGCTTGGCTAAGTGACTTCCATAGAGCCAATTTCAAAATCAGTTATTCATCAATTAAGCAAGCTGTCAACAGGAGATCTTCTACATTCCAGTGCTTACACAGATGTACAAAGTCTGAGTCATCGAAAAGTGTGTGTTAAAAAGCACTGGTGAGTAGTGCGGCAGAAAGGAGCTGACGAGGCTTCCAATATTTCACACCTTTGCGAGTGTGAGACGCTAGAAAGCGATGTCACAAGATCATGCTGCACTGCATATTCGCTATGCGTTGTGAAACCACACAAGTGTTAAGAGGTTAAGAGGACGAGGAAAGTACAGGGGAAAAGGGAGCGAGTCATGCAGGAGGGCAGAATGATTGCAGACCGGGAGATTTTACTTCTCCCCTCCCTCAGACATGGCCAACTGTGCCAGGGTGATGCCCAACAAAGCCAGAAGACACCGGTGGTGGACTTTGAAATTGCTTCTGTGCTGAAAGGCGTAAGGTACTCCCCGAAAATGTTTTACGATATTTTGTCTCTACAGTGGGAATCTTATAATAAACATAAATACACCTGCAAATTCAGCTACTTCCTTTTTACAATGGCACTCTATTGCAATCACTATGTGCATTCACTGCACTGTACCACCTCTTCTCAATCGATGAATCCCATCACATGCCCAGCAGGCATTTAGAGCTCGATCATCCTCCTTCAGCGCCATCTGCAGGAGCCTGAATTTACCACCGCCTTAAACAAGCAGGCTGACTAATTTATTGTCTGGGAAGTATATGACCTGAGTAGGGTGGCACGGTGGCGCAACAGATAACGCTTCATACAACAGGTGCCATATTCTTGCACATCTGCCATGTAAACCATGGCAAAGACAAACTGAGACATCTAACAATGATTGACCCGAGTATACAAGCTTTTCAAGAAGCTGTTTGTTTACCTGGTGTACATCTGGCGTGACTAATTAAAGTCATCTGCCACAGCTAATTAAATACAACCAGAGTTACATGCTGCACATTTACGAGGCACCATAAACTTTCCCTGCAAAGTCTAACAAACCGTTACCCACTGAGCCATCGGAGCTGCTGAAACCTGTTGGAGTATATAATATGAAGACGAAGGAGCTGTACGAAGTAGATCTTTAATAACAGCGGCTGCCAGGCAGCAGGCAAGATGAGAACGGAGGCGTGAGTGTGTTTATTAAACAAAAACACAAACGCAGAAACACAAAAACACAAGTGGAACGCCACCATCTACACATCATCCCTAAGGCCACTACATTTTTAATTATGGAAATTCATGATAATTATAGAAAACACTGTAATGTACTGTTACACCTCTATCTAGGTTAAAGCTGTAACACTTAAGAGGATGGTATGATTGACCAAATACTTTTGTTTGATGGAAGCCAAAAATGCATCAATAGACAGCATTAGGAACAAAGCAGAAGATCAGCCAGATGAACCAGAGACTCAACGAGTGAATGTAAACCAGTTTATATAGTTATAGGTTAGAGGGAATATACAGGTAGTTGGGGGATAAGAAAGCAGTACTACTTACAGTAGGACAGGCACACAGACTTACCAATACCATTTACGCAAATGGTACAAATAAGTAGCGGAATATCATACTTACACAAAAGAGTCACTAAACACATCAACAGAGTTAGAACAGCGTCTAATCCAAACGTGAGCTAAATGAGCAAGCGATCACACGGCCGGTAAATTAAGGACTTTCGCTCTTTAACTCCCGCCTCTGCTCGTGGATACGAACAAATGCTGCAGTCAGTACAGTATAATGTACATAGTAACTTTATGAAAGTATATTTAACTTACAATTGTTTTAATGTAAAAAAAGGGTATACAGTAGAGTAGCACCCAACTCCAAGCTTCAAAATAAACATTCATGTATCTAGATAGATAGATAGATCAAATTCTATTGATCTTGAAGAAAACTGCTATAGTTGACCGATAATTCTAAATTAGATTTCAGAAAAGGTCAGAGAGCAGCCCTCTCAAAATGCATTTAAAAACACCAGTCACAAGCTCACAAACAAGCAATTACGTGTTAATGTGCACTGAAGAGATTGCCCAAATAAATTGTCGCCTGCACCCATTCACTCAAAGCAGTGCATGAATCCTGCGTCCAACACCGATGTCAATATTCCTAGCTTTCAATTTATCTAGTCGTTTAAATGGATTGCTCTAATTTCATTTGCGGTTAGCATGCAATTGCACTGCGTTGAGTCGCAATATGCAGCTACATGAGAAAGCAATGAAGAACGAAGACAGAAGCAGCGGCGGCTCAGGAAGGAAATCAATAGAAAGCAATTAAAGGCGGATAGATGTGATGAAAACCCGGCGTTGGAAGCGTCTTGTGCTTAGTCATGGGAATTTACAGCTGGATACTCATGGAAACACAAACAGAGAACTCCACGTTCCTAATGCAGTACGGCATTTGCATATAATAGGTGGAATTCGCTGCTAAGTCGTGCTGCATTTTTAATGTGTTCCCAACATACTTTCACCGTTTACAGACAAACATAGAAGGAGCACCTAATGTAAGTGCCACTGGAGCACCTTGTGCTATCTGATGCGTCACTAAAGCCATACAGGGACACAAATAAGAAAAATGGTGCGTGTGGTTGTGTCAAGACATAGTTATTATTGGGCTTCACTTGTGGGATTGTACATGTATTTAGCCAGCAGTTTCTAGAGAATGACACAGAAACACATTATGTACTATTATGTACTAGTTATTTATAGGGAAACCAAGATGTGTACTAGCTGTGTCTAGAGAAGCAAATACATGATGTATAAGCTTTTTAGTGCAATACCAATCCATTTATAGACAACAATGTTATGTATAGCTATTGTTGCTAAAACTATAAATTAACATAATTAAAGTATTCATTTAACTACTATGTATTGTTGACTAAATGACTAAAACTAGTACGAAAATACTAGCAAAATTATTTGAAAAATTGAGCCCAAAATTGATTGGGAACAAATCCTTGTTTCTACACCCATTGTCCATTTGATCAGCTCCACTTACCATATAGAGGCACTTTGTAGTTCTACAATTACAGACTGTAGTCCATCTGTATCTCTACATACAATGTTCATCGCCTTTACTGTTTTCTCTAACGGTCAGGACCCACACAGGACCAGCACAGATCAGTTACCAGCACTGCAGTACCATTTCCGTGGTTTTGGTGTGTTACTGTGTTGCGCTGGTTCGAGCGGATGACTACAAACAAAAATGTGTACCTAATAAAGTGACCGGTGAGTGTACATCCCTTTATGAAACAAAAACATCACGGCTCTCATTTGAGTTCAAACTTTGAGGCATGTCTCATACTCTAAAGCAGACAAAAAGAAATTCTTACCCAAAAACCACATTATATTAACAATCTGTCAGAACACCTTCCCTCTGCATTCTCTGCGAGCTTATTTTGCTTCAATCTGATACAATTATGGTATTATAATGCCGTTCCTCTATTTGGTTTGTTTATGCTAATACTGTAATGGGAAGGCGCTGACTGTCAGCCTGCGGGGAGCCGCAAGTTGTTGTGCGACCTATGTTTTTTTCAGAGCACAAGCTCAGCGGAAATTAAACTGTTAATTTTACGCCTCTACACGGGGAGAAAGCTGATTTCCTCCGTCAGACCTGAAATCGCAGGATATGGGAGAAATTAACAGCGTGCGCAACACGGCGAATACGTTATGAGCTTGTGTTAATGGAGAATATGGGGTTATGGCGCTGTGAAATTGGCCTGCTTTTATAAAAATGAGCCTGCTCGTGCCTCGTGATGACAGGGAAAATGGAGCTGATGGTAGAGGCTCGTTGTCTGTAGTTACATGAGGTCGTGCGGGCTTTCGCCGCGGCTTTCAAGAATGAACGCCAGAGAAATCGACTCGATCTCAAAGCATGTTAGTAAACTTTCTTTTGAGATTGTGTTGGATTTGCTTTCGAAAGTGTCTGCTCAGTGCTGTAAATGTGTCACGATGATACAAGCACTCCAGCTTGCTTGTATCTACTTTAGCTCCCCCTGTCTTCCTTCTGTTTCGACAGCAGGTGGGGCTGTTGCCACCTTTTCTACAAACACCCCTCTTTCCTTCACATCGTGGGTTGTCTTGGCTCCAGTTTGTCTCCTTCTTCTTGTCTTGCCTCTTTGTGTCTCGGTCACTGTTCCCTTGTGTAGTCTCTTGTATTCTTTGGTTACTTGTCTCATGTTTGAGCCGTGTTTAATGATTAGCCTTGGTTGTCTGTCTCATGTGTTAGATGTTATGGGATGTTTGTTGTGTTAGTTATCGTTCTTAGTTCACTGTAAATAAACCTCGATCACTTGCATGTACGTCCGCCTCCTTAGTCCTTCATTGTTCCGAGCGTGACAAAATGTAAACCGGTGAGCCACTCCTGCACCAGAAACTCCACAGCGTTTCCGCTGGATTGTTCAAGTTCATATTAATTTGCCATCATAACACCACAAAAGACTGCTGAATAATTCAGGTTCAGCTTTGAATTCCATGGTAAACACCGAAGGTCATGCACCAGTCTAATGTATTATGTACCACACACAAATCCTTAACAATCCCAAGGACACGGCCATTCAAGTATAACTGGGCCAAAGCTGTCTTTCTGCTGCTTATTTGTACCAAGCTGTAAATGGTGTTCGTAAGTCTAAGTGCCTGTCCTATTGTAAGTAGTACTCCTTTGTTTGCCCACCCACTACCTGATTGTTCTCTCTCACCTATAACTATATAAACTTATCCACACTCACTCGTTGTTTCATCTGGCTGATCTTTCGTGTTGTTCGCAATATTGTCTATTGATGCATTTTTGGCTTCCGTCAAACAAAAGTATCAGTTGTTTCAATCATTCATCAAGCACTCATATCCCTGACGCATTTACGTATCGTTTGCTCTCTCTGACATTCCCTCAGCTCCAGGTCCCAGTTTCCACCAGAAAACATGAGTAGCTGAAGGAAACCACCATGGACATCGATTCATGCCAAACTCCAGTACTGATCAACCCTGGATAACTGGAGCTGTTTGGAATAAACACTACGTAACATGCCCCTATTATTTCTTTTCACACATTTGTCATAGTTTCAATATTCCTCTTCGTTGGCATCTAATTGAACAGGCCTACCAATTGCTGAAATGACTGTTCTGCTGGAAGATCGCTACTCTGAGAACAGAGTCACTGACAGATTTCTCGACTCATAGCAGATAATTGAATTGGAGCATTTTCACGCATTGGCACTCACCAAGACCCATCCTGAAGCGCACTAGCTTTAATCACAGCAATTGGGAGCACCGGACCTTGGCCGTGAATGTCTGTGGAGAATTGTGCCCGATTTCCTCCGTCATGCATAATAAAGTCTTTCTCTCAACCGCAAACCACAAACATCTCTCTCAATCCTCTGCCTGTACTTCACTCAAGGACTGGATGAGCGTGATAACACTCGAGCAAAGATAACCTTGGGAGCCGCAAGGAGGAACCAAGGTGCAGAATAATCAGGTCTTCTAGCTCAAGGTGCCATGATTAATCAATGCTAGTCAGTTCCATTGAAACCCTCCGCCATCTCTAATAGTCTTTTCTTTTTTTTAATCCTAAATCGAGGGTGTTTTTCCGCAGTCTGAGCTTCAGCGAGAACCACCTGGGCTTTAAAGTGCTGTGAGCATGATGTAATGAAAAAGCAATGCTATTGATTGCCAGAACCTTAGCATCCTTTTTACTGTCGTCTGGTGTTGGATTAGTCAGTCTTCATTGGTTTTATCTGCTTGCAAGCATGTGCTTCTTCTAAAGGCATTTTTGAGAAATTCTGACCCAAAGATTGCTTTCTCCTTCTTGGGTCAGTTGCACCCATTTTACAGCCAACCAGAGATGTCAGGATTGATGGGAAGGAAAATCCTTACTCAATGGAAATACTAATAATATAAGCATGGACTACATTGGGTCGGAATGAACCCAGTGAGTGCATACATGCAGTCTTTGTTCATGTCAAGTGTCAGCATGTGTTGGACCCAGATGCAGAGCGCCAAGCCATTGGTTTCGGCCACATGGGAGTGCTGGAGGGTGAAACCAGTTGCTGGAGGGAACACTGAAGGCAAAACCAGCTTATTGAGAGGTCCCAAAGAGAACCTTCTCTAATATTAGTACAGCGGTACCTCGGTTCTCTACCTCCTTCGAAACTTGACCCATTTTGACTAGAAAAGTTTGTCTCAGTTCTCGTCATGTGCTCAGTACTTGCCGCACTTGCTTAAACTCGTTTGAGTCGAGCCACATGACTCGTTCCATGATTCATGCTTCAGTACAACATGATTCAGTGATTCAGAGTCACAAAAAGCTCTTGCTCAGTGCAGATCTCTGCTGTGTTTATCGTGTTTTTCTTTATTTCTTACATCTACAGTACTGTATTCTTAGTGCAAACAAGTCTCCAAAGCTCCTAAAAAGGTTAGTTATAAGAGCCAACCGAAAGCAAAACTGAATCCTCCAGAACATAGAGTGCAGTTAGCTCAGCAGCTTTGAGTTCACCAGTAGAGTAAGTGTTTTGCTTTTACTTTCACTTTCAATCCATCGCTCGCTAAATTACTTGAGATTTTTCAACACTGTAATAAAATAAGCTTTGTGTTACTGATTTTGGTCAACTGTTAATTAAGAGTTTTAATCATTAACTTAGTTATCATTACTTATCATAGGCTCCGCTATGCTACAGTATAGACGCTCTACCAAACACTCGTTAAACTCGGTTCATGATGCATTTAACTTATGACGGATTCGTCTGAACATAACCCCATCGAGGAGCACCTGTACGATACAAATCCATGAATGCATATAATCCCTTCTGCAGTGTGGATTTTCTGGGGGTCTAGAACAGATTCATTCAATTTCCATTACTCCTCATGGGAAAAATTCTGTGGGTACCAAGATACCACTGTAATAAATGTTTCTGCATAGTAAGCGTGCCATGGATGAGACCCCAGTCCACTGCAGGGTTGCCAGGGGTTGTAGTTGCACCACCATGTGATGATCCCTCCGATGGAGTTTCCTCCCTAAGACAGCCTTATGTCTTGCCCGATTCAGCAATAAAGGCACCGTCGGGACTCAAACGTGTGCGAATGGAATGAATTTTAATGTATTCGTTGTCTGCGACGACTTTCGAATTATACTGCAGTGAAATCAAATATTTATTATTTTACCCTCGTTCATTTGTTATTTAGTAGTCTATAATTATACAGGACCATGGACAGAGTAAACATTAGGAACGTTTAAGCTAATTGCTTAAGTGTCCCATTGGCAATACGTGCTATTGTTTAACAGAGAATCCTTTTTAATTGTGCAAGCACAGCTGAAATGCTACAGAGCGGAATTAAAGCCTACGATAGCAAGTGCCAAGCTACAGTGACTCTGCTGTACTTTAAATCAGCATCATTTGCAAAAAAAAAATATTCGTAATAATAAAATGAATGTCAAATAGTAACCAAGCCATATCAAAACCACGGAAGATTCCAACCTCCACTGGGTGAGACATGACAGCAGGGTAAGAGGCATTGTCTAGCATAATAGAAGTACATGGAACAGTATTTTATAACAGACAGCAGATGTTGTGAAAACAAGTCAATATCCAATCAGGTGGATCCACCTCTGATCTTCGACAGGATCGAGGAAATTGTAGCTGGTTACTAAGCCCAGGCAGTAAAGTAACAAATTGCTTCTTGTGTAATTTAAAGTACCAGAGACATCATGTTGAATCTGATGCTTTGATCAAGGTGCGCCACTTGATATGGCACTCCAAGTCTACATAAGCCAAGATATAACCAACGTCTCTAAAGAAAATATAAGCAATACGGACGTGACTGTGTGAAACACGCAGCACGAAGCCACTCTTCTCTTTCACATGAGTCCCTTCTATTCCTGTACAAAGCTTTGTAGACACTCCAGGGCTGCTTTATACTTTATCTAGATAATAAAAAAAAAACTCATATTGCAGACAGCCTTAAATAAATAATTGGATTCTCCCATCTTGGAGCGATTCCATCTCCCCTTAGGAAAGGTATGGTGCTCATCTGATATGGCGCTATGCTCCGTGGAAGAGCAATTTATTCGCTGCTAAAATAACTTTGCAGTACGGAGATACAGAGCAGCCGTAGCAGCTTAAGCAAACCCTAAATGAAAGCGACAGCTTCTGCTCTGCTGCTACTTTAAGAGCGATATCAATGACAAGTGTAGAATTCATATGCTGTTGCACATTCCTCGTGTGAGAACGTGAACGTGAACTCTGAAAAGAACTAACACCACAATGCTTTCATACTTTCAGGCACTTTGGGTATCTGGATTATACACTATATAGTTATGTAGATATAGATGCACTGAGTGCAGTGACACGTTCCTCCTCTAACCAGCATTAACAGACCAGATGGAATAGCCTTTATTGCCATTGTGCTTTGATGAGCATGTGGACTCAACACCTTGCCACTGGTTCATGGATTGTCCCTCCTCAGACGACAGGCTTTGGTTGTGATGTACTCCAACCCAGTCACCAGGCCCACAGATATTAATGCCTTCCAACATTCAACAACTCAACTGTGAGAACCGATCTTTCATTTATTGTTTAATGCAACCAGTGTGCCGTGAGAATTCATCAGGTGTGCCGTGAAAGATTATCCAATTTCACCTGATTGGTACTCTAAGCCAGCAGTGTGTAGTGAATGGCAGAACAATTACATTCTCTTCCACTAGAGGGCAGTAAGATATCAGTTTTGTGTTCAACTAAACAGGCCTGGGTTTCACACAGAGTAAGTAAACTGAGACTAGATTTTCAATATATTTCAATAAATATAATTTTTGTGACATTTTTGTTTGGTGGTGTGCCTTGTGATTTTTCTACTGTGAAATATGTGCCATGGCTCAAAAGGTTGAGAAACACTGGAAGAAACGTAACGGATTTGACAAACAAGTTCGTATTTGGTATAGGAGTGGTCATAATGATAAGGCTCATTGATTTATAGGGGTGTAATTGGATTATACATTCTTGTTTTTACCGCCATCTAGTGTTCAAAACTAAATTGCATTAGATGGCGGTAAAAACAAGAACGTATAATCCAGTTACACCCCTATAAACCAATGATATAAGCCATCTAATGCAATTCCAGTTTTAACACTAGATGGCGCAGTCATTCTCAGATGTATCCCGTTCTCAGTGAGAATCCCAATTTCTTTTAATTGTAGGGGACTAAAGTTGATTTTTGTTTAAAATTTGTCATATAAGAAAAGTACACTATTCTGAATTGTTATTATTCATAAATAAAGGAATGTTTTCCCCTGTTATTTAATATATGGTGAAGCTACAGTAAGAAAGTTAAGATAATGCCTTTATTGCCACTGTCCAATTATACAATGAAATTAGAATTGCTACTCCAAAACACAAAAAAGAATAGGACCGATTAAGGCAGACAAAGACACAAAATTGTACAGTTATTGTGTACAGTTGCAGTGTACAATATTGACCATATTGTACAGATGTATAGCACTAAAAGAAAGAGCATTTTGTTTACAATTTTAAACCTATTGTTTCTAGTAGTTTCTTTTCATTGCAAGAAACTAAAGTGTTATTGTTAAAATGCATACACAAGAATATGTGCATTGTTTACACTACAGAAAAAAATTATGTCTCTTGTCAAATGTGAAATCAATAATCATGAGAAAATCGAACTATGAAGTCAGTATCGAATCAGGAGCAGAGTGTATCGTTACACCCCTGTTGGTTTATATATTCCATGTGTTTTGTGGTTTAGAGCACATCCCTTTGGATACCAGAGTAATGGAAACATAATCACTAATGTCCTAGAATGGTCTGAATTGCAAATTCTAACTTGGAGGGTTCCAGACGAACACACATGCATGAATTTGTGGTGGCAACAGTAAAATATGGCGGAGAAGGAACAATTATTACTATATTGCCACTCTATTAATTACCTATACCCTTTCATTAAACACCTCCTCAGGTAACAAATCGAATATTCACAGTCAGAGTAGATCCACTGCGGCGCATTTAGTTTGTAATGTGGATCAACAGGAACACAAGAAAACATAACGTCTGACATTTAGAGTTGAGGTTGGCAGCTTTGTTCCTTTACTGTTTCAGCTCCAGTCAAGTGGAAAATTAAACAAAGATGGGCCTTGCCGCAGATTGCAGATGCGAACAGGCAGGATCTTTGCTTTGTTTTCAAGAAGACGGAATGAAATTCTCATTTGCCCAATTGACATTTTCCATTAAACTCGTCTTTTCTTCAGTCAGAACAGCAGTTAGTTGCGGCCGTTGCTCAGACGGACCAAACCTCGCTTTACTTATTAAAAGTCTTTCCTTGAACAGAGGTACATCACATTCAGCGTATCATAGGTGAAACACGTGTCATGTCTTCATTACTGGAGGTTTTTCAGAGCCTTTCTTTCTTTTTCACTGACTGCTTAGGGTAGAAATTGTGGGAAGTTTTACAGGTGTGTAGCAGTCATCTGAAAAGTAACGTGACTAACCCCGTGTCCTAACTGAATTACAAACTGAGCTTTATCAGTACTCCAGACTCTTTTGTTACATACAGTGTTATTCAGTTGTGAACTAATTTGGTGGCTAAATGGTTAAACCTCTACTATTCAAAAACCTGGCTCCTTGTTTCATTAGAGCAATGATCTCCTTATCGCTGCCAATTTGATATCTTTAAGCAGCCTTGATTAACTGTTGATAAGCCTGAGCATTATGTAATGTATGAACAGGGTAAGACAGTACAATGCTGTGGATCAAAAACCACACAGGGATGATGAGCACAAACATTCATAGCTAAATCACTGGATAATGGATCCTAACAATGAAGCTGTAGTACCATTTCAGGGGATTAAAAAATTAATTGGATTTCAGCTTCTTCACGTCAAAAGCGTTATTATTAGTGGATGCGCAAGAGAAATGAAACAGCTCTGAATTGTAGGCCTACAAATTTGCTTGTGGGGACTGTACTTTTTCCCTCGGGAGTGTTGCGAATTCAATTCGATCTCGGGTATAATGATGGTACCTTCCACACCAAGCGACATTATTTTTTCGCCCTACAGTTTTTGCGCACTTTTGCTGGCAACAATAACACACTGACCAAACACTGTCACTACTGCACCTCAGGAAGCAGCTCCTGTATTTTCAGTCTGCCTTTCCACTGCCTCTCCACAAGGTTCAGGATCTTGGCTATGTTGATAAAAACAATAGTTATATAATTAATTAATAATAAATTATATTTGAGAAAAACCTTAAATTTGATGTGTAATTGGATAGACCACCTAAATCAAATGATGATTTGGCATTTGCCTTTTTCTGTGAGAAGCCAAAAGATGGTTCTATTGCTTAAAGAACACATTTTGTTCGTCTTTGTTCATGTGTATAGTTTTGAGGCTGAAAGATTCTGAATTTTTCACATTTTCGTGTCACCTTCAGTGTGTAACAGCCAAACTTCAGCAAACAAACAGACACAGACTTAATCAAGGATGGTGGATGTTACTAACAAAGGCTTGAAGAAAACTGCAGAAAATATCATTTTGGTGGGAGATGGTGGCAGAACGGGTAAAGCACTTGGTTGAAATGTTGAAGGTTTGAAAACCAGCACTGCCAGTCTGCCATTGTTTGCTGTTGGCCAAGCCTTATAACCTCTTAGTTGCTTGAACTGTACCTTGTAAAGGTTGCATCAGTGGTATCTTCTGGATAAGGGCATATTCTTCTGGATATTCAATTTCTTCATCATTTAATAGTCGAATAAGCTTCTAAATTTAAACACTAACATATGGCTACTAGAAAACGTAGTTAAACTGCTAGTGCTACTTCTAAAGATACAATATATACAGTGATGCTTGAAAGTTTGTGAACCCTTTAGATTTTTTTATATCTCTGCATAAATATGACCTAAAGCATCATTAGATTTTCAAACAAGTCCTAAAAGTAGATAAAGAGAACCCATTTAAACAATGACACAAAACATGTTACACTTGGTCATTTATTTATTGAGGAAAAAGATCCAATGTTTCATATTAGACAGTGGCAAAAGTATGTGAACCTCTAGGATTAGCAGTTAATTTGAAGATGAAATTAGAGTCAGGTGTTTCAATCAATGGGATGCCAATCAGGTGTGAGGGGGCACCCTGTTTTATTTAAAGAACAGGGATCTATCAAAATCTGCTCTTCACCACACGTTTGTGGAAGTGTATCATGGCACAAACAAAGGAGATTTCCTGAGGACCTCAGAAAAAGAGTTGTTGATGCTCACCAGGCCTGAAAAAGGTAACAAAAACCATCGCTAAAGAGTTTGGACTCCCCCAATCCACAGTCAGACAGATTGTGTACAGATGGAGAAAAATTCAAGGACCATTGTTACCCTCCCCAGGAGTGTCGGTCGACCAACAAAAGATCACTCCAAGAACAAGAACGTGTAATAGTTGGCGAGGTCACAAAAGGACCCCAGGGGTAACATCTAAGCAACCGAAGGCCTCTTCTCACATTGGCTAATGTTAATGTTCATGAGTCCCACCATCAGAAGAACAACACTGAACAACAATGGTGTGCATGGCAGGGCTGCAAGGAGAAAGCCACTGCTCTCCAAAAAGAACGACATTTTGCTGCTCGTCTGCAATTTGCTAAAGATCATGTGGGACGAGCCAGAAGGCTATTGGAAGAATGTTTTGTGGATGGATGAGACCAAAGTAGAACTTTTTTTTTGGTTTTTTAAAAAGAAAAAGCGTTCTGTTTGGAGAAAGGAAAACACTGCATTCCAGCATAAGAACCTTATCCCATCTGTGAAAAATGGTGGTGGTAGTATCATGGTTTGGGTCTGTTTTGCTGCATCTGGGCCAGGATGGCTTGCCATCATTGATGGAACAATGAATTCTGAATTATATCAGAGAATTCTAAAGGAAAATGTCAGGACATCTGTCCATGAACTGAATCTCTCAAGAGAAGGTGGGTCAATGCAGCAAAGACAACGACCCTATAAGCACACAAGCCGTTCTACCAAAAGAATGGTTAAAAAAAATAAAGTTAATGTTTTGGAATGGCCAAGTCAAAGTTCTGACCTTAATCCAATGGAAATGTTGTGGAAGGACCTGAAGCGAGCAGCTAATGTGAGGAAACCCACCAACATCCCAGAGCTGAAGCTGTTCTGTACGGAGGAATGGGCTAAAATTCCTCCAAGCCGGTGTGCAGGACTGATCAACAGCTACAGGAAACGTTTAGCTGCAGTTATTGCTGCACAGGGGGGTCACACCAGATACTGAAAGCAAAGGTTCACATACTTTTGCCACTCACTAATATGTAATATATAATTTTCTCCAATAAATAAATGACCAAGTATAAAATTTTTGTCTCATTTGTTTAACTGGGTTCTCTTTATCTACTTTTAGGACTTGTGTGAAAATCTGATGATATTTTAGGTCACATTTATGCAGAAATATAGAAAATTCTAAAGGGTTCACAAACTTTCAAGCACTACTGTATATGTTGTATCTTTAGAAGTAGCAGTAGTAGTTTAACTACATTTTCCAGTAGCAATATGTTAGTGTTTATATTTAGAAGCTTATTCAACTAGTAAATGATGAAGAAATTGAATAGCTGAGAAACATGCTGTTTTAACGTACACTATATATAGACTTGTTTAAATTCAAGCTCACAAGACAAAAATGTATTCCAGGTATTACAAAGTATTGATGATTTGAATTTTAAACTGTGGCTTTTTCTCATTCAAATCCCGTGAAGTCATAAGTCAAGAAATCATATCAGTATACCACTGGTTTGGACATTTGAATCAGGTTTCAATTTCATAGCTGTAAAAAAAACTTGAAATAAGCAAGGCTTCTGTTTTACAACCTTTCTGGTCATTGTTTCATTTCAAATCCAGTGTGCTGGAGCACGGAGATAAAGCAATAAAACTGTGTCACTGTATGATTACTTATGGCCTGCAGTGCGAATCGACCCCTGGGTGACCACTTGCACATGGACTCACGTGATGTGTTCTGAGCTGTAAAAAGTCTATTTGTCTATAAAACACAACCCACTTCTCACTGGCCAAAGATTTATTAGCAAGCTCTACTTACTTATGAGCCAAAGAAGAAGCAAGCATGCTGAAGAAACACAGCAGAAATCCCCCTGGCCAAGATGGCTTTTAAATAATTTAGCAAATGTTAAATAGAGCTGGATGATTGTTCCCCATTCAGGAAACAAGCTGATTGAGTCTAGAGATCCAAAGTTTAATTGGTGGTTGGTTGGTTTCAATTCTGGACTACTTTTGCAAGATTCAAGTCCTGGCCCTAACGAGCTGCCACTGTTGGATCCTTCAGCAAGATCCTTAATCCTGTCCTGCTTAGCTCAACTGTTATTGCATCAGATTGTGGTGGACAAGAGAAGATTGAACAAGTGTTGGCTTACTGGATCTGGATTTGAGTTCTAGTCCCAGCTCTGTCAAACTGCCACTGGGCGCATATTATAAGAAGGACTCTTAACCATCTGTAGTTCAGTTCAAAAGTCTCCTATGTTTGGTAATACGTTATATTATCAAATATATCCAGGTTCTAATTAGCATTGCCCAACCACTGTTTTGGATGTTTTCACCTCCACTAAAGTTACTCCTGCTTCTTGCTTTGTCCCAAAAAGAGATGATTTACCACAGGGGCAGTTTCAGACTACTTGTCATACTGGGGCACAAACAGAATTTACAGGGGCACAGCTGTACCCCTCTGCTTGCCAATCAGTCATAAAGGCACACCTGTTGATATAAATAAGCCTGCAAATAAGCCACTGAAAACATTAAGCGATGGGGGACGGGGAGGGCAGCAAGGTAAATAATGAAGCATGTTTGAGCACTGTTTTTCTTTGTAAGTTAAAGATGTGTATGTGGGTGTCGTAGTGGGGGGGCCTGAAAATATTCTTATCTTTAAAAAAGGGGGCACCAACTAAAAGCATTAGCTTCTCAAGCTTCTGGAAGAATGCTGGGGCATTATGGGAAATGTTGTGTCTGTAGTGAATATGTGTGGCATGTCCTGCTCAGCAATCCAGGGTAAAACTTTTTAGCGCAGTGATTTTAGTGGGGCACATGTCCCAGTAAAGATGGTCTCATAACACCCCTGATTTACCAACTTTTCTCTTTAACTGATATCTGCAGTTGCATGGGTTAAAAGGTCAGATAAGGGATAAGGTGGGCTATAAATTGACTGGCTGTCGTGATGGATAATAGAAGGCATGACAGTGGAAAAAGGACCCTAAACGTAGGGCTGTAATATGGAGGAAAACGGGCAATAACGCGCCGTGTGCTGTGCTTTAAAAGATCTATTTATATCTTAACGCGTGACCCCACAGGTCACCCGTCAAAGATTATTTTCACTCTCTCCCTCCTCTCGAGCCAGTCAAGAAGCAAGCCCTCATCTTGTTAATAACCCCTTCTTTCTGTTGTTGTCTCCGTGTTCCGCTGCAGCGGCGGATTAGTGCTTATTAGATGCCACCCTGGTTTAATGAGGTTCATTTTTTAGGGCATGAACAACAGCATAATGGACAGTCAAGAGCCTAATCCCCTCGCTCTAACTCCTCTGCTCTGCTTCGCTCTCGCTCCCCACACCTCCCAAAGTTGTCATTCATTTCTCCAGCCTACATTTAGCCAACTAATTAATATAAAAGAGTGGTCGGAGACCAGCGGGACGCATTATACTGGTCATTTACCAGGCTATCAGCGTGTTCCAGTGGACTGACCTGGGCATGCCAGAGCTAATGAGAACACTCAGGAAATTGCATGCGATTTAAATTTCACCCCTTTTCCCCCTTAAAACAATCATTTGCATACAAGTTCATAAATGAGCCTACTACATCTACATGGCCAAATGTATGTGCAATTACAGGAGCATGTTAAAGCTCCATGCAGGCTCGTATAAAGGGTTCGAAAGCCTATATAGAGTATTTATCCAAAATCATGTGAGAACTCCAAGGGAGAGATGTATTAGATTTAGGGGGCTGCTGAGATTGTCCGTGAAGTGAGTCAGTGCTGATGTTTTGAACATAGATCAAATCACGTTCATATTTTTAGGTTGTCACCTGATAACCATATTAAGGAAAGACTAATCTCATGGAGTCCCATACTGGGGAAGCTCTGCTCATCAATATACAGTACTGCGCAAAAGTCTTAGGCCGCCATTAGACTTGTTGTTTTAACCGTGGTATGATGATGATCTGTAATTATTTCAGTCTATTTAGTAAGATACAAATGGAAAATACAGGACATATGTACACAAAAAAATTCAAAACAAAATGCTTCTGCAGGCAAAAGTCAATATTTAGTGTGGCCTCCCTGAGTAAGTGGTTTCTTGACTGTTACCCTTTTCGAAAGGCCATTCCAGATCAAGCTTTGTTGGACTGTAGAAGAGTCAACTTGGCATCCCAATGAAGCTGCCAGATGATGCTATTGGGGAGGTCACACTAAGTACTTGCCACTGTAGCCTATAGAAGCTGGTTTTTCCTGATTTGTTTTCTTTTTTTCTTTCAATCTTTTCAGTTTGTTATGTTGAGGCCTTGTGCTAAAATAAAAACAAATTCGAGTTTTCCCCATCAATATACACTTAATACTCCACAATGAGAAACTGAAAACAGAAGTTTAGAATGTGTTTTGCAATTTATTAGTTTGCAAATAAGCACCAAAAAAACCCAGACGGGCTTTCGTTCGTCTTTTACTGAGGAGAGGCTTCTGTCTGTCCATAAAACTCATATTGCTGGAGTGCATTGCTGCAGTGAAGGTTGACCTTCTGGAAGTTTCTCCCATCTGCACGCAGGATGTTTGGAGCTCAGCCAAAGTGACCACTGGGTTCTTGGTCACCTCTCTTTCCCTTCTCCCCTGATTACTTAGTTTGGTGGGGCGGCCAGCTCTAGGAAGAGTCCTGGTTGTTCCAAACATCTTCCATTTAAGAATGATATATTCCATGGTGCTCTTGGGACCTTTCAGTATAGCAGATTTTTGTAGCCCTCTCCAAATCATGTCCAACCAACTGAATTGACCACAGGTGGACTCCACGCAAGGTGTGGAAACATCTCAAAGATGATCAAGAGAAATAGGAGGCCCCCAAAGCTAAATTTCAAATGTCATAGTAAAGGGTCTGAATACTTCCGTCCATTCAAAATGTTAGTTCTTCGTTTTTAATAAATATGCAAATTGTGAGTGCAGATTGCTGGGGGGAAAACTTGATATGATAAAAAGTGAAAGGGTCTGTAGACTTTCCGAACACATTGTATGTGATCTGCAGCGGACATCAAATACATCAGATCTGTACAAAGGCATGCAGGTTCAAATAAACTCAACAGGCTGAGTGAGTAGTAGATAACCTGAGCCTACTGTTAATCTGAGTTTCAGTTCTTAGCAAACTTTGTTCATTTGCTCCAAGTCAACAGTGAAATGGAAGGTGAAGGCAGGTCGGTTCACCCTTTATCACTCTGTATACTAAATCACAGTGCTCAGCAATCACTCACAAGGCTTTTTTTTTGCCATTGCTCCTTTGATGACGCACAACATCACTTAGGTTTCGCCCAACACCGCCCTTCTGACATTTCCTTCTCATGGAGAGTCATCACTTTAGGTCTTGACAAAATAGAATTATCAAAGAAGAACGCCCTATTCTGGGCCACTAAGTCACCCCTGGCACTCTCACCGTCCATCCAACACACCCAGCTAATAATCTTGATGTGATTCCAGATGACAAACTCAACTTCACTGATCACATCACGGGGTCCCGCACAATACGGCCTTTCCCGACTACAATAACTGCTCGACTTCTCATATACAATAAGATCTTATCAGTACAGCACTTGATTATTGCAACACTCTACTTGCTGGCCTTTATTTATCGTTCATATCTCCTCTACAGTGCGGTTATTCAGCGGGTTCATGACCTCCCCAAGTTCTCTTATGTGACTGTCTGGGGTCAATCTCCCAGTTGAAGTCAGAATTATATTACAAACTTTTGTCTTTGCAGCCCAGGCCTCAAATGGCTCTGCGGTGTATTATCAGGGTCGAGAATGACACATGGCAGCTGTCACTGGATCAAATTATGTTCTGAGGAAGCGCCCAGAAAAAAGTATTCCAGGACCTGTACTTCCACTGGACAGAAAGAACGTGAGCAAACCACTTTCAAATGCATAGAATCCAATGCTGAGGTCTTAAAAACCTTCCAATGAACTGAGATCTGCATAAGCTATCCAGGAAGCTCATGTGTCGTTCTATCATAACACTCCTCCATAACAACCAGGAATATACTTGCCTTGACCTTAAAACCAGCACCAATCCAGTCGGGCTGCGATTTCAAGAGTGCAACTCTTCCACTAACTTGATGTATCAGGTAAAGTTCTAAAATCCAATTCCTTTTCCACTACATAATGTCATTCTTCCACCTTATTTTAAGCAACACTGGCACAGTGGCACAAGTGATTAGTACTATCGCTCAACAGTCCTCTGCCCTGTTTTTTTCACTCACCCACATTAAGCTAGGTGTCTTTAAAGTGTGCCAGTCTAAGTGGGTGAAAGTGTGTGTGCACACTATGATGGATTCTCGGCCTGTCTAGGGTTGGTTCTCAACATTCGTCCTAAATGCACATTGAGGAGAAGGGGAAATGGATGGGCGCAGTGAGGGAGACGCTCTAGCTGAATTGCTTGCAGGTGGCATCCTGTGACAGACTTTTGTTTGATTGAATGCACCCATTATCAAGTGTGGGGCTGAAATAGCCAAAGCAAGAAAGGGTGTCCGCATACTTTAGGGCGATTTCATAATCATTTATAGATTTGTATTCTTCTCTTCTAGGCTCATATGATAAATCGAGGCAATTAGTTTATTTTTTCACAGCCTAACGAGGCACAAAAGAGAGAAAAACAGACAGTTGCTTGAGGACGAGTCAACCAGTGTGCCAGTGGAGTTTGGCTGCCAGTGCTTTGGCAAATGCCAGCTCAGAATGAGACTAAGACAGCGTGGCACAGGGAAAAGACGCAGGGACAGCAGCAGATAGAGGAGAAGGACGATGTAAACAGAGTGATGAGGGAACATCTGTTTATCGTCTATGAATAAATGAGCAAATGATGAGTCACTAAATGAATAGAGGGCAGGACAAGAACAGAGCAGGTTTGGGACAGAGCAGATACTGAGTCATTACGCATACGCATTCATTCTGTCCATCACTTGAGTGAGAATTGCAGGTAAGGTACTGGACTTTTGCCCAGTATGTTGGGATTTCAAGTCTCAGCACTGCAAAGCTACTACTTTTGGCCCTTGAGCAAGCATATGGACCAGAACCACTGCTATAATGCTATAATGCTGTATAATGCTGCTCACACTGTCATTGCCACTATGAACCAGTAGACTGAGGATTGAAGTCCAAGCCAAGCTACTATATTTGGGCCTCTAAGCAAGGTCATTAACATTGGACTACTGACCAGTATGTTTGGGGTTCAAGTCCCAGCACTGCTGCTACTGTTGTGCCCTTGCACCAGGCCCTTAACACTGAACTATTGAAGGCTTCCCAAATGGTCTCAGATGACCAAGCTGCTACTTTTGGGCTTTTAAGCAAGACCCTAAACATTGGACTACTGACCAGTAGGTTGGGGGTTCAAGTCCCAGCACTGCTACATTGAATGAGCATCAGATACCACTGTTGGGCACTTAACCAATGACAGTAAAACTGGGCTATTTAAGTAGTAGGTTGAGTTTTCAAGTCCAGTCACTGCCAATAAGTCACTGCTGGGTCCTTTAGCAAGGCCCTTAACCTTGGAATACTGACCAGCAGGTTGGGGGTTCAAGTCCGAGCACTGCTGCATTGAATGGCAATCAGATACCACAGCTGGGCACTTGACCAACGACCACCAAAACTGAGTTTTCAAGTCCAGACACTGTCAAACAGTCACTGCTTGGTCCCTTAAAAATAGGCCCTTAACATTGGACTACTGGCCAGTATGTTTGGGGTTAAGTCCCAGAACTGATGCACTAAATGAGCATCTGATACTACTTTTGGGCACCACTATCCCTGAAACTGGACTATTAAGTAATGGGTTGAGTTTTAACGTCCAGTTACTGCCAAATAGTCGCTGTTGAACTACTGACCAGTGATTTGGGGGTTCAAATCCCAGCACTGCCAGTGCTTTTAAGAAATTCTCTTAAAACTAGACTATTGACCAGTAGTTTGAGAATCCAAGTCCCAGTACTGCCACTGCTGCACTGCACAGTCATCAGCCGCCACTGTTGGGTCCTAGAGCATTGCCCTTAGTACTGGCCCATTCACCTGTAGGTTTACAGTTCACATCCTGGCCCTACAAAGATTCTCCTGCTGAGCCTTTAAGCAAAGCATTTATTTCTACTCCAGTGAATGTTGAATGCCTGAAAGGTGCTTAACCAAACAAAATGGTGAGAAACATTTAAGGATAATCATAACGTAGCCATTTAGAATGTGGTTTCAACACTTTGGGGATGTCACTAAAGCTTTTGTCTGATCTCCTAGAAAACTGAAAGAAACAAAAAATGAACCAGCTCCGTATTAATGTCCAAGGTTTTTGATGTCCACATCCTTTTTGCCATGCAGTGTATAAAGAAATGGATCTCTAGTGAAGAAAATTGTTAGCTCACAGGCTTTACAAGCATTAAAGGACATTTTCCAGTCCCTGAAGAAAGAATATCTGCATATGTGGATAGATGGGCAGTGACCTTTATAAACTCACTGGATCCTCCCTGCAGACCTTTATGCTCCGCCACCATTTGTTTTCCAATACCTCCTGATTAGCTGTGGAGCACTGTGCTGTCGGCACTACTACATAACAAGGTATGTCGTGCAGTTTCAAAAAGCATGACTCCAAATACCCCTTCCCTCGACAAAGAGGGAATCTTTAATCTGTAGTGATTTCCCCCAAACAGTGGGTGTGGTAATGTTGCCTGGTGTCAATTCAAATGACCTGTAAAAAAAGAGCAAATGATGCTGAATGTGCAATTCCATTTTAAATGGTTAATTGCTAATAGAAGCCAAAATTGGACAACATTAACATAAAACTTAGTTTTCGAAGTTAATACAATATATACTGCCATACGAGTTTTGTCCTTAAACCTTTACACATTCTGTTACTGTTCGTTCTTTGCTGAGAGCCGGTGCCCAATGTGTCTGTACCTCGTCCCCACAGGGCCAATCTCAGGAGAGAATATGCCATTCCTGAGCTCTGTAGATAAGGCAACATCAATGCTAGGGCTTTAACTAAAGCCAACGATGTGGGTGAAAAATGTCTGACAACGAGGCACCTTCTCATTCGTTTTCCTCCTCCACTGCTTTGAAGTGCAAATGGATCTGACACAGAAAAGTGCTCGCATCTGGGTTTGAATAAATTTATTTATTTGCTCGATTCAGATTTCGCAGACGGGACCTGATGTTTTCCAGTGATAAGATAGTGGCAGGAGGGAGCTTTAGATTTGACTCACGTCACATACTCAGGCAGTCCGATAAGGCTAGTTTACATGAGCGGTTGTGAAAAGCCTAAAGGGCTTGGCATGTACAATGTTTTCATCCCCTTCAGCTCGGCCTCCCACACGGCCTGTTTACCGGAAGAGAGGAGAGTGATTTGTATGGGACAGGCATGGCAGGAAAACTTCTAATTATGCTCTCGCTTAATTCCGGCAGTAAAACAACACAAAGCATGAAACGTCCAAACGAATATGGATGAATGAGAATGATTTCTTTAGATGTTCTTTAAAGAGAGCCATAAGTAAATCTGCTTTGGCTGCTCATCTTTAGTTATTTGGAACTTCTTACCCTTTAGGCAAGTGACTGTATATATATATATATATATATTCCACTGGAACTTACCACAAACGGGAGTAAAATGCAGCAAATCCAGTTCTCTCTCAATTCTATCTCATCGTGTATCCAGGCTAGAGACATCCCAACAGGGTACTAGGGCCTCCTTTCAGTTGTACAGTTTTCCCCAATATAGCTAAAATAACTCCAGCGTCATCTGTAAAGCACATAATTATTAAATTATGAACATATATATTATTATTATATAATATAACAGTTTGTAACTAGTTTGTATTATTACTAGTATTGTTGCCATTCCTGAACAAACATGGGTAAAATGTTTATCCAAGAATGTCTTTGCAGTTAATCTGACACTGGAAATACGCAATAAATCTAACATCTAACAATCTAATGCAAGTAAATAAACAGAAAAGAAATACAATTCTTAAAAACCCTTATGAACAATAATGGATCGTGAAAAGCGAAATTCCCGTCTCATCCCTCTCGGATTTTCAGGGATTTAACAAAATGGTTCTGTGTTGATTCGCTGGCATTATTAACCTTTATTTACTCTTGGGGATAGTGATATCTGTAGCATTTTGATTAAAATTATTATTAAATCTTGAGCCTGTACAAACCATCAGAATCTTCTGACTTGCCCTGAACAAACAAGCCCTCCACAAGTCTCTTTCCTACTAAGCCTAGCATAGATGAAAAACTAAGGCTTAAATGTAGTGACTACATCCAGTGTCAGTGTGAATATAAAAGACCATGAACACTACAGAGAAATGTTTACTACACGGAAACAGCATATAAACAGCATCCGCACTTTTTTACTTTAACCAATATTTGTAATACTCTAACCCACCACCAGAGGGACGAGGGTTTTAGTCCCTGCAGTAATTTCTGACCAGAAAGGGCATCTGGACTATGGAGAATGATGGAGAATGATCACCGCAAAAGTGACCCCTGCTCGGACCTGTAAATGTCTGATGGTCCTGTACAGAACAAGGTACATCCTCGAGATGCAAATCCCCCCCCTCCCATTAGCCCTGACTAGAATGAGCGAGGTTAAACTTGAAGGAATAAATACATTTAAAAAGGTCCTTGAAGCTCAAACATGTTTTGCATAATTACATTCTTTTTTAACTCTCCCTTCCTTATTTCTTTTTCTGCACCATCAAGGACAGCCACGGAATCTTTACTATTTTGTGCAATGACTATAAAGGCCTGCAGTTCAGTTCAATTCTATTCTTTATTGATTATTAGGAGTGGAACGATACACTCTGCTCACGACTAGATTAGTTTTTCCTCACAATTGTTAATTGTTCATTTGATAATATATATTTCTTTTTTATTTCTGAAGTATAAACAATGCAAAAAAAAAAACACATTTTCTTGGATATGTCTATAAACAACAACAAAAAAACATAGTATAGTAGTAAACTACAACTCTGGATCGGTGGAGGTCACAATTTGGTGGTCTGACAGAAAAAATAGGATTGTTCTGGGAAAACTGCCAGATGGCCAACCGTAAAGTTTGCTGGAGGACAATCAAAGGTCTCATTCTTATTTTGATGGTTTGGGCAACTTCAGTGAAGGAATTTCTTGACGCTGCAATATTCTATGGAGTTTGTACTTCATATTTTCTAGAACCGCACTAACCCTTAAGAAAGCATTCTGTTAAGAACTTTAGGGTCTCACAGCTCTGAGATCCCAAGTTCAAGCCTGACCTCAGACTCCGCCTGTGTGGAGTTTGCATGTCCTCCCTGTGTCTGCATCGGCTTTCCTTCCACATTTCAAACACATGCATTAGGTTGATTGGTCATTATAAACGAGCCCATGACTAGTCTGATGACATAACCTTGTGTGTGTGAATATAGCCCTTGATGCTGGTGTGAAGTTAAATAAAAGTAATAAACATAAACTTATTAAGAGCTTTAACCATCCAAGACCTGTCAAGGAACCCTTTTGAATGCCCCCGCATTAGAAATGCCATAATTAATTGAAAATTTACTTAAGCACTTAGCTGTAATTGATTGTCAATGGCCAACACTTGGTGTTTGTGCCTTTGCGTGGATCTGTATGGCTTACTTTTAATTTTATACAAATCTCTGAACCACATATTCCCAGTTGAGGACTGTTTTTTTAAATCCTTTCCTCTAAAGTAGTTAAAAAACCAAGTGGCTGGCTGCTGTGGCGAGAGATAAGTGCTGGAGGAAATGTTACAGCATATTAATTAGCTGTGATTTAGTATTGGCCTCAGCCCCAATAACGACCTGAAATCAATTGCCTTTCAGAGAGGACACAGTTTCATTGTGTTCGGGCCAACTTGAAACATTATAGGCCAACTTCTAAAATGCGGTTCTTTGAAGGTTGCAGGGTGTTTGTGTTGTTTTTTTTCTCACTTTTTAGTCTGGTACGGAAGCCACTCTGGCAATTATATTTGTTTACAGCATGTCTGGCTTAGTCACACTCCCAAAATAACCAACCAAATTATGAGAATTGGGTGAGAAAAGTGCCAAGCCGCTCACACCAGGTCCACACGCCTCATTCAGTTTGGCCAGAGTGCTTCTGCTCGTTAGGAATCGGTCCCAAACTCAATGCCATTATGTGAAGTCCGGATCATGCATCTTGACTGAACCCTGATTGTCAGCTAGCCCTTCACACGCCACGTAGGATAACTCCACTGCTTACTTCTCGGGAGAAAACAACCGAGTAATTGGCTTCTTGACACGCCTCGTTTGTAGCGGCTGTGATTACGTCGTCCCAGACCCACTTGTTTCCACTCATGAGAGGTCCTTTATTCCCAAGGTGAGCATCAGTGGGGAGACCTTCCGCCCCGACAGGTGGGTGTTTTTTGGTTAACACTCAGTGCTTGTGCAATTATCCCCAATCAGATGAGTCACGACAGGAAAGCGAACCCACGAGGCCAATCAAGTGAAAACGCAACCATCGTGCTTACGTTCTCGATAGCGCCTGGCTTCTACGCCTTCCTCCTTCGGCTGCTCGTTTTGTCTGCCCTCTGCGGTCGTTCGCTTGCCACTCCACCGGGTCCTGCTCACCCACATGACTTAGCAATCATTCTCTATTCATTTTCCAGTGTTTTCTTTTGAGCCTCTCCTCCCACACACCCTCCTCATCTTTCTTACTCCTCCACAGTCCTTCTTTCTAAGGATCATCATGTTTCCCTGGCTCTATCCCACTTGTCAGCTCCCTTGTTCCCCAGACATGTTCTAGTCTCCTTCTTCCTGAGGCACTTTATTGTCATTCCACCAGCATGCCGTGTGTGTGGAGAGACTAATAAATTGAGTTAACCCTGCTAGAGAAAGTCTTATTGCTATAAAATGGCAATGCAGCACTGGTGGAGGTAAACTGGTGGCCAGAAGAATCGGATGTCAGAAGGTTAGGTGATAAGGGACACTCTGTGAAGTGTCATGCTTAAAGAAATTGGCTAATGATCCAGAATGGGGCTCATTGTTCTTGTTTAATACCGTATTTTCTACCTGTATAGTCAGAGCCATTTTCCAGCATAGCATAGTGTGAGCTTTGTTCTAGAGGAATTGTCTAGTCCAGTCTATTTCTGTATTTAAAGGTGTTGTCTGTCATTGGATACCACCTTCAAACAAGTCTATAAGAGTTGCCGGTCCACTGTCATATCATGATGTGACTAGGATCAACAAATTTATCCTTTAATACCATAAATATACATAATGCTTTTTAAAGTTAAAATAAGTAACAAAGAACACGTCTGCAGAGGACACACAAAGGCTAGAAAGATGTCTTAAAAAGTTATTAACGCATAAACTTCATGTACTGTTATGTATTATATTTCTTGCAAAGTATGTATTGTACCTGGATTTTCCAGGCTGTGTGGGCAACCTTAACCCCCGTGATGTGGAAGGGATAACTGGATAACTGTGGCCCACCACCACCACCACCAAAACCTGGTGAGTCTGGCTACTTCATACATAACTATGGCTCGTACTCAACTCAACTGAGGTGCTGGCAAGGATGGCGGCTGTGTATCAGGAGCTCAGAGTGTACCTCCATATGCTCCCTTTCTCTTCGTAGAAATAATTCAGAAAGTGGTTCATAGCCATAAGGTTTTTGGAGGCACTCACTGCCCTGTGGCCACTGTCCAGAGACTGGGGAATTGGAATAAACCTGGAGATTTAAAAAAGAAAATGCAGAAATATTATAATTAAGTTTGTCCGGTGCAGTATGTGTTAACTTCATTACATCTAATGAACTAAACATGTCATTTGACCTGGAGTGCCCAAGCATTCGCCTCAGACAGCCACTTAGCGGAGTATACTGACAAGTGTAGAGAGGCTAAAAATAGAAGCAGTTACTCTGAAACCAATCACAGCTAAGTAGAGTAGAAGAGAAACTTTACTATAGCGAAAATTGCTGGATCATTAACACATCCATTCTGTTTTTATGAGGATCAATAAGAAGATTTACTGCGTCTCCAAGCACCAGCGAGTGAAAAGATGCTTAGATAGGAGCTTGTATACAGGGCTGGCTCAGTGGGTAAGGACTGCTCCTGTCAAGATTTGGGCTTTCATTAATGATGGGGAATTAATAATGGGAAAGGTCCTATGCAAGTGTGTCTGGGGCTAACGTCCTCCCGTAGCCAGACGCTTTGAAATGGCCAAAGTGCTTTTCTGTACAGCAGCACAAAACTGCAGAAAGGCTGAATATTGGCTTCAGTGTCCTTCACGTTAAAAAAGATTGAACCATTCCCTCTGCACAAATAGCCCTGGACAATCAACACGCAAACACGATTTGAGAGCACCGGCTGTGCTTCCTCACTGCTGGACATCATCTAATGTGCTTGATTGGCTCAGTAGAGTCCTTCAGGCAAAGCAAGACAAAATGAGAGTTCTAAAAGAGTAAAGAGAGAATCTTAGAGGACCATACTTGTGTTATTGTGACACCAACAATGGCTGGTGGTTTTTAGAATAGGGGATGCACAAATGTTTGTTTATATGTGTACATGGACAACCCCTGTGCTGGGTGAGCAATGTCACAGGCATGCTGTGGTTCCCAAGCTTTTTCCCTTGGAGCCCCCCCTACAGGTATCTAAGAAAAGCAGCGCCCCCAGCCCGCACACGCACAGACCAAAATAATAAAGCGAATCTTTGTTGGCAAAAATGAACAAATTATAGCTTTTTTTTTCCTTTTCTCTTTAGTTCCTTTTATAGCTTTTTTCCCCTTTTTACATTTTGGCTCCTTTTCTATGCATTTAGCTAAAATGCATTGTTTAGCTAATATTATATATTTTTTTTCTACTAATTTTATATACCGATTTTCCAGTGAGAGCTATTTTAATTTTATTTAACAAGTGCAAATTGTATTTTGGCACACTCACCTGACAGAGACAAAGCTTTGCACACCCACTGTATACTTTGGTGCCCGCCTAAGGGAGGCATGGACCCCAGTTTGGGAACAATGGTACTAATCCATATGAAGCTGCAATAGCAGTACGCTTAGTGTATTCCTCCAGTGGAGCTGCAGATAGTTGTGTTGCCTAAAACAAAGCTGTTTTCCATATTCCATATTCCAAAAACTGTAAATATTGTAAATCAAGAATTTTAAGATTTATCCAGTCCGACTGGCATGGATTTACTGAAGTTTGAGAAGCCAGTCATATTCCCGATTCCTGATTTACCAAGTGGCAGCTGGTAAGAAGGTTCTGTCCCTTTAATAGGTCGACCTATCATCATCAAGAGAAGACATGCCACTAGGTCAGACAAAATAAAAGCGCACTCTCCGATAAGCACCTATTGTTTTGGTCAAGTCTTAAAACTTTACCATTGAAATGTCAACAAAATTTCATTCTAGCAGGGGCGCCAAAACTTTTTCATTAAACACTAACAAGTCTGTAAACTGTGGGGCTGTGTGAGAGGCGAAAACCGAAATATTGGACCCGAGTTTTGGCAGGTGTGGGCGTAAAGAACACGGTGCTCCTGAGAGTCGCTTGAGCAGACGGCGATAAATCACTGCCACTAACACTGCAGTGGACGTGCAGTGACAAGGCTACGCAGTTATTTAAGTCCGTCAGACCGTACCACATACAGCCCACAGTCTGGAGTAGGTGAACTATGCCTTTTTGTGCTCCAATTTAACACTAGACTACATTGTGGCACTGGTCCTGAGAGAAATGCCATTAGATTAGATATACCTTTGTTATAGCAGCAGTATAGCGATCATACACTGCCCGGCCAAAAGAAAGGTCACCAACTGGATTTAACTAAGCAAATAGTTAAAAAGTTTTAAAAAGAGCCTCCCATCGGATAGTTCCTGCATTGGTGATTGTTTCAGCTGGCAACAAGTTCTTTAACCCTAACTGATGCAGTGAGGAGCTTCTCATTTGTTAAACAACCATGTCGATCCTGTGGTCATAGAAAAGATGTGAATCTGTTTCAGAAGGGTCAGATTGTGAGAGAGTGGTTCAGGGAGCATGAGCCACCATTTTCACACATGGATTGGCCACCACAGAGTCCAGACCTGAACCCCATTGGGAGTCTTTGGGATGTGCTGGAGAAGACTTGGGGAATCATCCAAACAAGATATTGGGGAAAAATGGATGCAACTCTGGACAGAAATAAATGTTGTGACATTACAGAAGCTTGTGGAAACAAAGCCACAGCGAATATGTGCCGTAATCAAAGCTAAAGGCGGTCCGACCAAATATTAGACCTTTTTTTGGCCAAGCAGTGTATAGAAGTATTTCTCAGTATTTTTATTGGAATACAACCAGAAAAACAGGACATGTGTATGGAGTATTAAATCAGAAAAACAGCTTCTACAGGCTTACACTTACACTTGAGCAATAGCAGCATCTGGCAACTTCATTGGGATGCCAAGTCTGAAGACCCTACAGTCTGAAGAAGCTTAAACAGAAATGGTCTTTTTGGAAGGGTAACAACCAAGAAACCACTTTTTCAGAAGGGGTACAGGGTGAAAAGAGGATTATGGAGTGACGAATCCAAGTTTGAAATTTCCAGTCATCGACAATATGTTATAGAATCATTGCTGAAACAAGTCCAAACCAAACCAGCACTTGCCAAAATCGACGAGCACAATCATTGAATGTAAATTTTTATAAATGAATTAGTCAGGAACTGAAGTGTGTGCCAAAATGTAATCGTCCTGTTGGGGAAAAGTGTCAACTCTCTCTACTGCAACTCTTGGCACTGACATTTTCTTCAGCACAGATATTGTAGAAAAAGTCTTTCAGCTGTTAAGGCAATCTCCCGGCCCAGGGACCTGGCTCTGGGATTAGAGTACGCCTTACCTCATTCTAAATCACTACCCCAGAGCCACACAGGCAAGAGTGGAGACTGAAGAAAGAATTGTACCTGTCATTCCCACATATGTAAAAGAGCTCATTGTTGGCATTTCAATTAAGCCGCCGATGAGGTCTCTCGCGACGACTGACTATGCGATCAGTGCTTCAGCTCGCCTCGGATTTGTGCGAGACTGACATTCCTCTGCTGCTTTCGCTATTGCACACATCCTCTGTATCGACTAAGCGGCGCATACCCGGCAATTCACACGTGTGCGTATGCGCTTTGTGGAGTGACTCTTCAGGAATGAGGTGTAGATAGACATGCTGTGGTGTTATCAGCCGCCATTTGCACTGCCTGGATCCTTCTGGCTCAGTTCAGCCTTTACTCGTCCAATTTTCTGCATGAATATGTTTCAGAAACTGGGTCTAGAGTTCATGTTCGAGAGTACCACTGCTGATTAAATTGATTTATGTTAGGTGTACGCTTTTTTTTTTTTTTTTCTGATTTATGCCTGTTTTCCTTGTGTCCAATGGTAAATGTAATTACAAACTATGAACACTATATGCATACGGTGGAAACTCGGAATTTCAACGCTTCTTCACTCAAACAATTCGGACGTCGAATGAAGTTTTGTGCCCCCAAATTCGAATTTATGCATTGTGTTACATTCCTTTGTTTTATTCATGCATTCTAATGGTTACTACTAGCACCTTCTAGTCCCGGTTAGTTCCTGGGGGCTTGGTTCAGATAACATTTGGGGGTGCTACATGAAGTTTGCACAGTGCAATTATGGCAGACCCTTCCCATAATCATGACCAGGATAAGCATGGGTAAAATAAGATGCTACTCTCTATCATAATAATGGTGTTTGTAACAAAGTCGCCTTAATTTGGTTCCCAAATGACAGAGTACTTCATTGTTCTCACCAGACCAACATCTGAATCTCTGTCTGGGAAAAAAAGGGTTTTCTTTCTTCAAACCCACTTTAAATAATCCACCATTTTAACACATTGTCATACAGTATAAGCACAGCTCAATTTAAGGTCTGTGCAATTTTAGCACTTATCCACATTTATCAGCATAATCATGCATCTAAGAAAATGGATTCCTTAATCTTTTGGCATTCATTATTTCAGAGATATAAAAGCAAAGAGCCCAAATCCCGACTTCTATGCGAGGCTGTCAATAACAACAATGAATATTGCAATTACAGATGCAATCATGATTTCTGTTCGTCGCTCATCAGCAGCAACGACAGTTGAGTAAACTTAATGGCAAAACGGCAATTTTCTCCCAAAGCATGTCGAAGAGAATATGTGTATTAGCGTGTTAATGAGCCTGTCAATCACTGAGCAGATGTTGTGTTAATAAGAACTCAAGTCAGCATGCGCAATCACCCAAACAAAACATCGACCTACGGAGAAAAGCAACGTATGAGTGGAAGCGCATGCTGTCAGGCCCAATTAGGAAATTCAGATCAGTCAAAATGTTCTGTGTCTAAGAGGATTCACACCACAAAATCATTTCACCCTCTAATTCTCAGCTCCGCAGCTCTCTTTTTCTATTTCCATCTTCTGCTAGATGCTACTGTGGGGTTCTTCTCCTAATTTAACAAAAGTTTAAGCAGGCAGGAGAATGCGACCAAATAGGAATGCAAACGCTGCCACTGATTTTCATTTGACCTAGTTATAAACACAGGTTATCAGGCTGCTTAAAACTCTTGGAGGAGAGCCATAAACCTTCAGGTCTTCTTTCAACGTGGGTTAGAATGGCATTAAATGGTCATAGTCATTGTACAAGCCACAGTCATTTCTTAAGAGTTTGTTTTTACATGCTTTTGACTTGGTAACAGAAACTTCTAGATCTCTTCCAACATAAACTCACTTTCAGCAATAGGATAAGGTGTAGAATAAAGTAAATATGGTGCCATAATTGCACAGCAGGTGGGAAAGGGGTTCCTCATAGGCCTGTGGCTGGCTTGATGGAGTGTTATTCATTGAAATATCATCTGATGGCAGTATTCCACCCAATTGGTTCTGTGAGGCGACCAATCAGAACACAGGGGGTGTGGTTATAATAAGGTTGAATGAGATTTTTTTAAAACCGCTCACTGTTTCGAAAACAAGCAGCTCGGCTAAAAAATGGATGAGGAAACTGCTCCTGTAACACAATCCAAAAAAAGTTGGGATGGAGGCAATTTAGGGCTAGTAATGAGATAAAAACAAAACAAAAACCGATGTGATTTCAAGTCTGAGTCTTTGAGGTGTAAAGATGATCAGAAGATCTCCAGTTTATCAAGAAATGTTTAAGAAAATGATTAAAATGTTTAAAAACAATGATTCTCAAAGAAAGATTGGAAGAGACTTATATATTTCTCCCTCTACAGAGCATAATATCATTAAATGATTCAGAATCTGGAAGAATTTCCTAAAAATCCTAAACTGAACAGGGGTGATCTCCGTTCCCTCAGACGGCACTGCATCAAGAACCATTCATCAATCATCAATAGCTGATAGAACCACATGGGCAAGGGATTCCTTTATCAAACCTTTATCAATACAATACAGAGTTACATTCACAAATGGCACTTAAAACGTTACTGTGCTAAAAAGAAGCCTTATGATATAACCATGTCCAGAAGGGGCGTCGACTTCTCTGGGCTCGGAGGCATCTGGGATGGACCATCACACAGTGGGAACGGGGATGGTGCTCAGACCCATCAGTACAACAGATGTTTTTTTTCCATTATACATGAGCTCGAATTAAATTTAAATTATATTTTAAGTTATACAGACAAAATCATCTGTGTTAACGTTAAAAGAGAAACAGGACTAAAGCAGATTCTTTGTAAAATTGTACAAACACACTGAAGAATGGAAAAAGTGAATCCTGGGTTTAATGCAGGTCTGAAAAGATCTTTTAAAAAAAGAAAACCAGAAAAAGTATTATTTGCTTATTTTCTAATTGCTTCGGAGCTGTAGCTTAATAGAAACTAAAAGGATGATTTTGTAAATTTTTTATTTAATGCTCTTTTAATTAACGCATTGGGCCTAGTTAGATCATAGTCATTGTAAATAATTCAGTATTTAATTTTTTTCTGTTTTGTTTTTACTGTGGGACAAAATGCCGAAGTAATCTTTAGTATAATTTAATATAAAGAATAAAGAAAGCAGGTTTTAAATGATTAATTAATCGTTGAAATGAAAAACTTTTCTGAAAAAGCATTTCTGATGATGCATGGAGTAGATTGATAAAATTTAACCATGCTAAATTGTTTATTTTTATTATTGTATTATTTATTTTATATTACACGTTCTATATTCAGTACATACAGTCGTATGAAAAAGTTTGGGCACCCCTGATAATTTTCATGATTTTAGTTTATAAATCTTTGGTTGTTCAGATCAGCAACTTGAGTTAAATATATCATGTAGCAGATGAACACAGTGATATTTGAGAAGTGAAATGAAGTTTATAGGATTTACAGAAAGTGTGCAGTAATTATTCAAACAAAATTAGGCAGGTGCATAAATTTGGGCACCCCAACAGAAAAATGACATCAATATTTAGTAGATCCTCCTTTTGTAGAAAATAACAGCCGCTAAACGCTTCCTACGCTTCCAGTCTGGATTCTGGTTGAAGGTGCTTTGGACCATTCTTCTTTAGAAACATCTCCAGTTCAGTCAGGTTTGATGGTTTCCGAGCATGGACAGCCCCACATTTTTTCAGTAATATTCATTGGTCTGGGGACTCAGGTGGGCCATTTCCAGATCGTTGTACTGGTTCCTCTGCATGAATGTCCTTAGTAGATTTTGAGCAGGTGTAGGGTTTGGGGTCGTTGGCCTCGGTGGCACACTTTGTCACTGATTCTTGAACATGTGTTCTCAAGAATCTGGAGATATTAACTGGTAATCCATGCGAACCCTCAACTTTAACAAGAATTTCCTATTACCGTGCACTGGCCACACCAGTCCCACAGCATGATGGGAACCGCCACCAAATTTTAACTGTTGGTAACGCAAGTGTTTGTCTTGGGATTGCTGTGTTCTTTTTCCGCTCCTTGTTATGTCCAAATAACTCAATTTTAGTTTTCATCAGTACACAGCAACTTTATTCCAAAATGAAGCTGGAATTGTCCAAACGTGCTGTAGCACACCTCAAGTGACTCTGTTTGTGGCGTGTCTGCAGAAAAGGCTTCTTCTGCATTACTCTCCCCATACACCAGCCTCTCCTTGTGCAAAAGTGCGCTGTATAGTTTGAACGATGAACATGGACACCATCTGCAGCAGATGAGGGTTGTAGGTCTTTTTTGGAGGTGGTCTGTGGCTTGACTAATGACTGTTCTCAACCATCCTTGGCCTTTGCCTATCTGAGATTTTTTCTTGGTCTGCCACTTCGGGAGTTCCTTAACTAGAACTGTGCCTGTGGTCTTCCATTGCACTCACTATGTTCCTCACAGTGGAAACTGACAGCTGAAATTCTTCGGAGAGAGCTTTTCCCTTTCCCTGATTCCATAGATGTTAACACCTTTGTTTTTCAGGCCATTTGAGAGTTGTTTGAGGCTCCCATGTTGCCACTCTTCAGAGAAGATGCAAAGAGGAGAAAAACTTCCAATTGGCCCCACCTTAACACTTTCTCATAGTTTTTGGATTCACTTGTGTATGTAGATCAAGGGTCAATGAGCTTACAAAACAAATTTTTGTGTTCCAATAATTAGTGCTAAAGGTATTCAAATGACAAGGGTGCCCAAATTTATGCACCTGCCTAATTTTGTTTGAATAATTACTGCACACTTTCTGTAAAACCTATAAAACTTCATTTCACTTCTCAAATATCACGGTGTTCATCTGCTATATGATCTATTTTACCTGAAATTGCTGAGCTGGACAACCAATGATTTATAAAGAAAAATCATGAAATTATCAGGGGTGCCCAAACTTTTTCATACGGACTGTATAGTTTTAACATTCCAGGATTTAATTCTATTTCACAATTAAAATAAATGTTGGCTATTTTACTTGTAATTAAAAATCAGATGAATAATAAAAACTCTGCTGCTTCTACCAGTTCTTTCTGAGTTTTAGTTGGAGGTTTGTTTTGAGGTGGAGAGAGGACAAAGCTTTGTTTGTTTTTCAGGAGGAATCTCTCCATTTTATTCGCACAGTGAAGCTGAACATTTAGTTCTGAGGGAAAATCAAACCCTTATAAAGTTTCATCAGCAGATCATTCAGAGGTCCTTTCCCCTCAGGAGGTGCTGCAGATTCGAAGCTCGCCGAAGCATCGTGGAGTTGTTTAAGGGTGAAGCACGAGCACCAAAAAACTCCCTTCAGCAGAAGTCCTGAGCTCGCTTCTTACCTGACCGGATGTTCTGCATACTTGGCTAAACAAAATCAATAAATAAAAATAAATCAATAAAAAGTCCTGGTTTGATCAGCTCAGGATCAGGATTATTAAGCCAACCTTAATCACTTTCTGTGAGTCCCAACCACTCGATAACGATTCCACTGTAGCATTTTTCCTCCACAGAACAAAGAAAGTCAAATCCAATCTATGCAGGAATAAAACAAAAAAAAACTAAAAACTAAAGGGTAACAAAAGGATAAAACAAATAAATACATAAATAGTCACATTGTATGGAAAAAATATATAGATAGAATATAGAAAATATAGAACTAAATAAAGGAAATGAAAAGAGAAAAAAGGATAAGTCTGGACAAAGAGCAAGATATAAATAAGGATACGGGAAAATAAAGATATAATATAAAGATTTACATCCAGCTGTTTGAAAGCAAGCGCTTGCGGTATTTCAATAATAAAACTCCGTAAGGCCACTTAAGATATGGTGATGAAGCTACAATAGAGCATTTTTTGTTTACAATTTGAACCTCTGTTTTCTCGAATTTCTTTTAATTTTTTTTTTGTTTAAAAGTCGTTTTACAATAATAATGTGCATGTGTTTGCATTGGTTACACTTCAGAAATAAAAAAAAGAAATGTGGGAGCAGTGGTAGCCTAGCGGTTAAGGTACTGGACTCTGGACCAGAAGGTCCAGGGTTCAAATCCCACTTCTGCCAAGCTTCCACTGTTGGGTCCTTGAGCAAGACCCTTAACCCACAGTTGCTTGGATTGTAAAACTGTACCAATTGTAGGTCGCTCTGGATAAGGGCTGTAAATGTAAATGTAAATGTAATAATACAATAATCATGAACTTAGTAACGTGAATCAAGTCGAATAGTGAGCAAAGTGTATTGTTACACCTCTAATTTTCAGTGTCAAATTCATGAATGTAGTGGACAAGACGCTGTGTTTGCTTCCAACCATAGGTAAATACAAAGTTATTTATATGAAAATGTGACATACATGGCATAAAAATCCATTTTCAGCACAGACCTTTCATATTATTGAAATGACCTGCGTGCGGTTCACTCGGGTTACATGAATTGCCAGGTTTTCCTCACGGTGCCCTTGGGGGGAAGGTTGTTTTTTAAAAATACTATTTGAACAGATAAATTCTACGAATGTCTTAGATCTCCAGTTAAAACGCAGCAGTCATTATGTACCGACAGTGTGAAATGATCCACACGACCACTATATATAGATATATTAATTCCATTTATTAAGCAGTTTCTTTCCAGTACGTGGTAAACACTAAATAATGCCTTGTGTATCTCTCGGTGTGACTTGGTTCGCTACATGTAGCTGCTAATTATAGCTGATCGCATGATAAGTAGACATGGTGGTATGAAGTGATTAAAGATGTTTCCTTCCTCAATGCAATATTCATCATGTATTTTTTAGTAAAAGCTTCCTGCAGGCAGCTCCAGAATTCTTGGTACCCTTGGTAAAAAATAATGATGGGAAAATATTCAAGAAATCTCTCCCTGAACTGACGTAAATGTCGCCAACTTTGTGCAGACATAAGAGCCTTTTCCTCTAATGAGACTGTAGATACAGATCTAGGAATCTGAGATAGTCCACATTAAGGGATCTCTCCAGATCTTCCATGGTCCTGGATCTTCTCTTGTGACTCTTTTGTTTAGCTCACATGTTTTAAGTGGTGTCAGAAAAGCTGAAATCTTTTTTTTTTGCTGTAATAATGTCATGTAGCCTAAAAGTGTTTGGAGCCACACACCACCACAGCTCCTCTACCAACCCTACAAATGGGTATTTTCTCTAAAACCTTCACCTTAATCCCCTCACTCCCCTCCTCCTGTTGACTGAGGATGCTACCTGCTGAGGACACGGTAACCGAAAGTGACTCAATGTCGCCAAGAGGCTCACTCATGTTCTCCACTTTATAATATTTAGTTATTTATTTATTAGATACAGTGCAGCTTGAAAGTTTGTGAACCCTTTAGAATTTTCTACATTTCTGCATAAATATGACCTAAAACATCATCAGATTTTCACACAAGTCCTAAAAGTAGATAAAGAGAACCCAGTTAAACAAATGACACAAAATATTATCCTTGGTCATTTATTTTTTGAGGAAAATGATCCAATATTACATATTAGTGAGTGGCAAAAGTATGTGAACCTCTAGGATTAGCAGTTAATTTGAAGGTGAAATAAGACTCAGGTGTTTCAATCAATGGGATGCCAATCAGGTGTGAGTGGGCACCCTGTTTTATTTACAGAACAGGGATCTATCAAAGTCTGCTCTTCACAGCACACGTTTGTGGAAGTGTATCATGGCACGAACAAAGGAGATTTCTGAGGAGTTGTTAATGCTCATCAGGCTGGAAAAGGTTAGAAAACCATCTATAACGAGTTTGGACTCCACCAATCCACAGTCAGACAGATTGTGTACAAATGGAGGAAATTCAAGATCACTGTTACCCTCCCCAGGAGTGGTCGACCAACAAAGATCGATCCCCCCCGAGAGCAAGGTGTGGTAATAGTTTTGGCGAGGTCACAAAGGACCCCAGGGTAACCCCAAAAAAATTTTTTCCCCTAAGCACTGACTGAAGGCCTTCTCTCCACATTGGCTAATGTTAATGTTCATGAGTCCACCATCGAAAAGAAGCACACTGAACAACAATGGTGTTGCATGGCAGTGTTGCAAGGAGGAAAGCCACTGCTCTCCAAAAAGAACATTGCTGTTCGTCTGCAATGTGGCTAAAGATCAAGTGGACGAGCCAGTCAAGGCTATTGAAGAATGTTTTGTGGAAGGATGAGACACCAAATAGAACTTTTTTGGTTTAAAAAGAAAAGCGGCCTATGTCTGCGAGACGAAGGAAACACTGCCATTCCAGCTAACGAACCTGCTATCACCATCTGTGAAACATGGTGGTGGTAGTATCATGGTTTGGGCCTGTTTTGCTGCATCTGGGCAGGACGGCTTGCCATCATTGATGGAACAATGAATTCTGAACGATATCAGAGAATTCTAAAGGAAAATGTCAGGACATCTGTCCATGAACTGAATCTCAGGAGAAGGTGGGTCATGCAGCAAGACAACGACCCGAAGCACACAAGCCGTTCCACCAAAGAATGGTTAAAGAAGAATAAAGTTCATGTTTTGGAATGGCCAAGTCAAAGTCCTGACCATAATCCAATTGAAATGTTGTGGAAGGACCTGAAGTGAGCAGCTAATGTGAGGAAACCCACCAACATCCCAGAGCTGAAGCTGTTCTGTACGGAGGAATGGGCTAAAATTCCTCCAAGCCGGTGTGCAGGACTGATCAACAGCTGTTCTGTAACGTTTTTAGCTGCAGTTATTGCTGCACAGCGGGGTCACACCAGATACTGAAAGCAAAGGTCCACATACTTTTGCCACTCACTAATATGTAATATTGGATCATTTTCCTCAGTATATAAATGACCAAGTATAATATTTTTGTCTCATTTGTTTAACTGGGTTCTCTTTATCTACTTTTAGGACTTGTGTGAAAATCTGATGATGTTTTAGGTCATATTTATGCAGAAATATAGAAAATTCTAAAGGGTTCGCAAACTTTCAAGCACCGCTGTATATTATTGTCTTATATTCTACAGATTTATATCTCCATTTTATTATATTCTATATTGTGTATTCTCTCTTTATTATAGTCTATATTCTATGTTTTATGTTATTGATTATATTTTCTTTTTAGTAAATTCTCTTTTTAACTGTTAATAAATAATTGAGATTGAGACTGTAAATAATTGAGATTCTGTGTATTTAAACTATTATTAGTTTAACTATTACATCTAACATCTAGGCTGCCCAAGGAGTTTGGGTTCCTTCTCGAGTATTGGTCGTCCCAAGGTTTCCTCCTCATCAAATTTACATTTCAGGAGATTTTCCTTGCCACTGTCGCCCTAGGCTTGCTCAATAAACGCTGTGGGCCTAGATAGTTGCAAAACTGCTCTGATGTAAAAAAACGCTATAGACCTAACGCACCATCATCGTGAGTGTTTGTAGCCAAAAAAACTTGACATTTTTTGTCTTATTTGACTGTAAATCCTGGTTCCATTTTCAGTTCCAGTATCAGCCAGCAAACCCCAAGCTCTCAGCCGTGGATTGATCAAAGAAAAGCCTTTTTCAAACACTCTCTCAAATAACCTGTTGCCATGGACGCAGCATCTACTTCATACTCTTCAACTGTAAGGCTTGGACAAACTAACCCTCTCTAATTCTCCTCCTTGCTGTCTATGAGCGCAAATGCATTTGTGTCCTCTTCCAGACAGGTTCGTTACAGTTGCTAAATTATAAACATTGTGACATTCACAGGCATGTCGCCATTTTTATACCACACTTGTGCCTCATTTAAATTGAATATCATCTACTGTTGGCGAGGGACTAACAGAATTTGGCCTTTGTGTCATGCAGAACCCACGACTATCTCTCTAGGCAGCGCTTAAGTCCAGACATAAATCTGCAGCCTGAACACCAGTGAATTAGAAATTAACCACTCATTACACGCATTACGACACCCTGTCTTCGCCTGATGCCGATGATGAGCCACTAGAGACAAAGAGAGAATGAGGAGAGAGAAGTTTGCTCAACAGTAAAAAAAAAAAAAAACAGGAACATTATCAATGCCTAATGCAAGAGAAATGGCTTACAATCTACTCGGATACAATTCTAAAAGGTTATTTCCCAAACAGGAGCACGAGGAAAGCTGCTGGATGGGGCTGACATATTTCCCCATTTCGTTCTCCGTCTGTCAGTGCCGATAAGCTGCTTCGCCTTTTTCTCATCTCCGTCTGCTTCTCCCATTTAAAACATCTCCAGAAGCGTTCCACGAGAACCAGAGACTAATGTTGCAGAAGGGCCCGTAAAGAAGAGTCCATAAATATGAGCGCGGAACGCCAGACGAGGATGTGCTAATGTCCTGAAGTGACATGCATGTGCCAGATTTCCTTAAAGCCATCATTATGGATGGGGAGATTAGCTGATAAAATCTCAGCCTGCGTCTGCTGTCAAGTAGCAGCGTGAAGATACACCAGTAACATCAGACTGTGAGGTAAGATCACTATTCACTTGCATCACTTACGTCTGGACCAATCAGAGCATGCGTCACTCAAGTAGAAGCTAAAAAAGAATTTATATATGGCATTCTGAGAAACTACTGAGAAAGGGGCCACTTTCTCCAACAACTCTAAAAGCTATGAAAAATTCCTCTGGTGCGAAAGTGCGTATTGTATCCAGGTCGTACCAGCATCACCTGTCCACCAGGGGGAACCCTCGCTACCAAGCAGCGTTTTTAGCATTCAACTGTTTTGTTGTACTGTGGTGGATTAGTGGTTAAGTTACTTGTCTAAGGTCCAGCGTTCAAATCTCACCTCTGCCAAAATGGCACTGTTGGGTTAATATGTTTGCTTGAATTGTAAGATTGTACCAGTTCTATAGACATCTTGAGCGTGTGGTAAATGGAGCTGTAAGTGGCTCTGGACAAAGGCATCTGTAGATACAAGTCAGCTCTCAGGATTAAACGTAGGTGTAGGAGCCCCCAAAAAATCCTTCTTTTGATACAGTACAAACATTTATGGCATGGATAATACCCACAAGGAAAAGAGCTGGAAATACACCGCTGTGTTTATGTAGGTGTTTTCTTGTACATCTTCTTGGGTTTATGGATTTAGCGAATGCCTGAAGGCGATGTGTGCTGTATTTATGACATGCATCAAAGCACTGTATCCTCCAAAATCCTTCTCTTCTGTACTTGTACACTGGCTTAAGGCAATTTCTTGTGTTTTTTATAGGCAGAATGACAGACCTCTTTGGTTTATGTCTCCTCTGCGAGAAAATTCGCTCCACTAAGCTGCTCTGAAAGCTCGCGCTGAATCTCTCCGATAATGACGGGAGACTCGAGCAGCTGAAGTAGCCTTGAGCGGGCTTTCAAAGTGCAAACGCCGGCCTTTTCTCTATACAAGTTTTCTTTGTATGCAATTTCGAAAGGATTCCATCACGCCATTGATTTTCAGCGGCCCCAGAAATTCACTTTGCCGGGCTCGACTGCACTCCCATCAGGCCAGCTAACGTCTCAGAGGTCATACTCCGAAGGCTTTTCATCAGCAGTGAACAAACGTAGTTCCCCCGCTGCAGGTTTGCTTCCCAAGGGAGGCTCCGGTGGCGTCGAGGCTTTGGATATGAAAGCATAAAATGGGGTTTTTATAGCGTAATGTCGGAGAAGGAGTGGAAATAAAAGTCGTGGGATATACGCTGTAAAGCTTGATTTGTGCAAAGTCATCATCTGGAGTGCAGTGCGGTTCTTATTGGGGATAACAATATTGTTCGATCTCAGTGTGAGGCTTAACATAGTCTGCGAAGAAAAATAATCCGCGATTTAATAAGTGATCCCTTACCATTTTTAAATCAAGCTCGGTGTGCAGTATTATCTGAATGTGCTCACAACAACGGGTGAAACAACAGCACCACCTACAGCCAGACTTCGGCAACAACCACAACCTACGAGACGTACTGCCTTTCTGCAAAAGTTTGAGAGCCGTAACGTTTGGTTGAGTTTCTAAAAAGAAAAGAAACTGATACAGCTTTTGCAGGGAGCAACATTTAAACGCAAATTAAAAAAAATTGAAAGATAAAATTCAGCAGATGATGCAAGAATGTTTTAAGGACTCTAAGGTTATGGGGTCCCAGGAAAAAATGTACTGTGAAATTTGACAGTAGAACATGAATTGGCCAAATTACCACCAAAGTTCATAGTACAACTGTGAAATAATTCATGGTCAGTTCACAATCCACCAAGTTTGTAGTTGTACTATGATATTTCACAGTAGAACCATGAAGTGGCCAAATTACCATCAGAAATTCATAGTAGAACTGTGAACTTCATGGTCAAACTGTGAAAGTTCACATTAAAACTGTCAAGCAATTCACAGTTTTACTATAAAAATTCACAGTACATTTTTTCCTGGGGTGGCGCCAAGACCAGGGTTTGAACCTGCCTTGCACACTGTGCTCCCACGATCCTGAAAATGAATGAATGAATTAATTAATTAATTAATTAATGACTCCAGTGGCTCAGAAGTAAGAACCTGGGAAGACCTGGGATTCAAACCCCAGGCTGAACTTGCAATGTGAAGGTCAAATGGTGTGGTTATCGAACCCAGTTAAGAAATGGTGTTTTATCTACAACTGTCTGTACCCAATAAATTCCTGTATAGACTCTGGACTCCCAACCCCAAACTTAAGACTAAACAAGAACAAATACATGAGGTACAGGCCAGGGCGAAATATATGATTCACAAGTGACACCAATTATCGATCTATGGCCCTCTGGTGGCCACAATTAGGGACTGCAGTCCTTCCATTATGGGAAGGCGGTAACGTTTCAATAAAGTTGAAATCAACCAAATTCTTGTCTTTTACTCTCATTGGCATGACGGGCATTTTCTGTGCTGCTTTTATGATCAGTCGTATCCCATACAGTAAGATATTCAACAGACATTGGACCGTATTTTGAATTAAACTGTCTGAAATTGAACAAATGACAAATGATGAAGTGTAGCAAAGACCTAGCATGTGTCGTTTATTTACCTACTTTAATAACAGCAGCAGCCAGTCATGTTGGGTAATAATTTCACCAGTATCTTGCGATAGTTCCTCTCGGGGGTGTGACTCTCTCCCGATACACGGTTTACGATACAAAAATAATGTTTCAAATAAAGTTAAGCAGGAAACATTTGGATATACCTCGATTCATTACTGAACCGATACGAATCGGTTCAGCATCCATACGATTTGATTCAAGTTTGGGCCATTATGTTGCGGTTAAGTTGAATTCATTTTTTCAAAACATTTTTCACTGAATTTATTTCGTCTGTCAACTGGTAAATTCAGTCTCTCCCCGAATCTCCTCCCAAAGGAATATAACATGCTGCGAATGTAATATAAATATGTTGAACAGGATGTCCACACATCAGTTGCTACGTTTAGCCTTGAACCATGTTGAATTCAAAGAAACCATTAATGCTAGCTTTCTCTCTCGTCGTCTCTATCTCACTCTCTCCCTCTCACTCTCACACACCCCAGGTTACTCAGATTATCACTTGAGTTGATTTGCGATGTCTGTGTCGATTTCTAGCCGTTTACGTTTTTGATTTGAGTCGAATCTCGCCTCGTAATTCAATATAGCCGAGAAAGTTGGACAGAGTTTCCGATTCAAAACGGTTTTTATTTAGAGTCCTAGTTCCTCTTTAGCTTTCCTTCACTAACTGGGTACTGTCTTGGTCCTCCCAAGGAGTCTTGACGTTTAGGGAGTTTTTCCTTGCCACTCTCGCCCTAGGTTTGCTCAGTTTGGGATTGGCCTTAGATAATAGAAGATAATAGGTCGTTGTAAAGCTGCTTTGAGAGAATGCTCCATTGTAAAGCGCTATACAAATTAATCTGACTTTGACTTTGACATTTGTGTAATTTATATGTTCAAATCAGTTTTTAAAATGAGTTCATGACCTCATTTCCAACATTTTTGGAACGTATTGCATACTTGAACTTTAAAATACACCGAACGTCCATAACTCGGCTAATATTGTGTATATCCCCTCATGCTGCCAAGGCTCTGACCCATCGAGGCAGGGACTCCACAAGACCCAAGATTTTAGCAGGGAGCCTTTAACGCCTGTCAGCTGGGTCAGATTTGTTCCTCCAGAACATTCCATACAAGTTCAGATTGAGATCCTGGAAATTTGGAGGCCAGGGCAACACCTTGAGTTCTTTGTAATGTTTCTCAAACCATTTCTGTACTATTTTTGTAGTGTGGAGGGATACGTTATCTTGCTGCCATTAGGGAATACTGTTACCATGAAGGGGTGCACTTGGTCTGCAACCATGTGTAGGTAGGTGGTGTTATAGTGACATTCACACGAATGAATCAGTAAAGTTAAAGAGTTCAGTTTTCTGTTTTTATTTGCATTTTTCATAATCTTCCATCTTTTTTTCAGAATCGGGGTTGTTGATCAGCAGGCTCATTCTAGGATCGTCAAAGAAGCGACAGGACAAACAAGCGAGAATGTATGAAGTGCCTATTAATGCTTTATTCAGATGCTTTCATAATGCTTTGTTTACTGTATAATCATCTCACAAAATGACAGGCGGACCACGGCCTGTCTGTGATCACAATATTTCACAACACCGAAGCCACACTGTTAAACTCAACGAAGGAAAGAATGGTAAACTAATATGAATCAAGTTAGTCATCATTAAATACAGTCATATCGTAGCACCAAACTGGATGGCGCAGGTGGCGTTCTAGCCATCAGTCCGCGTATGAAGTCACCTTTCGAAGCAGCACTGCATGAGACGGTCATAATAGCATTCATAAACCTGTATGTACATCATTCGTCGTGTAAAATATGCCACAAACACATTCTTGTCATAAACGCGATTGGAAATCGTTTTATAGAGAAATGAAGGCAAACCAGAAAATCTCAAGTCAGTAGGAAATAAGTGGCTAGATATATTACGGGGTTAAAACAGCACCTCATTTAAGCTTGTGTACGTTTGAATTATTCTGTACATCTTTCTGCCTCCTCTAAAGACATTTTGCCCACCTACCTGCCCACTACACATAACGGAAGGTATTCACATGGAAATATTAACATGTAGTAGTTCGCCTGGATGTGCTACACATGGAGGGGGGAACTGAAAAGACCAACACAAGTGCTTCAGAGAGCCTGTACAAGTCAGATAGCATAGCTTTAGTGGCTACATGAAAGCCTAGCTGAGAGCAGATTACACATTTAAAGCTGAACGCCCACCCGGTTCTTTTCACTTCCCTAAAAATGCTGATTTGACAAATCCGCTGCATGACTTATGTCTTTTTTTAATATACATCTGTGGTTCGGAGTTAAAATGAGCGCTGCTATGCGGCGTTACAAAAATGGAAATTGCAAAGCTCTGCCAGTGCTTAAGGCAGAAATAATACTGTAATACTGTGTTGAGTGTATTGACTTAAAAAAACATAGCTTACAAAGGTTACCATATGACCAAAAGTTTGTGGACACTCATTTGGTACTATACGAGCCTTGACTCCATTGGACGTCATTCCAGTAGATTTACTGCAGATTTGCTTCCATTCAGACACATTACTGAGGTTAACTGAAACTGTACTGTTTCAATTGTATTTCTGAATGACACGTCTCTACTGTCTCTGTAGTACAACTCAGCCTTTCTGCTAGACTGACAGTTGTTCATGTATCAAAAATGTCCAGCCACCAGCATCCTATAAGCAGCGTCTTATGAGCACTGATGAAGTATTAGAGGACGATTAACACAAACTGTGCAACAACAGATGAGCTACTGTCTTTGACTTTACACAGTGTTTAAAAACTCCAGCAGCACTGCTGTGTCTGTGCCCTCGTGCCAGCACAACACACACTAATGAGAATGATCCACCAACCAAATAGTACCTGACCATTAGAGCACAGAGTAAAGGGGTGAACAAAGTATGTAGAGAAACAGATGGACCACAGTCTGTAACTGTAGAACTACAAAGTGCTTCTGTATGGTAAGTGGAACTGATGAAATGGACAATGAGTGTAGAAAGGAGGATTTGTACCTAATAAAGTGAGTGTATGCGATATGGTATAGTAATAATATTAGATAAAACACTCTTAAACACCCTATGGACTACATGACTAATGTATCCTGTATGTTTCTACATGTGGTGGTGTTCAGAATACCATACTGGAAACTACTCCCAGTAGCAGGATGTAGTATAGAGAGGGCTCCAATCCCGGCTTGGCTTCTGCCTGTGTCTTGTTTCCTCCATTCCCACATTCCAAAAAGATGTTTTAGATCAAGTGAAGTCTCTATAGTGACCCAATTTGCGTGTGTTCGTGTGTGTATGTGCCCCAGTCCAAGGTCGGTTCTAACTTTCCATGCTACGCTGATGGATAGCCCCCAGGCACCCCGCAACCCTGAATTAGATAGCAAGATAAAACATAAGTGAGTCAGTCAGAATTAACATATGGAATATATGGTCATGTGACCACCAAGTAGTGAAAGGTCTTCTAGGATCTGTAGTCCAGTCAGTCATACAGAATTCGGGCTGTAGTTCAGGAGGGTGAGACTGGAGCTGTGTGCCATCCGTGTCCTGCCTTTTATTTTGATATATAATATCAGTGTTGCATTCTGGGATATGGACTGCTTATAGTAATGCTAATACAGTATACTATATACTTTTCAGATCAGGAGTTAGCATGAGTGGCATACATACAATGCCATTTCGACCACAGCCCATGTGTTTGGTCCTTTAGGTTTGTGCCATTGATTTTCTATGAGGTTGGGAGTGCTTGCATGAAAATGAACAGCAGCTGCATCGTAGTGTGTGAGAGTGGTGCTTAAACCTGGTCCACCGATTGGTCCGTGGCTGTGCCTGTGCGGTATTTTGCTGGTTTTCGACATTTTCCGGAAGCTTCAGCGTCCCTGTTCGTTAAAAATTCAGATGTGTGTTCACTCTGAAGGCAGTTGTGTGGCTTGTCCTGGAAAATGGATCCAGTGGCCTAGAGGAGCCGCAATGTCTCATAGCGACCACAAGGTGGCAATAGCGGCTTAGAAAAGTACATGACGGACGAACGCAGTCCGTGGCCACTCAGCCGCCATCATTATTTCCGCATCCGCTCTTTGATGCAAAAATCCAGGCACCTTCTGGATGTCCCGACTCCTTCATGGGTGGTTCATCAGCCGTTTGAAACAAATCAAAACTAGTATCGAGTTTAACGCTTTAAAAAAAGTCTGAACAAGTCTTGTACAGCAGGAGGATTAGGATCAACACAAATCAAAGTGAAGGTCATGAACTAGTCCGGGTTCTTCATGGGGAAATAAGCATGCGTACTGAGTGTGGATGTAAATGGCACACTGCAGGTCAGAACTTGGTCTGTTTTAACTTGTCGATGTGGTAACACAGCTTGAGCGCCGGACCTAGCTTGAGTCCCAGGTACTTCATGATCATGTCGCTCTTCAGCAGCAGGAGAGCATCGCCGTCTATCTCCTAAAAGACAGACGTAGTCAGATCCAGTACTCCTTTGAAAAGTCATTAATGAGGCTCTAGAAAGATAATGAACGCTCAGAAATTTGGGGAGCTAACTTGAGTCTTACGTGTTTTCGGAAGAGCTCAACATGCGGGCCCAGGGCCTGGGGGTCGGCGTCTTTGATGAACCACACCACCTCTTCTACGCTCCACCGCGACGGGTCTTTACTCGGAGGAGGCTTCGACTCGACTGCCTCCGAAGACGGACTGTAGGCTGGAAAGATGGAGAGAGGGATTCATTTAGAGAAAATGTGCAGACCTGACATCCAAACATCTTTAAAACCATGAATATGAATTTGGTCTTTGTTTGCTGATATAACAGTTTTCACTCTTCTGGAAAGGCTTTTGGAACGTGACCGCAGGCACGAAGAACATTAGTGAGGTCTGGTTGAGATCTAGTCTAGTAAGGTGGCCTGCTGAGGGGATGGCTGGTCCAGAGTCTATCCCAGAATTCACTGTGAGGGCGAACCGTGGATAGGGTGCCAGGCATAGATTACCATCAGGTGGCGTACTTTTCTTTTTATGGGATTGCAGTACTAAATATAGCCATGTACCACTCTTACCAACACTACCACTAGGTGGCATAATATTTTTTCACGGTGTCTAGTCTGGTAGCACGTGATTTTAATCCAAGCCAAAAGCTACCTGTGTGGTAATAGCGTAGTATTTTTAAATAATTAATAGCACAGTATTATAAGATTTGAGTTTGCTTATCCGTACCACTTCTGTTTCCTTCCTGGAATGCGCTGGGACTGGCCGCTGGTCTGCAGCTACTTCCAGTGTAGGCGGAGCCAGAGCGATAGCCATAGGTGGATTTAGGTGCTGTGTACGATGATGTCATCACACCGTAGCTTGAGTCGCTGTGGTCGACAGAGTAACGCTTGGGCTCCAGTGATTCAGAGTGATAATCTTCCACTATAGAGTCTGCTGCACCACCAGAGAAACATTACAAACATCAGATCTTTTACTAACGTTAATGAAAACTAAAGCTAAACTTAAGCAACAACTGAAATGAATGAATTAAATAAATCTAAAAAAAAAGAAAAATTCCACCTCCAAAACTAAAAAATGGAAGGTAATGTGTTTTTTGTTTTTTTCTGAAAGAAAATCACATCAGATGCTCATTTTCTACAACAGTATTTTGTACTTCATTTGTGATCCCTTAAAAATTCCTCTATTTCAGTTACATTACACACTGTGAAAACCAAACAGCTCCACTTTCTAAAGCATGAAAATAAAATGAAAATAATGAAAAAAATAAAAAATGAACACTACATTAATGTTTAATGTTATGAGTATAATTTAACAGCATTTAATAGCCATAACACGAACAATAAAAATGTTTATTGTTATTATTATTATTATTATTATTATTATTATTGCCATCACCATTATAAGTATTATTAGTAATATTACTAAATATTATTATATACTATTAGTAATATTAGTATAATATTTATTGCTATTGTTATTCTTCTTCTTCTTATTATTATTATTATTATTATTATTATTGTTATTATTATTATTAATATAACAATAACAACAATAAGAAGAAAAATAGTAATAATATTATTATTATCATTGTTATTATTGTATTATTGTAATTGTAATAATAATATAATTGTTATTATTATTATTATTATTATTATTATTATTATTATTATTATTATTTTCATCACCACTATAAGTATTATTATATTAATTAAAATGATGATAATAATAATTATTGCCATTGTTATGCTAAAAATAATAGTAATAATAATGTTAATAATGATTGTTGTTATTAATATAATTGCTATTATTATTACTATTCTTAATGTTATTATTATTATTATTATTATTATTATTATTGCCATCATCATTATAAGTATTATTAGTATTATTAGTAATATTACTAAGTATTATTATATACTATTAGTAAAATTAGTATAATATTTATTGCTATTATTATTATTATTATTATTATTATTATTATTATTCTCATTATTATTCTCATTATTATTATTATTATTATTATTACTATTGTTGTTCTTGGTCTTGTTCTTCTTGCTGTTGTTATATTATTATTGTTATTATTATTGTTACAGTTCTTGTTATTGTTGTTGTTATTGTTGTTGTTGTTGTTGTTGTTGTTGCACCCAGTGTTTTCAGGCTACATTCCAGACCCAATGTGTTCCTTCACAGAAGCAGTTACTGAACACGAATGAATGTGGGGAAAAGAATTAAATCAAATCCAACTGTTTTACAGCAAATAGAGGCTTCGTGTTAAACAGAAACACAAACACAAACACCTGCAGTACTCCCGAGACACCACTCCAGATTTTGGCCCAGTGTGGGGTTAAGTATTATGTAGTATCTCCACGGAATCCAAAAAGGTTGCATCATCCTAAACTCCGGCTGCTGTTTCTAAATCCTCTCAGGAAGACACAACCTTTTTATTTGGCATTTAAACCAGATAAAGCACACTCAGGGAGCGATTAGCACTCAGATTCCCACTTAAAGGGGTTAACCATGACTAACGGCCTCCTAACACCCTCTCAGGGCAGGAGGTCTTAAAATAGCCTCACTTGCTCCATGTCATGTATGTCGTCACGTGAAAAATTATTAATTGGCAACGCTCTTAATCAAGGATCAAACAAAAAATGAAAATAAAAATACTAATTGCCGAAATGTTATATTGAAGTTTATATAACATTTCTGGCAATCTGGGATTAAACTCACAGATTGCAGTAAAGCAGAAGAAATGAAGAGTGCATACTTGACTTGGACTGTCCATCTGAATGCTTGTCTGGATGGACCCCAGACAAGGAGGAGGGTGAGGTAGAAGGCGCAATGGGCTGATCGCTGAAGAGGTTCTCACACAGCAGGCTCCGACAGAGCTTCTTCAGAAAGCGTAGGACGTAGCCGACGCTGTTGACCACCGGCAGGCTAAGCAGGTGCTGCTTTCCATCGAACGTGGCTGTCGAGTGAAAGCAATGATGGACGTGCTTTCATTTCATCTGAGTGAACCTAGAAGGTTCTATAGCACTTGATTATTTCATTATAAGTCGATAGAAAGCTGGCACTCAGAGGGCACTTTAAGTACAGTTACAAAAGCAGAAGAAATACTACAATTCAGAGTCATACTAAACTGAACCAAATATTCTTCAGAAATATTTACTTATTGGAGTCAAAAACAAGCTGTGGACAATTATGCCGGCAGTGGACTCAACCACTGTGATGTATAGGAAGGGGGAAATTTCAAACTTAGAAACAATGTTTTGCAGTTTTTGCAAAAGTTCTCTCAATGCATATTACTATATATTACTTAGAATGATATACTTATGTGTACAATGGCCTTCCCAGTCCAACAGCTGACATCAGTGAACACTTGCATGTCATAATTGCACCTTTGCAGGTTTTACCTGATATCTTCTCTCCACCATAACCCTGTGTGAGCAGCGTGAAGACTGTTTTCTGTTGGTACGCGCTGTCGATGCAGCCCTGCACGGCTTGCTGCAGCACCACGGAGGGTCGAGCCGGGCCTAGATGATCGGGAAGCTGCATGACCTTCTGCCTGTCCAGGTTAGGGCCTGTGTTGACTTGCTTATTCACGTAGATACACACTAGACACAGGGAGAGAGATCGAAAGGTCAGAACACTGTGTGAGATTTTACACCATGAAGCAAAAACCACATCCAAATGTGAAGCATGGTGGAGGAAGCATCATGATTCATAAGGTATGGAAAAGTATATATACTAAGATTTTAAGCTTGGTTTTTCCTGACAAGGATCCTACTAAGGGTCCAGAGCAGTGTTCATTTTGTTGATGAATGATTTTGGCCCAGTGTGGGGTTAAGTATTATGTAGTATCTACACGGAAACCAAAAAGGTTGCATCATCCTAAACTCCGGCTGCTGTTTCTAAATCCTCTCAGGAAGACACAACCTTTTAAGTCGGCATTTAAACCAGATAAAGCACACTCAGCGTTAGGCACCATTCCACCGTGCTGGTGTGCTAGGGAATCGCCGCTGTGCCACCCGAGAGCCGACGACTGATTTATTTATTTATTCAGAAATATTCAGACGATCGTAATAGTTCTATAAGGCAGATCCTAATTATTCCTACTGGAATGCATGCACAAGCTCTCTGACCAGTCCCATTTCCCAGAACAAACACCCCCACACACACGGCCCATCCTCCTCTTAGCTAAACACAACCTGGCCAATAAACCCAAATATTTGTTGGATAATCTTTAAATATTTGAGCTCGCTTGTTTGAAGAGTGCAGGCAGCAGGGCCAGAAATGCAGAAATACGTTAACCTCAGGGGAAAGAGGCGCCCTGGGTAGGCAGAGGAAATGAAATAGAAAGCAAAATAAAGCAGTGCTACTCTGTGACATCATAAGCTGTGACATCATAAGCTTCACTGTTATCTGACTTATAGCCGTTCTAACAGTCACTGTTTTATTTGTAATTTATATTTTATTTCTAACTTTGTAGCTTAGAAATGACAGAACCTTACTATATAACAACCTGCAACAAACACCCTGTGTTCTCTGGGGATATCCACCTAGATAGTTGGCATCACAGGGTGCAAGGCAGGAACAACCCTAGACAGGCCGCCAATCCATCGTAGTGTGTCAGTTAAGTCAATGGACTGGAAATTCCCTATAAACATATGCTTAGCAAGACTGCCTGTGTGTGTATGTGTGTACCATGTTTATACTACATCGTGGGGACCAAATGTCCCCACAAGGATAGAAAAATCGGACATTTTTGACATTTTGCTGGTCCCCACGAGGAACACTGAGGGCAACTTTCTTTGGAAAAACATAAAAAGAGTCAAAAGATTTGCTTTAGGTTACTGAGGTTAAGGTTATAGTTAGGTAGGTGCATTACTTAGCTACAGTAATCATTATTTCAATGGAAAGTCCTCACAAGGGTAATGAGACAAACGTGTGTGTGTGTGTGTGTGTGTGTGTGTGTGTGTGTGTTTGTGCAATAGGTCTAAAAGAAAAAAAAACATCAATTCATACCAGGTGTTATAAAAGATACCAGGCCTTTGTATGATAAACACTGTGATTGTTGTGAGACCTCTGACTAGAGGAAGCAAACACACACACACAACACACACACATTTTACATATGTCCACATCCAGAGAAACACACAACTGATACAATTATACAATGTACAATCCAAAGAACTGAGGGTTATGTGTGTTGCTCTTAGGTTAAAGGCCCACAGTGACAGTGCTGTTACTTGACCCTCAGCCTTCTTGCTACATGAAAAACCACGACCCCCATCTTACACACACACACACACACACACACACAAGCTTCATCCGTAGTACTATAGTTTTAAGGTCTTTCCAATGGCTGTATGTAACTCAACACCAGTAACCTGGTGTCCTTAGTAACCTAAAGCAAAACTTAAACACACACACACACAAAGGCATCTGTGCCATAACACCTCTTTGATATGACAGACTGAGGGATTTTTTGGCATCTGTCACCCAAATGTCCTGATGTCTAGACATGTACACACATGCAGCAGTGCATACTGATAACATGGCAGAGAGAGAGAGAGAGAGAGAGAGAGAGAGAGAGAGAGAGGTTCGGCATGAAGGGTATCAAGAGAAAATATAATGCTTGTGCTTTAAAAACAATAAAAGAAGTATATTTAAGAAATACATTTACAGTCTTAAGTTTTGGTCAACTGATTTTCACTGATTATTATACCACAGTTAGTTCCGACCCCGCAATCTGATTGGCTGAGAGAAGATTTTCCCGTGACTTTATTGACCATAACGCCACTCTGACCGGCGCTCTATAAGTATTACTCCGCGGCATACACACATAACCTAGCAATGACGCCCGCCCTAAAAAGCAGCCAAGCTCTAATGACACAAGTAAAACATGGCCGAAATGAGAGCTATAATCAGTTTATAAAATCTATTTGTTTTGAAAAATGTGGAAGACGAAGCTATTAATGACTGACCTGAGCCAAAGGATTATCACCTTGGATTTGAAAGCTGGAAAAGCCAAACGAAGTCAGTCCTTTAAATCAAATGTCCCGGGCTCTTAATGGATTCACAGCTCGACTGAAGATCAGTTTTAGTCCCATCAACAAAAATGACCTGAATCAGCTTCATCACTCACAAAGACGTCGTTTGCTGGAGTTAAACTCGGCGTCTTTCATTAAACACACATCCGGAGCTTCATCTGACAGGTTTGTTATCTGTAAGTCCAGCTCTAACCCAGAGAAGCTGCTGATGCTCTGTAACTCTGTCCTTACATTTCTGACTGATAGGATTAACATGAAGAGCTTCATCATACTAATTTATAATCACTAATCAAACGGGATCCTGGACTTAGTAGCAGCCTGCCTTATAAACCCCACCCATTTTATTTGCTGAATGTAAATAAACTTTCTTTTTAATAAATTAATACTTACCAATCGATATATTTGTGTTTATTTCCTGTATAATAAAGTTATTGGTCATTCTGTTCCTCGACTTTACTGACTAAAAGGCTTAGCAGCGGGGGAACTAGAATGGAACTATTTTACCTCGCGGAAGGCTGATAAACAAATCATTTCCTCTGTCCTTTTTATCTTAAAATCCAACAATAAATGACGATAACGGGACTGTGGTATAATCGCAATAATACACTCGAGCTCGTGCTTTAACCTGAGATACTGGCACGGGTGTTCTGATCTTCGGCATCACGACCGCATCACACCCGTGTCAATATCTCACGTTAAAGCACTCCCCCGCGTGTATTATCGCTTAATTATAACGTTTCTCCACCTTTTCTCCAGAATTTGGTCTTCTCAAAGTCATGACATTGAGGCAGAGTTTCTGTTTCACAGGAGGGCGCACGCCTATAGGCTACTAAGCCTTGATTTTTTAAATGAAAAGTTAATTTGCCGTTCCAAAGGCAAACGTTAGCCTTAACGTTACACAACTGTAACATTTATATTTGGTCCCTGCAGAAGTTCTCCCTGTAATTCGATCACGGGGTGCCCAAACTTTTGCGCAACACATTCTCACACTTTGTGTTCAGCTCTTTATGGAAGCGCAGGAATTGGGTTTAATGAGTCAGAGCTCAAGTTGAAAGGGAACCCTGAGCGCCACTGGCAGGATTTAAGGCGTCAGACCTGGAGACGTCCAAACTCATTTCCACAGCGTTAATAAACCGAACGGAGTCGTTACGATTAATGCGTAGCGCGCGTGACATTTTCGCTGCAAAGCAATTAATTAGCAGGAGTTGGAATATTTAACAGATGTAATGAACGAATAATTGGAAGATCCCGTCTCAAAGGCCGGGCCGGTCAAAACTTAGCAACGCCCTCTGAGACTCTCAAGACTATTAACCTTTAAAATAAGAGAAGTAATGAAGTAATTATGCTCTCTCACCCACTCTCTCACTCTCTCTGTGGTATTTTCGCTATTGTGGGGTGACCTGCCAGGATCACAGGGCCACGACCTTAAGATAATGATTGCCAGTGTGTGTGTGTGCTTGGTCCAAACCACAAAGTTGCTCTCACACATCATGTCTTTACACAAGCAATATAGCAGAATATTACCGATCTCATCCAATACCATGTCAGTTACCAGAAAAAAACTAACATGACGCCGATGCAAGGCGCACAGTTTCACATTGTCTATGGTTCCCAATCTGGCTTTTTGGAAGGGTAGCAGTCAAGAAACCACTCTTTTTGGGAAAAGGGTGAAAAGGCTAAGATATGCTTAGATCAGTGGAAAGGAGTATTATGGAGTAACAAATCCATGGGTCCGATCCTTGACACTTTGTTATATATGGTCATTACACAAAACATCAAACCTAATGGTGGCCTAAGACTTTTGCACAAGACTGTACATACCTAGTACATGTACACATTTGGCTGTTACCTGTAAGGACCTCTGGTGTGGCTGAATGGGGAACAGTGGCAGCGTCCTGGGGTATGGAGCTCATGTCTGGTTCTGGAGTGCTGCTAGGCGGTGAGATGGCCAGAGGAGTCATTGCCAGCCGGGACTTCAGCTGCACAATCACACACACAGGAAACACACAATGAGTACAAACACAGTACAAGTCACAGCATTTAGCAGACACCCTTATCCAGGGCAGCAAATGACAAAAACTGTAACTACTGAGCCACAGCTCTCCAAATTTATGTCCGATGGATCCGAAACTGGACCTATGAAATACAGAATAACCAACTACCATCTGTTGGCAAATCCCTAACCCAGTGGTTCCCAAACTTTATTTCCTTGGAGCCCCCCCTACGAGTATCTAAGAAAAGCTGAGCCCCACCAGCCCATGTACACACAGACCAACAGAATAAAGTGATTCACTGCAAATCTTTACAAAAATTAACATAAATTATAGCTTTTTTCATTTTCTCTTAGATTCATTTTATAGCGTTTGCCCTTTTTAAAATTCCGGCTCATTTCCTCGTTTCAAGACAGCTAAGCATTTAGCTAAAAATCACACCATATCTTTTTAAGTCATTTTATATACAGATTTTTTCCGGTGAGTGTGTTATTTGAATTTTTTTAACATATGCACATTTTAGTTAGAGCAACTCAGACAAAGCCTCGCGCACCCCCATGAAGTTTTGGATCCCAGGTTGAGAACCATGGCCCTAATCCATCAAACAATAGAATAGGACCACCAAAAGAGCACCATTGACTGGTTATTGGTCATCTTATTGGGACAATAGTGGCTTAGAGAGTCTGAATGACAATGTTGAGGGTTCATATCTAAGCTCATCAAGCTGCCATGGCCTTCAGCAAGGCTTTGTCTGCTCCAGCCGTGCCGTCTGACCACTCATCACAGCAGTAACACTAGCATTGCTGGTTACTGGTAGGATTTTTAAAGCTTATACGTCACTCTCTGTGGCATGAATAGTTCATTACCATTACAGTATCCAAGCAACAGTGTCCTGTGGTGAGAAATAGCCTCTAATATATGCTGCTCAACAAGGTGTGTTTAAAACAGCCAACGCAACACACACTAACACAACAGGATCGGCGCTGGTTGGAGAATGGTCCAGACCCCATTGGCCAGTCGTGGTCCTTTTCCATGAATACAGTGAGAACGTAGAAGGTAGTGGAAAAATTGTGTAACCCGACTTAGTACATACCCCCATATTCAGATTAGAAGATTAGAACTGTTACAGTTTTTAAGACATGACATCACCAGACACGGTGGATCTTCCCTGGAGGTCTCCACTGGGCCAGCTATTTTTAGTTCCAGCTTACTGAGGTCTTACATGGCAAAGTAGTGTTCACTGTGATTCAGTACACTTTACAGGTATGAACCATTTAACAACTGCATTACACCCTGTGACACAGCATGTTGATCAAAATGGACTTTTTAGGCTACTGTAATGTAAATAAAGGGTATTTTCACAAGAAAACTGGGTCAGAGATACCGCTGAAAACATGAGTGGAACGCCACCATCTACACATCGACCCTAATGGAACTGCATTTTTAATTTATGGAAATGCACACTAATTATAGAAAATACACTAACGTACTGTTACGACCCTGTCTAGGGGAAGCCATAACACTTAAGAGGAATGTGTGACGGACCTGATACTTTTCTTGATGGAAGCCAGAAATTATATTGACAGACAGCATTACGAACAACATGGAAGATCAGTCAGATGAAACAGAGACTCAGTGAGTGAATGTGAAGCAGTTTATATAGTTATAGGTTAGAGAGAATACACAGGTATTGGGGGGACAAACAAAGGAGTACTACTTACAATAGGATGTACACTTATGAACGCCATTTACAGCTTTGTACATATACAGTGGTGTGAAAAAATGTTTGCCCCCTTCCTGATTTCCTATTTTTTTACATGTTTGTCACACTTAAGTGTTTCGGAACATCAAACCAATTTAAATATAACACAAGTAAACACAAAATGCAGTTTTTAAATGAAGGTGTTTATTATTAAGGGAGAAACAAATCCAAACCTTCATGGCCCTGTGTGAAAAAGTGATTGCCCCCTAAACCTAATAACTGTTGGGCCGCAGCAACAACTGCAACCAAGCGTTTGTGATACCTTGCAGTGAGTCTTTTACAGCGTTGTGGAGGAATTCTGGCCACTCATCTTTGCAGAATTGTTGTAATTCAGCCACATTGGAGGGTTTTCCAGCATGAACGGCCTTCTTAAGGTCATGCCACAGCATCTCAATAGGATTCAGGTCAGGACTTTGACTAGGCAACTCCAAAGTCTTCATTTGGTTGTTCTTCAGCCATTCAGAGGTGGACTTGCTGGTGTGTTTTGGATCATTGTCCTGCTGCAGAACCCAAGTTCGTTTCAGCTTGAGGTCACGAACAGATGGTCTCGGGGATCATCAAGATGTGTTCTGGAAAAATTTTCTTTTTGCTCAGCAGTGGTTTTCATCTTGGAACTCTGCCATGCAGGCCATTTTTGCCCAGTCTCTTTCTTATGGTGGAGGCATGAACACTGACCTTAACTGAGCCAAGTGAGGGCTGCAGTTCTTTGGATGTTGTTGTGGGGTCTTTTGTGACCTCTTGGATGAGTCATCGCTGTGCTCTTGGGGTAATTTTGGTCGGCCAGCCACTCCTGGGAAGGTTCACCACTGTTCCATGTCTTCGCCATTTGTGGATAATGGTTCTCACTGTGGTTTGCTGGAGTCCCAAAGCTTTAGAAATGGCTTTATAACCCTTTCCAGACTGATAGATCTCAGTTACTTTCTTTCTCAATTGTTCCTGAATTTCTTTGGATCTAGGCATGATGTGTAACTTTTAAGGATCTTTTGGTGTACTTCACTTTGTCAGGCAGGTCCTATTTAAGTGATGTCCTGATTAGAACCAGGTGTGGCAATAATCAGTCCTGGGTGTGGACTAGAGACAGTGAACTCAGGTGTGATAAACCATAGTTATGTTATGTTTTAACAATGGGGAGGCAATCACCTTTTCACACAGGGCCATGTAGGTTTGGATTTTTTTCTCCCTTAATAATAAACACCTTCATTTAAATACTGCATTTTGTGGTTACTTGTGTTGTCTTTGATTAATATTTAAAGTGGTTTGATGTTATGAAACACTTCAGTGTGACAAACATGCAAAAAAATAGGAAATCAGGACATGAGCAAACACTTTTTCACACCACTGTTAGTAGCAGAAAGTCTTACACTTACACAAAAAAGTCCCTAAGCACATCAACCGAGTTAGAACAGTCTCTAGTCCAAATGTGAGATAACGAGCAAGTAATACATCCCCCAGTAATACAGGAGAGACCCCTTCACTGTCCTGCACTGAAATGGCATCTGAGCCAGTGCCCACTGTTCTCTCACTTTGAAAAACGTAGGAAAAAACTTGCGGTAATATTTAAAAAGGATTACAATAAAGTCCGAGGCATCTAGCATCAAATACATCTTGGCTCTTTATTGCAATATGTCATTGTAAGTCTTTCATCCTCAAAATAAATTACATAATAAATTACAATTGTTGACTTTGGCACGCATTATGTTTTTGGTTGGTGCGCGATTGATTTATTATCATCTTTCAGGCGGCTCATGATGGTCTGCTTTACTGGCAGCCGCACTTATCGTTCCCCACGATGACAGACAATAGCAACGGACCCCGTGACCACATCTAGAATCGAATGTAAATCTTATTTGCTCTTGTGATTAATGACGCCCAGATGGCTAAGACATAACCGAGAATTCAACTGTTCAATTATTTCTTGCACTGTACGTAAAAACAGCTGCAATTCCTACGCAGTTTACCCATTATAAACACATAAGAGCTGCCCTTCTGTCACGGCTGAGTCGTGTGTTCAAAGTGCTGTAGCCCAAACTATAAAACAGTTTTAGCGTCACAGCCATGAAGACCAAACTCCTCCATTAACCACTAAATAATCAAACAAGAAATCCATTCCAGCTATTTTAAGGAGGGTAGAGATCTACTAGGAACAGCCTGCACTACTAAAGAGTGACGTTCCATGGGAGGCCATAACAGGCACTTGACTTCAGTTGGTCAGTATTTGAGGTTCCTGTAATAAGGGACCATTGTCAGGGATGAGTGTTTGGACCAGAGACCAAACGTTATGTTGCTTCCAACATGCTTTGTCGGATCCTATAGGGCATGGTGAGGTGGGGCCTCCACAGGTTGGACTTGTTTGTTCGGCACATCCCACAGATGCTCGATTGGATTGAAATCTGGGGAATTTGGAGGCCACCTTGAACTCTTGTTCGTCAAACCATTCCTGAACAATTGTTGGCACCGTGACAGGGTGCACGCTGAAAGTTGTAGTGCCCGAGTCCAGACTCTGTCTCATCTTTATCTCAATCTCAATCTCGGTTTTGGAGCAAAGTGGACTAGGAAATTGTTGTCGAGACCAGTGTGTCTGAATAAATCAGTTCTTTCTCTACATGCCTAAATAAAATCTGCACTCTGATTGGCTAACAAGTTCTCTTATCAGTCTTGACACGGACTCGACTACTAAAAGTCTTGGTCTTGACTTGAACTCGGATCTATCAGTTTTGACTATAACACTAGCTTTTAGCAAATACCAGTACCCAGAAGGGGTGTATTTGATCTGCAACAATGTTTAGGTGAGTGGTACATGTCAAAGTAACATCCAGATGACTGCCAGGTCCCAATGTTTCCCAGCAGATGCTTGCCCTGAGCATCACACTGCCAATGTTATTCACTCCACCCCATCATACAAGGAACTCTGAGACAGGAAAGACCCCTGATGAGGTACAGAGGAAACATGAAGAACACCTGCATGTATGACATAATACAGGCTCAAAACGCAGCTCAAACCTCACCTGACCGAGGCTGAATACAGACCGGAGTAGGTCAGTGGTAGATCATTAGTTCATAGTGCTGAGCTGCTTCGGTTTGAATCCCCTCTCTGGCAAGGTGAGGTCTGAGTTTGCGTGGCCGTCCTCTGAAAGGTCTAAGTTCAGTCTGTGTTACAATGGGATAAAAGGCCTGATTGACCAGTTACTGAGTCTCTGCCTCTCCAGGGTCCTTTCGGGTCTTTCATGGGCTGCACGACATTGGGATGTTTGACGATTAAAAAAATCAGACATGCTTGGTGTGATGATTTCAGAACAGAGCAGAATGCTGTCACAAAGACCCCCAGCCTCAATAAAAAAGCTTAAACGTAGAGCATTTACTCTAACGCTTGCGCACACGTGCTGCGTCTCTTTATATTTCACACACGCCGGAAAGAACAGCATTAGTGTGAGGCTTGCAGAAACACACACGTGGCTAAAAATAGCTCTCACTAGAGCAGCAGACTGGAGGTACATCAGTCACTGAGAAAACCACACCAACACACACACACAGCACTCTCCTTCACTTTCAATCTCACAAGTGGGAAACGTGTTCCATTAGTGTCCGGACGCTATCGGGGAAGAATAATGGAGGCAGGAAAAGGTCACCTAAGTGCAAACAAATGAACCACATATAAAACCCGACTCGTGTGACACGCCGAGAAAGTAAGAACCAATCCGAATCAGACCTTGAATCCAGGCTTCCTCCCTCTCTTCTTGGGCACTTTGATGGGAGGAAGGGATTCTGGGTAGCGACTCTGATATTCCGGATGCCTCTTGAGTGGCGGCCGTCCCCTCTTGCGGCCTGGAACCTTTCCAGTCGGGGGCGGGAGGAAGGAAGGGCTTAATATCCCAGGTGACTGCATGGCTCCGCCCCCTGTCTGTCCAGATACTGCAGCTGGAATACTCATCAGACCTGCAATGGAAGGGCACAGATTTAGCAAGCGGCGTTAATACGAGTAACTTGCAAGAACACGAGTGGTTTCTTATGAACTGACTCACGCGGCGAATAAATACAGATATCAGAAGATCGACTCGAGTTATTCTGCAGATTAGATCACCAGACTCTGTTCACACTGGGAACAGTAGCAATGTGTAAGTCGTTCCTGGGATAAAACCAAGAGAATAAAACATGTACGCTGGTAAAAAGAAGTGTATACTATCTCTAAAAGCAAAGCATCCTGTTCTGCCCTGCTGGAGCCTAACCTGGAATTCACTGGGCACAGGAACACCCTGGACACACATCAGTCCATAAACAGGTTTACAGAAAGCAGACCTCCAGGGTGCAAGCCCCATCCTGGATTCAAACCCAGGCCCTGCAGAACTGGCACTCCCAGCAGAGACACCAGAGCTGCCAAATACTATTTGTACTCATGTGAAATGAACACACTGAATACTATTTAAACCCAGATAAAAACAACACTGTATACCGATAAAAATGCGTACTTAATGTGATTAAATAAAGTATTTGTATTTGGCTGAAAATAACAACATATACTATGTATATCTAGGTCAAAATAACTGGGTGTATTCTCTTTGTATTTGGATGAAAATACCAATGTAAACTATGTATTACCAAATGAAAATATGAATCAATACTATTTGTGCTTGGGTAAAAAAAAACTCTTTAATAGGTGAGACTAGAAATGTGTGTTATTTATATCCAGACAAAATAGCACCATATTCTATTTGGGTAAAAAACATAACAATGTATACCATCTGTACCTGGGTAAAATAGATTTGTAAATTATTAATTACACTACTTATACCAAGTTAAAAAAAATAGGAATGTGTACTATTGGTTGTCAAACAAAAAATAACAACATATACTTTTTGTGATTGAGTAAAAGTAACAATACTGTATATACTAGTAACAATGTATTTTATTTGTACCTAGTTAAAAGTAACAACATATGTTATGTGTTACTATTTCAAAACAACATATACTATATTAGCTAGATAAAAACAATGTATGCTATTTGTACGTAGTGGAAAAACAGCAAAGTATTTTATTTGTACAGTCGTATGAAAAAGTTTGGGCACCCCTGATAATTTTCATGATTTTTCTTTATAAATCATTGGTTGTCCAGCTCAGCAATTTCAGGTAAATATATCATATAGCAGATGAACTTGAAATTAAGTTTATAGGTTTTACAGAAAGTGTACAGTAATTATTCAAACAAAATTAGGCAGGTTGCATAAATTTGGACACCCTTGTCATTTGAATACCTTTAGCACTAATTATTGGAACACAAAAATTTGTTTTGTAAGCTCATTGACCCTTGATCTACATACACAAGTGAATCCAACTATGAGAAAAAGTGTTAAGGTGGCCAATTGGAAGTTTTTCTCCTCTTTGCATCTTCTCTGAAGAGAGTGGCAACATGGGAGCCTCAAAACAAACTCCAAATGGCCTGAAAAACAAAGGTTGTTCAACATCATGGTTCAGGAAAGGGAAAAGGCTCTCTCCGAGATTCAGCTGTCAGTTTCCACTGTGAGGAACATAGTGAGGCAATGGAAGACCACAGGCCACAGTTTTTTCTAGTTAAGGAACCCTTCGAAGTGGCAGACCAAGAAAAATCTTCAGATAGGCAGGCAGAGGCGAAGGATGGTGAGAACAGTCATAGTCAAGCAACAGACCACCTCCAAAGACCTACAACCTCATCTTGCTGCAGATGGTGTCACATGTTCATCGTTCAACTATTACAGCGCACTTTGCACAAGGAGAGGCTGTATGGGAGAGTAATGCAGAAGAAGCCTTTTCTGCAGACACGCCACAAACAGAGTCACTTGAGGTGTGCTACAGCACATTTGGACAATCCAGCTTCATTTTGGAATAAAAAGTGCTGTGTACTGATGAAAACTAAAATTGAGGTATTTTGGACATAACAAAGAGCGGAAAAAAACGAACACAGCCATCCAAGACAAACACTTGCTACCACACAGAAAATTTGGTGGCGGTTCCATCATGCTGTGGGACTGTGTGGCCAGTGCAGGTACTAGGAATCTTGTTAAAGTTGAGGGTCGCATGGATTCCAGTTAATATCTCCAGATTCTTGAGAACAATGTTCAAGAATCAGTGACAAAGTTGCACCGAGGCCAACGACCCCAAACCCTGCTCAAAATCTACTAAAGCATTCATGCAGAGGAACCAGTACAACGTTCTGGAATGGCCATCTCAGTCCCCAGACATGAATATTACTGAAAATGTGGGCTGTCCATTCTCGGAAACCATCAAACCTGACTGAACTGGAGATGTTTCTAAAGAAGAATGGTCGAAAGCACCTTCAACCAGAATCCAGACTGGAAGCTGTAGGAAGCGTTTAGCGGCTGTTATTTCTACAAAAGGAGGATCTTCTAAATATTGATGTCATTTTTCTGTTGGGGTGCCCTAATTTATGCATCTGCCTAATTTTGTTTGAATAATTACTGCACACTTTCTGTAAATCCTATAAACTTCATTTCACTTCTCAAATATCACTGTGTTCATCTGCTATATGATATATTTAACTCAAGTTGCTGATCTGAACAACCAATGATTTATAAACTAAAATCATGAAAATTATCAGGGGTGCCCAAACTTTTTCATACGACTGTACCTAGTGGAAAAACAACAAAGTATATTTATTTGTACGAAGTGGTGGAAAAACGACAAAGTATTTTTTTTGTACGAAGTGGAAAAAACGACAAAGTATTTTATTTGTACGTAGTGGAAAAACAACAAAGTATTTTATTTGTACCTAGTGGAAAAACAACAAAGTATTTTACTTGTACCTAGTGGAAAAAAACAAACAAAGTATTTTTACTTGTACCTAGTGGAAAAAACAAAGTTATTTTATTTGTACCTAGTGGAAAAACAACAAAGTATTTTATTTGTACCTAGTGGAAAAAAAACAGCAAAGTATTTTATTTGTACGTAGTGGAAAAACAACAAAGTATTTTTACTTGTACCTAGTGGAAAAACAACAAAGTATTTTACTTGTACCTAGTGGAAAAAAAAAAAACAGCAAAGTATTTTATTTGTACCTAGTGGAAAAAACAACAAAGTATTTTATTTGTACCTAGTTGAAAAGCAACAAAGTATTTTATTTGTACGTAGTGGAAAAACAACAAAGTATTTTATTTGTACGTAGTGGAAAAAACAACAAAGTATTTTATTTGTACGTAGTGGAAAAACAACAAAGTATTTTATTTGTACCTAGTGGACAAAAACAACAAAGTGTTTTTACTTGTACCTAGTGGAAAAACAACAAAGTATTTTTAACTTGTACCTAGTGGAAAAAACAACAAAGTATTTTACTTGTACCTATTGGAAAAACAACAAAGTATTTTATTTGTACCTAGTGGAAAAAACGACAAAGTATTTTTATTTGTACCTAGTGGAAAAACGACAAAGTATTTTATTTGTACCTAGTGGAAAAAACAACAAAGTATTTTATTTGTACCTAGTGGAAAAACAACAAAGTATTTTATTGTACCTAGTGGAAAAAACAAACAAGTATTTTACTTGTACCTAGTGGAAAAACAAACAAGTATTTTACTTGTACCTAGTGGAAAAAAACAACAAAGTATTTTATTTGTACGTAGTGGAAAAAACAACAAAGTATTTTATTGTACGTAGTGGAAAAAAACAACAAAGTATTTTTATTGTACCTAGTGGAAAAACAACAAAGTATTTTACTTGTACCTAGTGGAAAAAACAACAAAGTATTTTACTTGTACCTAGTGGAAAAACAACAAAGTATTTTACTTGTACCTAGTGGAAAAACAACAAAGTATTTTATTTTGTACCTAGTGGAAAAAACGACAAAGTATTTTATTTGTACCTAGTGGAAAAAACAACAAAGTATTTTATTTGTACCTAGTGGAAAAACAAACAAAGTATTTTACTTGTACCTAATGGAAAAAACAACAAAGTATTTTACTTGTACCTAGTGGAAAAACAACAAAGTATTTTACTTGTACCTAGTGGAAAAACAACAAAGTATTTTATTTGTACCTAGTGGAAAAACAACAAAGTATTTTACTTGTACCTAGTGGAAAAACAACAAAGTATTTTACTTGTACGTAGTGGAAAAACAACAAAGTATTTTACTTGTACATAGTGGAAAAAACAACAAAAGTATTTTATTTGTACATAGTAAAAAAAACAACAAACATGTATTTTACTTGTACCTAGTGGAAAAACAACAAAGTATTTTAACTTGTACCTAGTGGAAAAACAAACAAAGTATTTTTACTTGTACCTAGTGGAAAAAACAACAAAGTATTTTATTTGTACCTAGTGGAAAAACGACAAAGTATTTTATTTGTACCTATTGGAAAAACACAACAAAGTATTTTATTTGTACTTAGTGGAAAAACAACAAAGTATTTTATTTGTACGTAGTGGAAAAAACAACAAAAGTATTTTATTTGTACCTAGTGGAAAAACAACAAAGTATTTTATTTGTACCTAGTGGAAAAACAGCAAAGTTATTTTATTTGTACCTAGTGGAAAAGCAACAAAGTATTTTATTTGTACCTATTGGAAAAAAAACAACAAAGTATTTTATTTGTACCTAGTGGAAAAAACAAAACAAAGTATTTTATTTGTACGTAGTGGAAAAAAACAACAAAGTATTTTATTTGTACCTAGTGGAAAAAAAACAACAACAAAGTATTTTACTTGTACCTAGTGGAAAAACAACAAAGTATTTTATTTGTACGTAGTGGAAAAAACAACAAAGTATTTTACTTGTACCTAGTGGAAAAACAACAAAGTATTTTACTTGTACCTAGTGGAAAAACACAAAGTATTTTTACTTGTACCTAGTGGAAAAAACAACAAAGTTTTTATTTGTACGTAGTTAAAAACAACAAAGTATTTTATCTGTACCTAGTGGAAAAACAACAAAGTATTTTATCTGTACCTAGTGGAAAAACAACAAAGTATTTTATTTGTACCTAGTTAAAAACAACCAAAGTATTTTATCTGTACCTAGTGGAAAAAAAAACAAGTATTTTATTTGTACCTAGTGGAAAAACAACAAAAGTATTTTACTTGTACCTAGTGGAAAAACAACAAAGTATTTTACTTTGTACCTAGTGGAAAAAACAACAAAGTATTTTACTTGTACCTAGTGGAAAAACAGCAAAGTATTTTATCTGTACCTAGTTAAAAACAACAAAGTATTTTATTTGGTACGTAGTGGAAAAACAACAAACAAAGTATTTTTAACTTGTACCTAGTTAAAAACAACAAAGTATTTTATTTGTACGTAGTGGAAAAACAACAAAGTATTTTATTTGTACCTAGTGGAAAAAAACAACAAAGTATTTTACTTGTACCTAGTGGAAAAAACAACAAAGTCTTTTATTTGTACCTAGTGGAAAAACAACAAAGTATTTTACTTGTACCTAGTGGAAAAAACAACAAAGTATTTTTACTTGTACCTAGTGGAAAAACAAAACAAAGTATTTTACTTGTACCTAGTGGAAAAAACAACAAAGTATTTTACTTGTACCTAGTGGAAAAACCACACAACAAAGTATTTTATTTGTATGTAGTGGAAAAAGCAACAAAGTATTTTATTTGTACCTAGTGGAAAAACAACAAAGTATTTATTTGTACCTAGTGGAAAAAACAACAAGTATTTTATTTTACTAGTGTACCTAGTGAAAACAAAAACAAAGTATTTTATTTGTACGTAGTGGAAAAAACAACAAAGTATTTTATTTGTACCTAGTGGAAAAAACAACAAAAGTATTTTATATTTTGTACCTAGTGGAAAAAAACAACAAAGTATTTTATTTGTACCTAGTGGAAAAACAACAAAGTATTTTATTTGTACCTAGTGGAAAAACAACAAAGTATTTTTTACTTGTACCTAGTGGAAAAACAACAAATATTATTTTATTTGTACCTAGTGGAAAAACAACAAAGTATTTTATTTGTACCTAGTGGAAAAACAACAAAGTATTTTACTTGTACCTAGTGGAAAAACAACAAAGTATTTTATTTGTACCTAGTTAAAAACAACAAAGTATTTTATTTGTACCTAGTTAGAAACAACAGTGAATACTATTTGCATCTAAATAATAACAACAATGTATAATAGTTGTATTTCGTTTAAACTAACAATACTATTAGTAATAACACATTATTTGTGTTCTAAACAAAAATAACAATGTATACCTTGGTTACTACTTAAAAGTACAATATACTATTTGAATTCTGAAAATAACAACGCATATTATTTGCAGGGTTTAGTTCTTGTTTTTTAGAACTCATTAAAACACCCATTAAGACTGAAACTAAAAGATCAGATAAGGTTAGTGAATTCACCTCAAGTGAACCCAGTGACCATTAGTGCATCTCGTTATCCTTTCACCCCACAGCCTATGTGTCCTACTCACCCCCTTGTTTGATGGACTGAGAATAAACCTGTAACTGGTCTGAGAAATCAAGACCTGGCTAAGCAGTTCGTTACTGGTGCATCTCAGAAACACTGCTAAAGCATAAAGTGTATGATGTGTAGATTGGGACAGATAAAGACACTGTGCTCTCTCTCTCTCTCTCTCTCTCTCTCTCTCTCTCTCTCTCTCTCTGTTCTCTCTCACTCACTCTTACGCTCATCATCATCCCCCTCCCCCATCCCTCGCTTCCTTCCACCCCTCCCCCTCCAGCTGTGGTGCCAGGCCTCCGGATGGACGGCTTCCCTCATTGCCTAAACTCTCTCTCTCTCTCTCTCTCTCTCTCTCTCTCTCTCTCTCTCTCCAATAAGATGGTCCTCATCCAGTTTCTCATCCAGACTACATCACTGAATATTGGATTTTACTTCTCATTTATCCTTCACATCTCTAACCCTGCACCATGTTATTTATTAATCTGTATTCTAGTCAAACCTCTAAATCAGTGCTGATGCTGATGATATCCACATTAGTGATATTACAAAATATAAGCACATGTTTAGTGTGTTAGAAGCATTCTGGCCGTTCCATGTGTTTGATGAATCTCGTATGTTTTGTCAGTGGCTTTATCATTGTGTGTTATGTTTATTATTAACAAATCCAGTGTATCCTGATCACAATAATGCTGCATTACACTGAAAATAAATACATTTTCCCTTTCCCTTTTTTGACCTGACTATCCACAAGGGTGCCTGAAGCCAATTGGACTTTAGATTTTTGATTCATTTTAAACGTTTTTAACCCCATTTTCATAGGCAGGGTCGCAGGGCTCTGGCTCACATCCCCATAGGACACCAAGGGCAGACACCCTGGAGAGGACACAGGTCTGGGCTAAAATTGGCTGTCGCAATGCCGGGGATACCTCAGTCCTGTCCTGGCACCACCGGGACCCTAACCCTTAGATGGTTTAGTCTTAGAGTGCCTGTATTTGGTATTACACAGGTTACATACTGCATAACCCTACAACTGATCATGTATTTTAAATAAGTCTGAGCCTTTCATACACAAAACAGATTCAATATAAATCCCAGCCAGTCTGTATGCCCAATATATAGGAAAACAAACTAGGAAGAAACATGAAATAAAAATTAAGCCACATTTAAAATGCATCTAGGAATTAGAAGTAACTCTTTAAATGTAATAACAGCTAAGTAAGGAAGGTTAGAGAAAATGATAGAGCGACTGTGCAATACTTTTATAATCTAACATGCATAAATTGCAGAAGCATAGAGAGTTTCTAAATAAAGTACAGGATCCTGACGTGTTTTAAACACTAAAACTTAGCCTGTTTGATGCTGAAATTGGTGCAAATCATAAAGCCTTACACAAAGGCTGTACATAATGAAAGGTAAATAATAAAAGCTTCATATATGATCGAAAAGGTAAGTTTAGGAACACCTGTGCATCTCCCGGCTCTTCCAGACTTCACGTTTCCCACCGCAAGGCCATCGGTTTAATTAAAAAAAGGCTATAATAAGCCAGTTTATTTAATCCCGACATTTAAACCCGGCCACCAGAAAAATCGAGGCAAATCACGAAATCGAAAGCACATGATGCCAGCTCCGGCCACAAACGGAGCACCAGCGAAAACAGAGCGCGTCAAAAATAGAAAGTGTGCGAGCAGATGCAGCAACGTGACGCGTCTTCCTTCCTCCTGCCTACAAATCACACAGCCGAGCACCGACAACACAGAGCAAAGGGCGCACGTACCAGACGTTCAGAGCGCGATCCCGGCCCCGAGAAAGACGCCGTTAAAACATCCAGTCCGTCAGACCTCGATGCCCAAACCGCGGCGCAAAGCCACCGGAGTCGCGTCTCTGACGCGCGCGCTCCCGTCCAACTGGAAGTTCCGACACCACTGGCTGTGCACGAGCACGGAGCTCCCCGAAATCGCGGCTCGCGTCTGCTGCGCGCTCCCGACGGGCCACAAACTACTGTTCCCGTTCCGTAGCCATGGCAACACGCGGCACCTAACAGCCTCCCACCGCCGCCGGCTCGTGCCAATAAGGCACGCACTGCATCACCGCGCGCGCAGAAATCCCCGAAAAAGAGTGCAGAGTGTGCAATAAAGAGCTCCGGCTTAATAAGCTCCGGATTAAAGCGGGTTATTTTTATTCTAGGCAAGTTGTTACTTACGCTTTGAAATGCAGCTTTTTGACTCTGGGCTAAAATGAAGCTTCTATCAAATGATATTTTTGAGAAATGCGTAAGAAAGAATTAAATCCTTAATCCAACACTAATGCAGACACAAAGCCTGTTTCAAACTGACTTTGGATTATTTATTTCATTTTGGGGGGAAGTAAAGGGAAAATTCAATAAAATAATGATCTTCTCTCTTATAACTTGAATAGAAACGCATGTTATTTGTTACAAGTGCCAAAAGTTTAAGAATTTATAAATAGTGAATCATTAATTGTGGATGACATGCTGGTTAACCTCTATAATTCCGATGGATTAATAAAGCACAGGATTTGTTACACACTGCTGAATTAGTTTGGTCATCATTTTTGCAGCAATCATTTTCATTTTATTTATTTATTTATCGTTCATCAGCCTCAAGTGGGGAAAGACGAGGGTTATTTATTTCTTATGTACTTAAATGTAATTAATTTATATAAATTAACACATTTTTTTCCTATGATCTTATATTTTATCTACCCTTACCTGGTGTAATTATTGTATTTATTTATTTACCTTTTTTATTTCACATATCGCTCACCAGCCTCACTTGGCGAAATACGAGATTTATTTATTTATTTATTTTCTTACTTATTTATTTGTATATTTCCTAACATCTCATCTTTCACCTGCCCCTACCAGATCGAATAAGCTGCTTAAAATGACATGAATACATTTATTTATTTATTTATATTATTTCTTACATCTATTCTTCCACCTGCCTCCAACTGGTCGAAGCTTATTTTGTTTTCATTTAAAATATTCTGCATTTGTTTATGTATTTATCTGTTTATTTATTCATTTGCTTACATTTTTCTATCTATCCCCATGATGACAGATGATACCCATTTATTTGCTTATTTATTTGCTTATTTATGTATTTATTTATTTATTCTATTTCCCCTTATGGTCTATCACCCTTAACTGATGACAAACAACGTTTATTTAGGTGTTTATTAATTAATAATTAAATCAATAAATTAATCATTTATACCCAACCTTATTCTCTATCAATTTCTCCTAGTGGACAAGAGCGTTGTTTATTTATTTGTTGGTTTATTATTTAATTATTTATTCTACTATTTCATAAAAGACGGTTTTATTTCTTTTTCAAATTCCTCTTAAATTCTTTTTTTTTTTTTGCGTCACCTTTCATCTGCCTTCACCTAAAAAGTAGGTCTACAGAGGTTTTGTAATTAATCCCAGTCTAATCTCATCTCATCCCATCTTCCAGTCTGTAGGACCAAACATGGTACGGAACGATTCCCTTTGAATTATTAGAGAAATGCTTGCCGGGAAACGAAGCGGATATTTAGGAAAGATTACACTGAATGATGTTTAGTCTGAGGCTCAAGGGTTTTATTTCTTTAGTAAAAAACCGAAGACCCAGTGAAAGTGTATGAGTGAGGGAGCGTGCACGTGACTGTAGCGTTACCCGTCTGTCCTGAGGGGTTTTAGAGAATGAAACAAGGAAGCCTCTCTCACCTGCAGGAGTGATGCCAGTTACGTCCTGACGAATAAACCACACGCTCACCTGTTTAAATCTTAGAAAGCAGCATCCAGTTTGTTCAAATATAATCTTTATAACCTACACTATGGACAATAGCCTATTGGGACACCTATGCCACCTACAGGAGCTTTTATGGCATGCCATTCTAAATTCTAAAATGCAGCCCTGAGATGGACTGGGGTCTCGTCCATGTGAAACTTATGTCTGTGTTGTCCCCCTGTGACCCTGACCAGACAGTCTGGGTTCAAGCCCTGGGCTAGGCTTGCAATCTGAAGGTCCAGTGTTATGTTTTCGGAGCCCTGTAATGGACCATCCATGGAGCACTTTTGCCTGTGCCCAAAGGCATGCTCTGGACTCCCTCAGTAACCCTGACCAGGATAAGCAGGGATCCCATCCATGCTGTAAAGTCTCACAGCATCTATCTGGAGCTTCTGAGTTTGAAATAAGACTATGTAGGCAATGCAGTGGCATGTCCAAAAATGCAGCAACTTCAGAAACGCCAAGACATGGCACATGTGAAGGTGAACGTGGGTAGAACCAAATGCGAACTAGCCTTAAGTCAGCCAGAGCTGTCGACGGATTAATTACACACACCAGGGAACAGATGTCGGTAAAGCCGCATGCCAGCAGATCCGCTAAGACTTATTTGCTTTGCTAAGCTTGAGCAATGAAACACGCCCGCACCCAGGCGCCTGCATGAGGACACATGGCATTAACCCTTTCGGTTCTTTTAATGGGTCATAAATGAGCCGGCTGTCCGTAAAGAAGGTGACTAAGGGTGTCGGAGCCCTTTCAATGGTCCCAAATCGCTGAGTCAATCCACCTCAGACCCACACGGACCCTCAGGAGCTGGCTTCATTACCGTTCGCTTGGTGATCCACTTTTGAAGTTTTGCTTCAATTTCAAGACCGTCCTGCAGCAGATATGGCTGGTTATAGCAGGCACACCACTGATGTGTCGCTCACTCACTCACCTTCCATGCCTCCTTAATCAATTCAGGGTCATGGGGGTCACAGACAGGGCATCGGTCCTTCACAAGGCACATACACCCATACTGGGAGATTTTAGAAACACCATTTAACCTAACGTGCCCCCCTTTTGGAGATAAGAACATTTTCGAGATTTGGAGAGCCACAGTAGTTGGTCACCCCTAGTAGTGATACAAGGGACACTAATAGCTCAGGGCAGGGCTTATCCTTTCACTCTAATATTGTAATCCCAACAACTCCTGCTTGGTGAGTTTTTTTTTCAGTCAGATTTCTTTATAAAGTGTCTTCATATAATCTTCCTTCTTCATCTTACCTTATCTCGGCGAGGGTCGCAGGGACTGTGCCACCTACAAAGTGTAAATGTAAGTGTGCCAGTCCATCATAGGGCTGGTTAGGGGTCACTGTTGTAGGCCCTGAATATCCACACCCCCCTCAGACACAAACAGTAGTGTCCGGATGTGATGCCCAGTCCGGCCAGAAAGCACAGCTGGGACTCGAACCCGGGTCTCTGCAATGACGGGTCATAGTATCAGACCACGAGTGCCAGTGAAAGACAATGTGATATGCACATTACATTACTTTACGTTTAACTCTACATTTTCTTTTATCTCAAAGAAGTTGGAATTTCTGCGTATCACCAACGTACTTTGGTTCCGAATGCGCATCTCCCAAAGGCTGGGTCTGTCTGACCTTCTAGCCCAGCCCAGGAGAGGCCATACCTTACACACAAGGCAATCATTTGTAATTTAACATCATTTCCGCTCCGCGCTTTAAAAGGCAACAGAGGCTAATTCTTAAAGCTGGCATTGTAATTATGTAAGCAGTTGCCCTGTTTAACACACACTACCTCCCAGAGAAAGGGTTAAGGCTGCGGAATGAGGTGTGTGTGCGTGGTGTGGGGAGGGGGGCTAATAAATCACAGTTTCCCTTTTTCCACATCAGTACTGCGAAGCACATGCAGCCCCATTTCCCAAACAGAGCATGCATACACACGTACACACATATAAACACACATAAACACACACAGACCTGGCCCTGACCTCCCAATGGGACACTTGTGTTTGACAAACTACATCCAGGTCAGCTGACGGTCAAGGCCGGTGGTCACACGCATGGGCACACACACACACACACACACACACACACACACACACACACACGCAAAGTTGGTCTTTTTATCATTGTGACTACTTCCCACTGCCCTAATGATTACTATATCTTATTACTGCTACACCTACGTCTAACCCTGACCTTAACCTCAGTGACCTAAAGCAAATGTTTTGGCCCTTTTGGCTTTTCAAAAAGTTGCAGCAACACAGTGGTCAGTGCAGTCACCTCACAGCTCCAGAGATTCCCAGGTTCAATCCTGACCTTGGACTCCATGTGTGTGGAGTTTGTATGTCCTCTTGCATGGGATTACTCCGGGTACTCCTCCTCCCACATTCCAAACCCATGCATTAGGTTAATTGGCTGCTCTACATTGGTATCTGGTATCAATGTTACCTTGCTCCTGCAGTGAATAGGAATTGATGAGGATGGGACTTTAAATAAAATAAAATAATAAATAAATAAAATTGCAGTTTTTTATGAAAGAAATAGTTTTCCTTTGCAGGGAGAAAATTTATTATTAGTAATTTATTAATAATCTAATCTAATCTAATATTATCATATTATTATATATTTTATATATCATATTATAATAACAGTAATGTATTATAATTACAAAAAAAAATTTATTCTATTTATTCAAATAATAATAATAATAATAATAATAATAATAATAATAATAATTTATGAATTAAATTAATTATTATATATAGATTAATTATATTAAATTATAGAATAACTACATATACATTTTTTTATTTAATTGTATTATTTAATTAATTATATTCATTTTAATTATTTAATTTAATTAATATAATTAAGTCAAGTGTACACTTTTGTTTCCTGGTGAAACAATAGATAATATTACAATATTTATATTTTAAATATAAAAATATGTTTAAAATTTCTCAAGTTTTTTTTTTATATTAATATACTAGTGTAATAAACATTACCATATTTTAATGACATTAGAAGGAAGGCAAGCTTCTTATACATTTACATTTACAGCATTTAGCAGACGCCCTTATCCAGAGTGACTTACAATTGATACAGTCTTACAATCCAAGCAATTGTGGGTTAAGGGTATTGCTCAAGGACCCAACAGTGGCAGCTTGGCAGAGGTGGGATTTGAACCCTGGACCTTCTGGTCCATAGTCCAGTACCTTACCCGCTAGGCTATATAGTCCTTAAGCAATCACCTGTGATAAAAACATAAACAGTTATCAAAATCTAATACAATATAGTAAAATATACAGTATTATTTTAATATTACTAATATAATACAATATAATATAGCATAATATAATTATTAATTTAATTATAAATATAAATTAAAGTGTAAAGTCCTGTGGGGCAACATAAAATAAAAATAAATATAATAATTCTATATGACAATAATTAAAAATCTAATAGTAAAAACTATGTATTTATATTTGTATGATATAATATAATAATATGATGTAATTATTTATTGAATTACAAAAGTTCAAACAGACCTAGCATATAAAAGCATATGTAAGATCACACACCTGTACACCTCTCATTAAAAAACTACACAATCCAAACACAACAAAAGTGGACATATTGAAAATAACCCACAAACATCTCACACAACACAAAACATGGAGCACACAAGCTGGCATACTCAGAGCCACATGGGTACTCACCACCCAACAAACATGTGGAGAGGAAGAAATCAAATAGGTCATTAGCAAGATCGATAAACCACAACCGGTTGCCATGACAACGGCCGTTACCAATTATGAAAGAAGGAAAAATCAAAAGGAGAAGAAAGAACTACAAAAGGAATGATAGTAATATTTCAGTCCCATTTTCTGATCACAGTAGTATTTCACTTCTATTTTTATCACAATAGTATTTCACTTCTATTTTTAATCACAGTAGTATTTCAATTCCATTTTTAATCACAGTAGTATTTCACTTCTATTTTTATTCACAGTAGTATTTCACTTCTATTTTTAATCACAGTAGTATTTCTCTTCTATTTTGATCACAGTAGTATTTCAATTCCATTTGTAATCACAGTAGTATTTCACTTCTATTTTTAATCACAGTAGTATTTCAATTCCATTTTTAATCACAGTGGTATTTCAATTCCATTTGTAATCACAGTAGTATTTCACTTCTGTTTTTATCACAGTAGTATTTCAATTCCAGTTTAATCACAGTAGTATTTCACTTCTATTTTTATTCACAGTAGTATTTCACTTCTATTTTTAATCACAGTAATATTTCACTTCTATTTTTAATCACAGTAGTATTTCACTTCTATTTTTAATCACAGCAGTATTTCACTTCTATTTTGATCACAGTAGTATTTCAATTCCATTTGTAATCACAGTAGTATTTCTCTTCTATTTTGATCACAGTAGTATTTCAATTCCATTTGTAATCACAGTAGTATTTCACTTCTATTTTTAATCACAGCAGTATTTCACTTCTATTTTGATCACAGTAGTATTTCAATTCCATTTGTAATCACAGTAGTATTTCACTTCTATTTTTAATCACAGTAGTATTTCAATTCCATTTTTAATCACAGTAGTATTTCACTTCTATTTTTAATCACAGTAGTATTTCAATTCCAGTTTAATCACAGTAGTATTTCACTTCTATTTTTTATCACAGTAGTATTTCAATTCCATTTTTATTCACAGTAGTATTTCACTTCTATTTTTATCACAGTAGTATTTCAATTCCATATTTGATCACAGTAGTATTTCACTTCTATTTTTATCACAGTAGTATTTCACTTCTATTTGTAATCACAGTAGTATTTCACTTCTATTTTTAATCACAGTAGTATTTCACTTCTATTTTTAATCACAGTAGTATTTCAATTCCATTTTTAATCACAGTAGTATTTCTCTTCTATTTTTGATAACAGTAGTATTTCACTTATATTTTTAATCACAGCAGTATTTCAATTCCATTTTTAATCACAGTAGTATTTCACTTATATTTTTAATCACAGTAGTATTTCTCTTCTATTTTGATCACAGTAGTATTTCAATTCCATTTGTAATCACAGTAGTATTTCACTTCTATTTTTAATCACAGTAGTATTTCAATTCCATTTTTAATCACAGTGGTATTTCAATTCCATTTGTAATCACAGTAGTATTTCACTTCTGTTTTTATCACAGTAGTATTTCAATTCCATATTTGATCACAGTAGTATTTCACTTCTATTTTTATCACAGTAGTATTTCACTTCTATTTGTAATCACAGTAGTATTTCACTTCTATTTGTAATCACAGTAGTATTTCACTTCTATTTTTGATCACAGTAGTATTTCAGTTCTGTTTTTGAGAACATTAGCATTTCAGTTCTATTTTTGATCACAGTAGTATTTAATTTCCATTTTTGATTACAGTAGTATTTCAATTCTGTTTTTGGTTATATGAGGGGCCGGCTTCACAGAGATCGCAAACTGTAAACAACGTGGGAAGTGGGTGGGTTCAGAGTCATGAACTGATTGACACATTACGTGTGATACAGCAATCAGATCTAGCCGACTGGAGACGCACTAGACTTTCACTAGTGAGCTTAAACGGGGTCATCATTTATGTTGATAAAATCTTAATCGGATACAGTCCAGATACAAGATGCATGAAAAGACACAAACAGAACAACAGGGTGCCTGTTTTTATGTCGACTTCAGCATGAGAAAAGCACTCGTGTTAAGGACTGGACGCCCTCTAAAAACATCTAGAACCTTCTCCAGACATGAATACCCTATATTTGGAAGGTAACAGGCAATATGCACTAACATGAAACTGCTTGCTGTTTGCAGGGTCTGTAATGTAGGCATAACTGTTTTACAGATTTGATTACAGTTATGTAGGGTTTAAAATATTGTACACTCCCTGGCCACTTTATTAGGTACACCTGTTCAACTGCTTGTTAACATCAGATATCTAACCAGCCAATCACAGCAACTCAATGCACTCAGGCATGTAGACATGATCAAGGCGACCGGCTGAAGTTCAAATCGAGGATCAGAAAGAGAAAGAAAGGTGATTTAAGTGACTTTGAACATGAATATGGCATGGAGAATGGTCCAAAATGGAGAAAATAACAATTTAGGGCAGTTCCCTGGGTGAAAATGCCTTTCAGAGGTCAGAGGAGAATGAAAGAGTGGTGCACACTGCTCCTGCATCCAACATGTTGACTATGAGAATCGACTCTCAAAGCTGAACATGTGCCGCTCTATAATAACATGAGCTGATTTATATTGTCTTGAGCTTCAGCTTATTTTTAGATTTCAATTTCGTTCAGTATATGATTTAGTTTCAGTTTAATACGGATTTTTTTGTAGTTAGTGCCCTTTTTCGTTAGCTATAATTACACTGCAGCTGCTGTGTGTGTGTGTGTGTGTGTGTGTGTGTGTGTGTGTGTGTGTGTGTGTGTGTGTGTGTGGTTGGACCATCTGAAAGCCAGAGCCGCTCCTGTCCAGCTGACCACTGCAGCTTCATTTTTCATTTCCACTTCCATATGGCTGAAAAATGGGGTGCCAATAAATCACCGAGTTAATTAAACATAAAGATTCATCCTTAGCAGCAACTCAATCATTTCAATCTCATTAACCCGAGTGAAGGAGACACACTGCTCAGACGGGGTGTTTGTAGAGGGACAATGATGCATGCCGTGTCCAGTCTGTTAGTGAGGAAGACTTCATATGGTGTGCATCATCACAAAAAGCAAACCGGGAACCAGCAGCCAGTGGTGAGAGTGGAAATAAAGACCAGAGTTAATAGCGAAGAAACCATGAGAGGCTTCACTCCAGCAAGAGACAGGGTTGTGTGTGCAGTGTTGTATAGACGACACAAATCACCAAAGTCCAAAATCAACTGGTATCCAGCAAAGAGTAAAACACATAAAACACAATTCTATTTTTAAGAGCTTCAGTGCCATCACCCTGCATCCCTCTCACACACACACACACTCTTGGTAAACATAAGCTTCGAGGACTTTCCATTGACATACTGAAGCTTATTGATGCTACACCTAACCCAAACCCAAGCCTTAACCTAAGGAGCTTTTGGTTTTTCAAATAAAAGTTGCTGTTTTTGCAAGTGAGGATCTGCAGAATAGGTAAGAATGTAACCTCTTTCTATCCTGGGAACATTTGGTCCTCACAGTGATATATAAACTAGCCCCCTCACACACACACACACACACACACACACACAACCTTGGCATGATATAAATAGAAAACATTAAGCAGTAAACGCTTTTGAGCCAAGTCTGAGATCTTATCAACCTTATTTAGACTTGCACGCACATACACACAATTTCCATTACCTCTAATTTACACAGCCCTAGATACACACACACTAATTCCTATCCAAACAACACCTTACTAAACAAATCGGCTTTTTTGCAAAACCTGCAGCCAACACCTACAGTCAGAGACAGGCAAAACTGCTCTAAGCCTTTGATTTTTGAGTAAAAGAATAATTACAAAAGTACACTGCATAACCTCTGAAGTATTTGAAGTAGAAAAGAATAAATCACATGCATTTGGTGCTGAACTGCACAAACTAAAACCACAAATGATGAGATCTCAGGATAAAAAAGAAATCCCAGCATAAGGAGTTAAAGGGTGAAACTAATGCAGCTGAAGCAACATCTTTATAAAAGCCATAGCATGTGACTTATTTCTAAGGTTATTGGCACAAAGTCTGATATTTTATCCTAAAACAAATACTAATATGCCATAGAGTTTAGAGTAAAAATGCATCTGAAGAACATATTTATAAAAGCATGCCATTTTAAGCTGAATGTATAAACTCTGCGTGGAACGTGGAGCAAAAATGTAATAATAATATTTCAAGTCACATAATTTATAGTAAAAAAAGCAGAAACTCTACAGCAGCTGGAACTAAAATGGAGCAGAATAAGTATAAGAATAGGTGTTTTACTCTTTATAAAGTTAAAATAGTACTCCTTATACTCTTTGGAGGAGTACAAAGCAAAAGCACATGCATTTAACGTTAAACTACACAAACTATAGAGAATCTAAACAAAGAGAAAAGAGAAAAATGCAGAAACTAGTACAGTATGATATAAAAACTACACTAAACTGTACCAGTTCCAGCCCACATACTAAGATGTTCCTCCACTTCGGCTCCACCCAAGCTGTTCTTCCATCGCTTTCCAACGCACCGATATCCAGACCACTGAGGGCAGTAACTCTCTAGCTCCTCCAGTTGACCAAAACTTTCGCACCAAGGACATAAAATCCTGCTATCTCTGTGTAGCAGACTAAATAATGCCTATATTCACATTTTTACATTATTCTAGTCGATATTTTTCTTTCTTTTCACGATTGTCTTATATTCTGTAGTTTTATATTCTCTATTTTATCATACCCTTCATATTATTTCATTTCTTTTAAATATTAAATACATATTATTATATTTTAGTTTATAATACATATTAAATACATATTATTATATTTTAGTGGTGCTTGAAAGTTTGTGAACCCTTTAGAACTTTCTATATTTCTGCATAAATATGACCTAAAACATCATCAGATTTTCACACAAGTCCTAAAAGTAGATAAAGAGAACCCAGTTACACAAATGAGACAAAAATATTATACATGGTCATTTATTTATTGAAGAAAATGATCCAATATTACATATTAGTGAGTGGCAAAAGTATGTGGACCTCTGCTTTCAGTATCATTGTTCCATCAATGATGGCAAGCCGTCCTGGCCCAGATGCAGAAAAACAGCCCCAAACCATGATACTACCACCACCATGTTTCACAGATGGGATAAGGTTCTTATGCTGGAATGCAGCGTTTTCCTTTTCCAAACCAAAAAGGTCTATTTTGGTCTCATCCGTCCACAAAACATTCTTCCACTAGCCTTCTGGCTCGTCCATGTGCAGATGAGCAGCAATGTTCTTTTTGGAGAGCAGTGGCTTTCTCCTTGCAACCCTGCCATGCACACCATTGTTGTTCAGTGTTCTTCTGATGGTGGACTCATGAACATTATCATTAGCCAATGTGAGAGAGGCCTTCAGTTGCTTAGAAGTTACCCTGGGGACCTTTGTGACCTCGCCAACTATTGCACGCCTTGCTCTTGGAGTGATCTTTGTTGGTCGACCACTCCTGGGGAGGGTAACAATGGTCTTGAATTTCCTCCATTTGTAACACAATCTGTCTGACTGTGGATTGGTGGAGTCCAAACTCTTTAGAGATGGTTTTGTAACCTTTTCCAGCCTGATGAGCATCACCAACTCTTTTTCTGAGCTTCTCATGCCATGATACACTTCCACAAATGTGTGTTATGAAGAGGCAGACTTTGATAGATCCCTGTTCTTTAAATAAAACAGGATGCCCACTCACACCTGATGGCATCCCATTGATTGAAAACACCTGACTCTAATTTCACCTTCAAATTAACTGCTAAACCTAGAGGTCCACATACTTTTGCCACTCACTAATATGTAATATTGGATCATTTTCCTCAAAAAATAAATGACCAAGGATAATATTTTGTGTCATTTGTTTAACTGGGTTCTCTTTATCTACTTTTAGGACTTGTGTGAAAATCTGATGATGTTTTAGGTCATATTTATGCAGAAATATAGAAAATCTAAAGAGTTCACAAACTTTGAAGCACCACTGTAAGCTTCCCAAGGAGGATTGGTCTGCTTTTGAGTTTTGGTCCTCCCAAAGTTTCTTCCTTAGGGGGGTTTCCTTGCCTCTGTCACCCTAGGCTTGCTCAGTTTGGGACTGGCCTTAGATCTTAGAAGATAACAGAAAATTGTAAAGCTGCTTTGAGACAATGCTCCATTCTAAAAAGCGCTTTGGAAATAAACCTGCATTTGACCTAAAATGCACACACTAAAGACGATGTGGAGCAAAACCGCACAGAGTCTGAGATTTTAGAGTAATTATATCACCTTCAAAATAATTCATAAACTCGACTTAATTTCGAATCAAAATGCAGAATCCCCACAGCAGTTGGAGCAAAAATGAATTGGAGCAACATATTTACAATAACACACGCCCACACACACACACACACACACACACACACACACACACACACACACACACAATGCCCATTAACCGTAATTTACGCCTTACGCACACGCTCTAATTCCCAGCCAAACAACCGCTCATCATTTGGCAAATCCGGCAGCCAAACACCTACAGTCAGCGAGAGGCAGGCAAGCAGGGAGAGAGAGAGAAATTATTCTAATAAATGCATCAGCCACTGCAAACAACACCGAGAACTTATTTACTACGCCACGTTGCCATGGTAACAGCAGGGGAAATCTGATGCTGCAATAAAACCATGCGATAGTGGAAGACGTGTGTGTGTGTGTGTGTGTGTGTGTGTATGTGCTTAATGGGGAGAGATGAAATGTATTTAGAGAATTCAGACAGAAGGATTAACCCTCTCTCTCTCTCTCTCTCTCTCTCGCTTCGTGAGCTGACGATAATTAAGGACGGCCCGTGTTAATCATCACCTTTTCAAAGCTCACTAACCCTCCGAATCCCAGAGCGGTGTTAAATGAACTGAGGATTTCTCTCCCCTCAATTTTGCACTCCTTTTTTTCCATTACACACCCACTGTGGATTTTGCAGCCATTCCCACTTATCTTCGAGATCTCCGGGTTGGCTGCACCGGACAGCCCTTTGTACATGAGCCCCTTTATTCTAATTATTTCCCTCCTCTGTGAATCCAGGCAAATATGAAGGACATTCTAGTATGGTCAACAGCGGGCCACTTTATTAGGTACACCTCCTTGTTCATTTTGTCAGCCCCACTCACCATGAGCGCTTTGTAGTTCTACAATGACTGACTCAAAGTACTTTGTTAGTCTCTAATGGTCAGGACCCCTACAGGACCACCAGAACCATGCTGTGGCTGCTCCACCCGTACCGGCACATCGGTGCCAGTGCAGAACGATCCACCACCCAAACGGTTCCTGATCGGCTCTGGTCCTATGGGGGTCCTGACCATTAGAGAACATACTAAAAGGGACTAAATGTATGTGGACAAACAGATGGACTACAGTCTGTAATTGTAGAACTACAAAGTGCTTCTATACGGTAAGTGGAGCTGATGAAATGGCAAGGGCGTGTACCTAACAGAGTGCATAATCAGTCGAACCTCACAGCACACGCGGTAACTACACAGCATTTGATCTGAGCACTCTGTTCTTACTCTGTGAACAGGTGGGCGGAGTCCTATCCCATAAGCCCTGCCCGCTCGGCGCTGCCTCTCCGTTCAGGTCCACCAGTTGCCAGAGGCCCCTCCCCCTGTCGTTACGGCGATCGAGTCGAAGGCGGAGCCTGACACTTTGCACACCCAGGACGCTTGGTATCCAGGAGCCGGCGGAATCCTCCAGATCCCTGCCACGCAGTCTCATTCCCTCGGTACCACACGCGCCAGACTACACATTACACTGAGGAAGACAAAAATGACACAGGCATGTTAGCAGACCATATGAGACCATATTAGCTTTACAGTGGAATTCGAACGCCTCTTTATTTGACCAATTCGGACATCGAACGGTCGGACATTTTTGGTTCAAAAAAAATCTGAATTTGAAACACCTGTGCATGTATGAACCAGCCTCAGGGTGTGTCTGAGATTAACTGGATTCCGACTCAAAAAAAAAGTTCCACCTCGGAAAAACATTTGCTCGGTACTCGGGGCACTTGCTGAAAATTGTACGAGTCGAGTCAGACTCGATTCACGATTCGTGGTTCACGAGTCACAATTCAGCACACAGTGATTCAGACTCGCAACAGGCCTTGCTCAGTGAAGATCCACTGTGTTTGCTTTTCTTTATTTTCACATCTACAGCATCGTATTCTTTAGTGCAAATAAATCTCCATGGGTCCTAAAATGGTTAGTAATGACAGCCAACCAAAAGGAAAACTGTCTTTCAGACTGAGCAGTTAGCATTATTATTATTGGTGAACCCTGAGTTCCCCAATAGAGTAAGTGTTTTGATTTTAGTTTTCACTTTCAACCCATGACTCACTAAATGTCGCGAGATTTTTCAAAACTTTATTATAAAATAAGCTTGGTGTTAATGATTTAGCCAACTGAAGGGTAATGTAAGTGTTAATGTAAGTGTTATTGTGTAATAGACTATGTTAAACTCTTCAGTTCATGATACATTTCACGTATGATGAATATGCCAGAACGTATCCCCATCCTAAATCAGGGAGCACCTGTACAATACGACTCCATTAATGAATATAATACCTTATACCAATGTTTCCCAACCCCTGTGCCGCGGGACATAAGTGTGCTGTGAGAAATCATCAGGTGTGCCGTGGAAGATTATGAAATTTCACCTGATTGGTACTCTAAGCGAGCGGCGTGTAGTGACAGGCAGAACAATTACATTCTCTTCCACTAGAGGGCAGTAAGATATCTGCTTTGTGTTCAGCTAAACAGGCCCACGTTTCACACTGAGTAAGTAGAGTAAATTGAGAGTAGACTTTCATTATATTTCAATAAATATACTTTTTGTGACATTTTTCTTTGGTGGTGTGCCTTGTGATTTTGGAAAGGTTGGGAAACCTTATACAGTGTGGGGGGTCTGGAATGGATTCGTTCAATTTACATTATTCCTTATGGGAAAAATTTGCACGGTGCAAATGGTTTTCGGTTCTCGACAAGCCTTCTGGAACGAATTAACAACGAGTACCGAGGTACCACTGTACTAGCAAAACATACAACAGTACACAGTACTAGAACTTTACATTCATGTTTCCTGGACAGAGCCATGGGGTGGGGTTGAACCCACAGCTGTGACAAGACCTAACGCAACTCCAAACTTTGACAGAGGTGGTGATCGAACCAGACAAGCTGAGCATTGGTAAAGCCCGCGCTACCGACTGAGCCACTGATTCCATGTAGTCCAGATGTTTACTGGCACCTTTGAGAAGCTACAGTTGCTCCTCAGGGTGGAGGCTTGGTCTGCGGTTATCATGTGACCGGACCGGGGGTGGCTCCGCATTACAGAATCAGATAAACCCTATGACGAATTCATCAGCATCTCAGAACTTCATTTCATGGCTTCATGATCTCATCCTGTTAGCTATCAGTTTCTTAAAACGAATCATTCCACTTGCTTACGGCAACGATGATGGAACCCATCTCCAGCAGAACAAAGCCCAACAGTTTCAGAAACTGCACACAAATTAGGAAACTGTCTTCTACAAAGGAGCCATTGTGGAGCAAGTTCTAAACAGTTCAGTCTGTGGGATGGACCGATTTTTTTTAACTACATTAAATTAAAAAAGTGAACAAAGTTCTTCTTCGGCAGTCTTCCCCTCCCTCAGCCTCTTCCTCTCATTTCATTTCACTGATTGAGTGCTTCTGCGCTAAACACCTAAATCAAAGCAGCACTGAAGGGCCTTTTCATCCACTTCTGAAGAACTGGTGACTATAACCCTTAAACTGAAAGTGCCCCCAAGTATTCATTCATTCACTCATTCATTATCGTGGTGAGGGTCGCAGTGCCTACAAGCGCCAAAGCGTCCAAAATCTTTAAGGTTGTTTATATCACAGACACAAGGTCACGGCGGTTTTCCTGTACTTTCTAACGCATTTATGGTCCACCCAAGCACGTCACGAAGACCATCAGACGTACCACAAAAAAGTATCACCACTTGACACGCTGAAACCTGAAGACCCAATAAAGACGGCCACAAAGAGATCTGACTAAATGAAATGGTGCAGGCTTGTGTCTCCAAGGCGCCTCCACAAGGTTTTCATTAAGTTCTCATAAGTACAAAAGAGCCACAAGAAGGCCAAAAATTAGATATTGGAGAGCTCGGGTACAGGAATGAATGCTATAAATTATATAATGAAACAAGAGCTAAAGCACTGAGAGTACAATGGACGTTTTCTGAAATGTAGAGCAGTTTTCTTGGACCTTTGTTGCACTTACTTTATATGAATAAAGCCATAAAAAAAGAAACACTGTTAACGTGAGTTAAATGAGTTGGCTTGTATTAATCCTTACAAATTTGTTTTATGATCATATTAAAACGATTACTTTGAGCAAGAGAAAACTACTGCATTCAAACTTTACCTGCAAGGTACTGTAAGTTTCTGTGCCCATAACCTACAGTTTTATCTAAGGATCACAGATAAAAAGCCAAATCTTTTCACAGTAAGTACTGGGAAGGATCCCTTAATCACTTCTTTCTGTCAATAGAGACGTTTTTATCAGGGAAGGACTACAGATGGGGTTCTGATTTTGTGCCCAATCATCAACAATATGTTATATGGTCAGTACCCCATGACTAAAACAACAAATCAAATGGTGACCTAAGACTTTTGCACAGTTCTGTACCTCACCAGAGGGTCCTCTGCCAGAACAAACCTCCCATTACACTGAGGGCATGGGTTCAAATCCTGATTTGAGTTTGCAGTGTTAAGGAGTTTGCATTTTAAGGAACCCTGTGATGGACTGGGCCCAGTCCAGGGTATCTACCTGTACCCATGAATTCCAGGTTGGGCTCCAGACACTCCCCTGACCAGGATACATTTGGGAAAACTGGGATACTTTGCTTTTCACACATGTTAGAGAGGCACAACTTCTCCAAGGATCATGCTTGGTGATATGGAGAAGATAAAGTCGCCAAATCTCCAAGAATAGTGCCAGAAGACAGATGTAGATCGAAGAGACAAACGTTTAACCTTTTGACCAAACTATTTGTGGCTGATTTGGTACCTCAGGATCTGGACAGCTTCAAGACTTTGAGGAAACAACAAATTTAAAAGTGGATTCTGTAATCTCTAACAGAAGAATGTCAAGGTATCACCTGAAGCTTAACTAATGGACACAAGTAAATCAACACCAAGGAGGTTTATAGAGAAGATGATGTGTTTTAGAATTGCCCAAAGTCAAAGTTCAGATGTTAATCCACACGAGAAGCCGTGGTATGGCCTACAGAGGGCTGGTCATGCCAAAAATCCCACACTACACAATTTCCTCCCCACCAAATGCAATGACTCGTCATTTTAGCAACCTTTGGCACTCAGGCTTGGCACAAATAAGCTTCTTGAGAGATTCTGCCCAAATTAGCTGCTCGATTCGTCATCTATCAATACGGCACGAAAAACAAACACTGAGTTTAAATATAGTGGGCTGTTCTTTGGGGAAGAACCAAACACTACAACGTTTAACAAGAATGAATGTCTTGCTGTGTGTTCGTCTATTTACCCCAACGGTTCCTTCACATCAAAACAGCGTCACAGCCTTGAAGCTGCTTAGTGTAATTTTCTCTTCCACTTTTATCCCGCTGTTGCTTTAGCGCACATTGTCCAGACTCAATGCTTTCATCAAAGCTCACTTTGTCTCTTCTCACAATTGCTCCATTATAAAAGTACACTGCTCAGAAACTTGAAAGAGGATCAGAGCGCAGCTGACAAGGTGCCAGCACACCTCTCAATGCATTGCTATTTTTCCCGAGACAGCATACAGTGCTTCTAGAAAAAAAGCACAGAGCTGTATTTACTCATTAAAGACCTCAAGATCAAAGTGAACACTTTTTTTTATCTGATCAATTACTACTATTTAATAAATAAGATGTCTTGTTTGGATAAGAAATCAACTTCTCACCATGACTGGAAATGTGTCTCAAAAGAGCTAGGATAAAGATGTGTTAAAAGGATTTCCCTAAATTGAGCTGTCCCTCCAAAATCAATGACCAAACCAGGAGGATATTGATCAGCTGCCAAGAAACAAGTGGCAACTTTGAAAGACTTAGAAGCCTTGATGCCTGAGACTGACTGACCCGTGCTTGTAACAACAATCTCACATGCTTTACACAAAGCTGGAATGTATGGCAAGATGATATGTCTTCTGAATGTGTGCCACACAAATGTTCTTCCTCCAGGCAATCCCATACATACATACATACTGGGCCAATTGAGAGCAACCAGTTAACCTAAAGCATGTCTTTGGAATGTGGGAGGAAACAGAAGTCGAACCAGGGATCTATGAATCTGTGAGGCGACTGTGTGATCCACTGTGCCACCGTGGGGCCTAGTAATAATACACAGGTCCTGGGTTCAATTCCCAGGTGGAGCAGTTTGTGCCCTGCCTTGTGCCCTGTGCTGCTGGCTGGGCACCAGCTCTCCTACGACCCTGTTCAGAATTAAGTGGATAAGAAAGTGAATGAATGAACATATGACAATAGTATATATGATAAAGGAAATGACAAATATAATAATGTAGAGATCTGAGTATCAGCATTATTTTAGTCCAGTGACGAGCCACTCTAGGTTCTTGCATCCTCAGCAAATATGTTTTGGTGGTGTGGCATTGGTTTTGAGTCAACCAGAACAGGGAAGGGGGAGTTATTACCCTCTGACCTGATAAATACAATACGAGCTCCCGGTGTGGATTTTGCTGTTAATTAATAGATTAGAATTGACTAATGCTCTAAGATAAGTATCGTCCTTAGGCTCTGACACTCTAGCGACCTGTTTTGTTTGGTCCCAGTTTGATCCATGCTGTGATTTGGTACACTCAATACTAAAACTGGTATAATATGCTTACGATTGGTACGTTAGGGGCTGGTATCTTCCCATACCTTACCCTCCTCAACAGAGGACGTTTTTAGAGAGCTGTAGTTGTAAAAATTAATTAATTAGCTTCTTTTATTACATGTCTAACAGCAGGAAGAAATTCAATGGAATTTTGACTCGGGGGGCTACAATGAAAGATTCTTCCACAGAAATCAGACCTTTTATTAATTCAGTCAGATTTACGAGCTGAATACTTGTGAGTGGCAGAAGGATAGAGCTGAATAGGTGTGACTGGCTATGGAAATGTATTGGTTCTGTGCAGTATAATGATCTGATTTGACTAGCAGACTGCAGAAGTCCATACAGAGTTCAGCAGTGCGCTGTGCATCTGGATAACGTTGCACAGATCTTTACCAGCGTGCTGAGTTTGAATGGAAGGAATAAACTTCATTTATAACTAAGGCAGTTGTTTGCTGGGCCGAGTCGAGCGTTGTCTAAACAGCTGAAAGAAAATCTCGTGAACACGCTGAATATAAATAGCCCTGAATTCATGGACGCGGCTTCAGAACCCACTTTCTCATGCTGCTGGTGGTGGCGAGTCAGTGCAAGTTAGGAATAAAGCCTATAAAGGATGCAAATTAAACCCAGAATTCAAACCCAGTTTCGTTCCATCTTCACACAGATCTGAGCCCTTACTGGAGCTCACCCCCTCCACAGTGTTTACACTCCTCATACTATTTCTGGACCACTCTCAGGCTGGAGAGGTGTGCAGGACACACTGACATTCTGTTATCAGGGAACAGGACTGAAGGTCAGCTGGAGTTAATTATTTACCCCCTCACAGAGTGAAACTGGGCTTTACCTTCACTGCACAAATTATAGTAAGGGAAGGATTTTAGTTATTTTAATATAATACAACCACTTTCTAGAGCAGGACAGCAGTGCAGTGGTTAGGGCTGTCACCTCACAGATCCAGAGTTCAACTCTGACTGCTGTCTATGTGGAGTTTGCTTGTTCTCCCAGTTTGCGTGGGGTTTCCCTGTACATTAAGAAGACATCTATTAGGTCTACTGGCATCTCTAAAGTCTTCCAGAGTGTATGTGAGTCATTCCGCTGAATAGGTGCCATTTGTTCGTTGTACCCATAAAAATTAAACTTCATTCTCTATAGTTTCAACACTGAATCAACAACACATATTTATCTATTTATAATGAGTATTGGTCAATCTCAGGCAACAGGTTTCTCCTGTTACTGTTACTCAGTCCTGTTACTCTTGATATGAGGAACAGGATTGAGTTTTCAGTACAGAATTAGCAAATACATAGAATGTAACCACATGGCGTCCATACTAATAGCATTAGGACACTGGGCACGTTGTAATGATTTACTAAACAATTGTATTTTACAATAAGCAAATAACATCTGAAAATAATTTCAGTAACAGGACAGTAAGTTGACATTGACCTTCTCCAGTTACAATATATCGTTAGTATAGTGGACAGTATCTCTGCCTGTCATGTGGAAAACCAGGGTTCGATTCCCCAACAGGGAGTCTTAAAGACTTTACTTAATTTCCCTGAGGGAAAATCTCCCAAAGGGATCAGTAAAGTTTTATCTTATCTTATCTTATCTTATCAAATATTCAGGAAAAAATAAGAGAGAACTAACTTTTCGGTTTTCTTTGCAGTGTAGACTATATAGACACACTACACCATGCACACAGCAAACCTGTACATTTATTTCTAGGTGACTCAAAAGCACCTAGATTTATTTTCCCAACCTTGAAACCCACACAGACACACATCCCATCTCTGGTGACTTGTTTTGTCCAATAATAAAGACTGTGTACTCCCCTGTTCAGGCTGCCAAGTTGCCTCAGGGTCTCATCACACACCCCACTGCACAGTCAATTTTGGTGTGGGTTTGCATGTGAAGGCAGACAAAAATAACACGTCAGTGTCTGTATAATCATGTCTGTCAAACATTCAGCTTCAAGTACGAGTCGACGTTTTATAATTAGCCCTTACACATATTTTTAAGATGGACAAACTCTTACTCTTAGTGTGCACAGGTTACTGCATTGACAGATAGTAAATAGCCTCACTTTAGACATACATCAAAAAAGACTTAAATCACATTTTCTTAAAAATTGTTTTGTTGTATTATCAAACAGACCTGTTAGAGAGACAGGGAACTGTTGACAAGGCAACTGCAAAATGAGCAGATGGGTCAAGTTCAAGGACACAACTTTCAGCATGGAAATAACCATCCCACTAGTAGATTATAAACATTACTGTCATCTTAATTTATCCACTTCTTACAAAGAGTGTTTTTAAACAACTAAGAGCAACCGGTTTAGCTTGTGAAAGCCATAACAGCGAGTGTGTTTTTGTGATTAAATACTGAACAGTCGTTGCACACATTTACAGCATTTAGCAGACGCCCTTATCCAGAGCGACTTACAATTGATACAGTCTTACAATCCAAGGGTTGTGGGTTAAGGGCCTTGCTCAAGGACCCAACAGTGGTAGCTTGGCAGATGTGGGATTTGAACCCAGAACCTTCTGGTCCATAGTCCAGTACCTTAACCACTAGGCTACCACAGTCCCCACACGTTTCATATTGCTCTTTTTGAACACTACAGTAGAAAAAACACTCCTATTATGAGAAACTGTTCTGTTGGATTGTGTTTTTTTTATAATTCTGTGATAATTATGTACTGTTGTTGTTCTCTGTTACCATATGGATTCATTTGAATACATTTGACCCTCGTTCACCAACTTGCTTGCAATGCCAGATTTAAACACAGGGGGCAGTGTTATTGTGTCAGAATGACAAATCAGTTTTGCTTTACAATATTTAGATATGTTTGTAATTTTAAATGTATGATGCATACCTCATGCTGGTAATAAAATTATTTCTCAGCTCTACAAGTGGTGTCACCATGGTGCATTATTTGCCGAGAGTCATTGAATTTCAAAATGAATCAGCACTAACACAAACATACATGAATTAGGAATAAATCATTTTACCTCAAACACTGTAGTTAGATATAACATCAGATATACCGGAATTATATTTTACCTCAGATACTGTAGTTAGATTTGAACTCGGATATCATACGCTATTGTACATATGTAGCTATTACCTCAGATATTATTCTATACTTTTGATGCCATACTGTAATTAGATTTTACCTCAGATATTATCCTGTTGTTAGATTTTACCTCAGATATTACCCTGTAATTAGATTTTACTTCAGATATTATTCTGTAGTTAGATTTTACCTCATATATTATCCTGTAGTGAGATTTTACCTCAGGTATTATACTGTAGTCAGAGTTTATCTCAGATATTATTCTGTAGTTAGATTTTTACCTCAGATATTATCCTGCAGTTAGATTTTACCTCAGATATTATCCTGTAGTTAGATTTTACTTCAGATATTCTCCTGTAGCTCGATTTTACCTCAGATATTATCCTGTAGTTATATATTACTTCAGGTATTATACTGTAGATAGAGTTTACCTCAGATATTATTCTGTAGTTAGAGTTTACCTCAGATATTATCCTGCAGTTATATATTACTTCAGGTATTATACTGTAGATAGAGTTTACCTCAGATATTATTCTGTAGTTAGATGTTATCCTGCAGTTACATTTTACCTCAGATATTATCCTGTAGTTAGATTTTACCTCAGATATTATCCTGCAGTTAGAGTTTACCTCAGATATTATCCTGTAGATAGATTTTTTACCTCAGATATTATCCTGTAGTTAGATTTTACTTCAGATATTATCCTGTAGCTCAATTTTACCTCAGATATTATCCTGTAGTTAAATGTTACCTCAGATATTATTCTGTAGTTAGAGTTTACCTCAGATATTATCCTGCAGTTATATTTTACCTCAGATATTATCCTGTAGTTAGATTTTTACCTCAGATATTATCCTGTAGTTAGATTTTACTTCAGATATTATCCTGTAGCTCAATTTTACCTCAGATATTATCCTGTAGTTAAATGTTACCTCAGATATTATTCTGTAGTTAGAGTTTACTTCAGATATTATCCTGCAGTTATATTTTACTTCAGATATTAAACTGTAGATAGAGTTTACCTCAGATATTATTCTGCAGTTCGATTTTACCTCAGATATTATCCTGTAGTTTGATTTTACCTCAGATATTATCCTGTAGTTAGATTCTACCTCAGATAGTATCCTGTAGTTAGATTTTACCTCAGATATCCTTCCGCAGGTAGATTTGACCTCAGACATTATACTGTAGTTAGATGTTACCTTATAGATATTATAGCCAGAGTTTACCACAAAAAGTAAATAACAGTCTTGTTTATAGCATAACAAATAGATGAGAGCTTCTGTCTAAATGTAAATGAAAAGAGGTGAGCACGGATATAGGCTACATGCACACCTTGTATTCTGATAATTATTGCGAAAGCTACGAATTTTGCATACAGGTTTCTGAGTAAATAAAAGAAGCTCCAAGTACAAAAATGCCACAAAATTGTTACCGCACATTTTATTTACAATATATGCGGTGGAAACTCGGTCTAGTGCTCCAGAGCAACAACCAAGCGCAAACAAAATTAATCTGCAGCCTCTATCATAGAAATTATTCTGTTTTTCTTATTACTGGGCTACATTTATAAGTTTATCACGGAATGGTACTTATATTATGAAACAGCTAAACAGCAGAGATATCATAGCCTAAATGTCGACCCAGTACCAAACCCCAAGCCGCTTTAGGAACTTGCGCAGTCGTATTAAACACACTCGTGTATCACAGCAGCGAAAATATGAATCTAACCAGAATTACTTTACCTCAGTGCCAGTGGAGTCGTAGAGTCTCCGTATAAATCTGGATAAGACCGATGGTGTCGCCCCGAAGCCGCGATCTCGATTTATTACGGCTCCGTGCGCCGCTGGTGCCGATGAGGAGCGACTCGGCTCTCGGTTGCGGAAAAAGCCGGCGCCGATTCGGCTTGCGCGACCCCGAGGGAGCTAATTAAGCACCGGGACACAGGGGATCCCGGGAACACGGGCTTATTTTAGCTTTATTAGTGCTATTTCCCTGCTGGTTATAGCCAACGCATGGAGTAAAAGCGCCAGCACAGGATGTCCGATTATATCCGTTTCAGAAAGAGGCTGCATCATTTCCCCTACATCATCACTGAGCAGAAGCGCAGCTGGAAATCAGTTCGGCTTGGTGCTTTAGAACCGTCTCCCAACCTGGCGTACAGAAAAACTGGGTTATGTATTTATTTAATTGTTTGTTGAAGCATATGTTTGCCATCGGGTTGGGCGGCTTATGGGAGAGGCTGGTGCGGTTTTTTAATTATCTAAAATGCCTCCAATATCTGCTGGGAAAAGCAGGAATTCTCTTACTTAAAATGGTGACACTGAAGGATGGATGGATGTTGGTGCCACTCAAAGTGGAGAAACATTCCTCAAACTGTCCAAAATACAAAGATTGATTTATTGAAGATATATTGATGGGAAAAGCATTCAGTGGTAAAAATGCAGAACCTTCCCTAAAATGATGACACAGAAGAGCAATTGGTCGACTGCATGGTTGGTTCGTCAACCATTTTTGCTGGTGTCATAAAAGGTGTACAGTCTTAAAATTCACTGAAAAGCTTCCTTAAATCAGTGAAAAAAATCCCCCAGCATCTAAAGCACCTTCCAAAAAACTTGATTGTTGGCACAGAAGAGCATTTGGTTGGATGGATGGATGAATTCAACCATTTGTGCTGGTGCCATGCATGGAGTCCTTAAAATATTGACACACGAAGGATGGCAGTATAGATGGATATCAGTGCCACCAAAACTGAACAACAATTCCCCAGCATAGAGCAACTTCCAAAACTAAAATGAATTTCATATTATTGTAGGATTAAATGGCTGAAATAGTTCTTGTGGTTTTACTGTTATTTGTTGGACTGTGTGCTGCTCATAATAGTGATGAGAAAAGCATGTGGTGGTAAAAATGCAGAAAAATGATGATGTTGAAGAGCAACTGGGTGAATGGATGGATGGACAGAAGGATGGTTCTCCAACTGTTTTGGCTGGTGCCATAAAAGCTCATGCATGCAGACTTGAAAATGCCAGAATAAACATCCTAACAGTCGTAGCACAGCAGTCTGAAAGGAAGTATGGATTGATGGATGGATGTGCCTACAATACAGAAGTATAATAAATGCTGAAGAAAAACTGAACCAATCATTCCATTACTTTGGGATTAAATTGTTCCATTGGCTTCACTTTTAAGAGTGTGTGCTCTTCAGAATATTGATGGAAAAAGCATGCAGTCATAAAAATACTGAAGCATTCCTTCATATGATGACACGGAAGTGCAACTAGTTGACGGATGGATTTTTGGATTGCTCTTCAACCTTTGCTGGTGCCATAAAAACTCACGCATGCAGTCTTGAAAAGCGCTTTCTGAAAATTATGATAGAAGCAAATGAGATGGATAGATGGAGTTTTAGAAAAATTTGTGTTGGTTCCACCAAATTTGAAGAACAATTTCCCACCATAAGGAAACTGAAATGAGGTGTTTTTTTGTTTTTTTCTGTCTGAACAGCTTAAAATGGTTCCTTTTCATTTCTGAAACTTCTGTTTTTAAGACTGTTCTGCTCACTCGTAGATACACACATTGGTCACACATTAGTTAGTGTTTCCTTTATGGAAACAGAGACGCTTCTAATATTTCGAACTTGTTGAACCCTTGTCTTCTGTTTGCAAAATAAGACATTTAATTTTTTTACTTGAGTTGAAATCACAGAATGTTGACCCATTTTCTTTATTGTCCTTCATAAGTTATGTTATATTATGAAGATAACATTACAGATGGTGGTCAGCTGGTGTCTCTGTGATGTATTGGTGGTCTGTGCTATTGGGTACTACTGCTAAATAATAGCACCACCTAGTTCCACCTTGGCATGGTAATCTGTTTGCTCTTTTAGTTTTCACCTATATGACCCTACAACTGAACTCACCCCTTTATTACTTGGGTCAAAAAGCCTCTTGAATTAATTAACTACCACATATTAACAAACGACCTACTGTGGTGCCTAAATTATTCCCCTAACGGACATAGGTGGCTCTTAAACCATTTAAATTGGACTATTCTGCTATTAATTGAGCGTATAAATATGCACTCTATTTAATTAATCCCGTTAGAATTGATTAAAGGCAGCGGACAGAGGGTCCTGAGTGCGTGTTGAATATGTATCACAACCTGTTCATCAGATGGCACCCACAATGAAGACATGCTGGAAAAAACCATAGGGTTCGTCTTAGATTTTAGAGTCTTGTCTTATTTTTATTTTGTGTACCATGGAATTGTCTGTAGCTTCGTTCATGAAAAATCTCCATTGCAGTTCAACTATAGAATAAAAAACAGCAATGATGCTACAACTTCTAGAATTAGTGTATTTCAACGATTGTGTTTCAGCTCATTTATGGGAAGATAGAAAATAAGCAGCATGTGTAGACTTGAGTTTTGGGTTGAAGGCAACTAGACGACTTCTTGGTCCTTGAAGATGTTTCATCTCTCCTCCGAAAGGCTTTTTCAGTTCTAGAAGCTGATGGCGAGTCCCAGCTATTTAAACTCTAGTGGGGTCGACAAGTTGGAGGTGGTCCTGAGAGTCATTGAGCCACTCGTGCTGTGTCATTAGGATCACCGGGGCCCAGGTGTGACCCATTTGTGAGTTCTCGCCCCACCCTGCACTACATGAGTCGTTAGGGTCAAATGGGTCGAGGTGTGAAAAGGGATCTCAAGACTGCTTTGTAGGTGGTTGATAAATGGTGTAGTAAACCACCCTCTCTGTTCAGCATTGGTCGTTCTATTTGGACATAGATGGCCTCTTTAACTCCTTCAAAATATCAGCCTTAATAATAAGCAGCAGTTCTTGAAAGACTTAAGGATGAAGAAAAAATTGCAACAATTATGAATGGGTTTGAGTTTCCCTTTTCCCTATGTTTGCATATATGGCTGTCCCATATAGGGTGACACGTTGGTGCAGAGGTTAGTTCCACAGTTCTAGAACCCAATTTCGAGTCCGTGTCCCCCAAAGACTAGACGAGGTTTTCGATATGCTTTCAAACTTTTCTCACTGCCCCAAATGGGAAATTCATAGCCTATGCGGATTCTCTAAAGGTTACACAGCACATCAAAAGACCAGTTCTAACAAAATCAGTCTGTTTCCATCTGTTTCTCCTGGCTGTGGAGGCAACAGGCTGAGAAGGTCAACCCAGACTTTTCTATCCCTGGCCAGCCACAGGTTCCAGCTTTTTCCAGCGAGCTATAATCCCTCCAGCAACTGCCAGAACAGCTCTAGCGGGAACCGATCCGAGAACATCCTTGTGAGATGTCAACTTGCTCCTCTTGATCCGAAAGAGTACCACATCTACACAAAGGCATCCATAATTGAACTCCACTCCCCGGAAAGGAACTAAAGGCATGGTGTGGAAGAATTTGACTGGCCTTCACAGGGCCCTGACATCAACCCCATGGAACGTCTTTGTGATGAACTAGAACAAGAGCCAGGTCTGCTGATCCAGCATCAGTGTCTGAGATGCCTAGAAATGCCCGTGTGGGTGCATGGGCTAAAATTCCCACAGACACAGTTGAAAATCTTGTAGAAAACCTCCCAAGAAGGGTGAAAGCTGTTGAAGCTGTAAATGGGGACCAACTTCAAATGAATGCCTATGGATTTTTTTTAGAATGGGAAGCTCATGTGCAGGTGTCCCAGTACTTCTGTCCATATAGTGCATCTTGCTTAATTATTAATCAATGCTTATACTTATACCAGAAAACTGATTTAAGAATCCTTTTATTTGAAATGATTTAAATACAAATAATATATATTTTCCATTTACAATGAGTTTTCTTGTAAACAAAAGTGGCAGACACTGGTTAACTGGGCTCTATGCCTCTTTTCGCTGGACTATACATGGTCAGGCCTTTATGAGCCATTAGAAATGTGTGTGTGTGTGTGTGTGTGTGTGTAGTGTGTCTGTATACAAAGGCTCGTTTTAACAAACTGTATTTCCCAAGTCACAGTTTTCCATAAAAGCATGTGAATGGACTACATTCGTTTGGTGTCTGTAATACTAAATGTTCTACGCATCTTTTGGGCTAGGTGCTCCGGGGCAACGGTCTAATACGCTAACCTTGACCCAGGTTCGAGTCCTGGCAGTGCCATCCGGCTGGCTCGGCCATCACACGTAGGCATAATTGGGGGTTCAGGCCGAGCCCTGCCAAGATCAATTCTCAGGTGCTGCCATAGTGACCCCTGCTGGGTCTGGGATGACCTGCTGTCCCAAGCCCCATCATAATTCTGATCAGACTGCCAGTGCCATCCCTGGCCGGGCACGTGCACATGCACTCCCTCCCTCACAACGGGATACTTTGGAAATGCCAATGGACCTGACATGTATTGCAATGGGGTAGAAAACGGAGTACTCAAAAGAAACCCACACATAAATGAGAAGAATGTGCAAATACAACACAGACAGCAGCCAGGGCGGGACTCAAACCCAAGTCCCTGAATGAGTTCAAGCTGAAATGGGGTATCAGTGAGGGGACCCAAACGCCTGGAGGATCTGGAGAGGAGTGTCTTGGATCGATGAAACAAATTAAGCAGTGGTTACAGTACTGGACTTTGGTCCAGAAGGTCCAGGGTTCAAGCCCCAGGACTGCCTAGCTGCCATTATTGAATCCTTGAGCAAGGACCTTAAACAAAACTAAATGTAGAATGCCAATAATAGACAATGGTTTCATGAGAATTTTGTTTGAAAAAGGTGGGGGGTAAGGTTTTTCTTACTAAAGGCATCCTTTGTATTGTCACATGGGGGCACCACCAGACCCAAAGCCACTTCACGACCACTCCTGGCACCACAAGTCCAGGTCCTTCAGTGCACCTCGGTCCCACCAGTTGGCACACCTGACCAGGTAACGATGAGAACCTTTGCCAACTTAAAACGCAACTTAAACCTCACCCAGCGTGGCTTGAGTCCAATGTTACAGAAGCCTATGGTTCCAGTGGCCCAGTTAGGACACTTCACCCATTGAAAGCAAGGGCGCCAATAATTCTGGAGCTGACTGTGTGTTATGTGCGGCCAGGAAAGCAGCACTAAGGTACCACAAACACAAGAGGAGCTGCCCAAGAACCAGCTTCCTCATATCGTAAGTCATACACGTCATCAGGGTCCAACAGGAAGCCTATTCATTAAAGACCATTTGATACAAGCCTGCAATTTAAGCCCGAGTTTTAGTGAACGAATCCGACAGGCTGCAGTCCAGACACCTTAAAGCAGCCATCCAACAGAACTCTTCACTGTAAATGATTCATTAAGAACACAAAATCACAGAAAGGCCTAAACGGCGCCCCAATCATTCTTAATGCACGAGTCTGACGCCAGATTGGGGGCATCCACCCCATTAGCAACGTTCACATCTCGACTCTAGACATGTCACAGCCTAAACAAAGAGAGGGAAGAAAGCTGCACTCCTCCTTCTCCGCTCGTCCCGCTGACATAAAGCAGACCACACAATCGACTGTTTGAAACCACAAGACAGAACGTCGCCTCCGCCCACTCAATAACAGCACCCCCCCCGAACCTTCTTCTAAACACAAGCATGAAATATAGTCATATGATCGAATAAATATTACTTTTAAAAAAAGGCAAAGCCCTTAAAGGAAAAAGGTCCGTTTCAAAGACATCCAGCAAGGCGTTACAGAACAGACCGGGACTTCATCCTACTTGAAACGAAGGTAATAAAAACGCACAAGAAAAAGGAAAATGTTCTAAATCTATATTTGATGGCTAACTGGCCTAAACCAGCCCAGAATGCGAAAGACATTGTTGGTCTTTTGAACGGCAGATTCTTTATTATGTGAATTAACCTGACATTACTGTTTACACTCCAAAGTGATATCACTCAAAACCTGAATTATAAGCATTCAAACGGCCTGGAAACTCTTCTGGCTGGTCTGATTTGTAATCGAGCTGTTATACATATATAGTACTTCGCAAAAGTTTTCGGCCACCATTATTAGTTTATTTATATTTATATATATATTTATATATATATATATATATATCTATATATATATGTGTGGATAGAGAGACTAGATAATATATAGAGATAGGGTAGATAGATAGATATATCATATATATATATAGAGAATATATATATCAGATATATATACACATATATATATATATAAATAGACACACACACAACAAATACATACATTACATACATACATACATACATACATACAGAATACATACATACATATAAACCACACACACCTGGTCCTTCTTTTCAAAAAAATTGCATATTGTGGTTTAAAGTTAATTCCTTTTTCCGTAATGTAATGATATAAAAATTAAAACTTTTCATATATTTTTAGATTCAATTGCACACCAACTGAAATATTTCAAGTCTTTATTGTTTTAATACTGATGATTTTGGCATACAGCTCACGAAAACCCAAAATTCCTATTTCACAAAATTAGCATATCATGAAAAGGTTCTCTAAACGAGCTATTAACCTAATTATCTGAATCAACGAATTAACTCTAAACACCTGCAAAAGATTCCTGAGGCTTTTGAAAACTCCCAGCCTGATTCATTACTCAAAACCGCAATCATGGGTAAGACTGCCGACCTGACTGCTGTCCAGAAGGCCATCATTGACACCCTCAAGCAAGAGGGTAAGACACAGAAAGAAATGTCTGAACGAATAGGCTGTTCCCAGAGTGCTGTGTCAAGGCACCTCAGTGGGAAGTCTGTGGGAAGGAAAAAGTGTGGCAGAAAACGCTGCACAAACGAGAAGAGGTGACCGGACCCTGAGAAGGATTGTGGAGAAGAGCCGATTCCAGACCTTGGGGGACCTGCGGAAGCAGTGGACTGAGTCTGGAGTAGAAACATCCAGTGCCACCATGCACAGGCGTGTGCAGGAAATGGGCTACAGGTGCTGCATTCCCCAGGTCAAGCCACTTTTGAACCAGAAACAGTGGCAGAAGCGCCTGACCTGGGCTACAGAGAAGCAGCACTGGACTGTTGCTCAGTGGTCCAAAGTACTTTTTTCGGATGAAAGCAAATTTTGCATGTCATTCGAAAATCAAGGTGCCAGAGTCTGGAGGAAGACTGGGGAGAAGGAAATGCCAAAATGTCTGAAGTCCAGTGTCAAGTACCCACAGTCAGTGATGTTCTGGGGTGCCATGTCAGCTGCTGTGTTGGTCCACTATGTTTTATCAAAGGCAGGGTCAATGCATCTAGCTATCAGGAGATTTTGGAGCACTTCTGCTGAAGAGCTTTATGGAGATGAAGAGTTCATTTTTCAGCACGACCTGGCACCTGCTCACAGTTCCAAAACCACTGGTAAATGGTTTACTGACCATGGTATTACTGTGCTCAATTGGCCTGCCAACTCTCCTGACCTGAACCCGATAGAGAATCTGTGGGATATTGTGAAGAGAAAGTTGAGACGCGCAAGACCCAACACTCTGGATGAGCTTAAGGCCGCTATCAAAGCATCCTGGTCCTCCATAACACCTCAGCAGTGCCACAGGCTGATTGCCTCCATGCCACGCCGCATTGAAGCAGTCATTTCTGCAAAAGGATTCCTGACCAAGTATTGAGTGCATAAACATAAACATAATAATCTGAAGGTTGACTTTTTTTGTATTAAAAACACTTTTCTTTTATTGGTCGGATGAAATATGCTAATTTTGTGAGAATTTTGGGTTTTCATGAGCTGTATGCCAAAATCATCAGTATTAAAACAATAAAAGACTTAAATATTTCAGTTGGTGTGCAATGAAGCTAAAATATATGAAAGTTAAATTTTTATCATTACATTACGGAAAAGAATTAACTCTATCACAATATGCTAATTTTTTGAGAAGGACCAGTGTGTGTGTGTGTGTGTGTGTGTGTATATATATATATATACACACACACACACACGAACTATGTGGAATATCACAATGTACCGGAACATAATCGTATTGTGACTTAGGTCTACGTATCAAAGTCATTTCCAATACCCACCCCTATTTTAATATTGTGTATAAATCTCCTGTATTTTCTGGCTGCATTCAAATAATGAGACTGAGGAATGATTAAACATGTTCATTACACCGTTGCTATGTAATGGTGACCAAACACTTTTGCACAGTACTGTAAAAAAAGTTCTGATTATTTGACGAAAGCTTGTTTCACGTTTTATCTCGTGCCGTACTCCTCTCTGGATTTCCGACAGTCCACTAAAGTCCATCACATCCGGAGGCTGCCAATAGGACTCGAACCCAGGTCACTACGACAACGGACTAGTATATTAGACCACCCGAAAGCCCAAGCAAACTATCTTCAGAGTTCATTCTCACACTAAATAAGATGCTCTTAACAGGCCAGTACTTGGCGCCCCTGGCTAAGGTGACGGGGTGTCTTCTGTGCACGTCAACCACACTCGGAGGTTTGCAGTTCAGCCGTTGGTCACGAAAGCTAAAGGATCGAAAGTAACAGCAGCCAAACACCTGGGAATTTATACTGGACTCTACTGGGACGTCCAAAAATAAACACAGGAACTCGAATCAAAGACAGATGAGCCACACAGACAACAACTCTGGCTGTGGAATGTCTGGAATTGAAAGCGTGAGGAGCTCGAGCAGCGTCCATCTTGTTGAAGGAGAACCAATATGACATGCATGATTAATAGTTAGGCCTCCAGTTCCCCTTTAAGCACTGCCACTCACTGTTAATGAAGCCAGTCCAGCTCGGCCTGGCCCCAGTGGATCCAGGTGATGCCAGTCCCTTTGTACAAAAAAATGACAGAAATGACTAGGAGGGATATAAAGGATGATCATGACGTGCCTGTTTTGGGGGAAGCAGTCTGTTTATTTGTCTTAAATGGCAGTTGGTCAAACGTGGCCTGCAGCAGAGTCACGCTGATCATGTGAAGTTTAAAATTAAAAAAAGGGTGTGTGTGTTTGGGGGGGGGATAACGAGGTGGGGGCGTCACAGTCCATACCTCTTAAACGTCACACTTGTGGTTGCATGATTGTGTGTGTGTGTGTGTGTGTGTGTGTGTGTGTGTGTGTGAGATCGGAGTTGGTACAAGTCGGCGGGCTTAGTCATTGTCTTCGTCGTCCTCTTCAGACTCCTCGATTCCGTCACTATCCTCTTGATCCTCCTCCTCTTCCTCAGTCTCTGGGATGTCCCACTGGGGGTGGTTGTCCAACATGGCCTTTGCTTCATGCACCTCCAACTGGGAATGAGATTCACACATCGTGTAGAAGCACTTAAAGCACGCCGACAGTCACTCCCCGGTATTTAAACTCCTACATTTTATATGTTCTTTCTGCACATACACTCATTAGGCGCATTCGCACCAAACTACACCAACATGTTTACGTTTTTCCTCCATTTTACTGTCTCTGAAGTTTTAAAGTAAATAGCGAGATACACTTTGAATTTATATTGTCAATGCATCTCGTGCCATATACTGTAAGCTACAAGTGCAACAACCTACAGATGAAAAAGATGTTCCTTAGAAAATCTTAAGGAAATGATTTTCTAACAATAATATTTGAGAAGTTAAAGGCGCAATAACCCCTGAACTTCAATGTCGGTCCATTTCTTCCAATCACTATAGACTTGCGTCATTTGAAGAATAACAAACTTCCGTAATGTTTTCCCTAAGAATGAAGTTAAGAAAAAAAAAACACATTCAAGAAGATTTTCTTTCTTAACAAAATTTCGTAAATGTTTTCTTAACCATACGATAACCTCATGCTCGTCTTAGCTGTAATAGTCGACAAGGTAAGCATCTAAAGTTACCAAATTTTAAACAGTTTAGTTATTGGAAGTAAGGCCAGTATTATTTCCCAAGGAGGATTTTTCTGGTTCTTCCACCATCGCCTCTTTTTCTTGTTGGCTAAAAATTTTTTTGAACGCTTGCTTTGATGGTTTTCCTCCATTTTGCTGTCCTGTGAGCGGATTAAACTAAATTAACAGAAAAAAACCTAAAAACATGACCTATATATAAAAACAATGAAGATTTTCTTAGGATTTTATATGAAAACTTAAGGTTTTTTGAGAATTGCATTTAAGGACATGATGCATTTCTTGGAGTTTGTCTTAAGAACATTCGCACGCTTTTTCTTAAAGCTTTCTGATCATTTACGCAGTGATCTAAATCAGCCAATCGTGTGGCTGCAGGCCCCCATTACAAGGAGTGGCTGAAATAGTTGAATCTACTACTACCACCACTACGTGTCTCCATATCCCGGGCCATTTAGTTCAAACTTCATTTTCATTTAAAGCCAAAGAATTACTTCTGAAAGGCCCATTAGCCACTCATTACTGTTAGTAACAATGATTTCTCTCCGACCAGAGCATGGTTCATTTATAACAATATCGATCAGAGTCATAATGCCCAGCTCTTGCAGAGTCATCCTAGCTCTACTCCACCCAATATTGTAATTGTGGCTCCATAACTTCCAGAGCAACACTTTCAAAAGAGGCAAAAGAAACAGACCTTCAGCGGCTTGATCTGATCCAATCCCATGTAGGAGTCTGATTTCAGAATCACTGAATACTGATAGTTGCCTGTTTTTGAAGGAGCAGGGAATTTCAGCTCAACCTGAAAACAAAACACCGATGTTCACGTTTCATGTTAAAGAAGCACATCTTGTTACAGAACACTCGAGATGGGTTCGGCATCCAGACTTGGCGTGCAGAACAGTGTCAGTCGGTGAATTATGATGCACGGCTTTGTCTGCGCTGTAACTGTCCCATTAAATAGACAGACACTGCAGCATGGAGGTTGCCTGGCAACAGGATACGAGGGAAGCTGCTGTGGACAAGATGCAGTCGACCTCCCTCACGCACAATCATTAATAATAATCCTCAACGCAGGCAAAGTGCTCGCATTTAATCCTCGGCACTGGAAAAACGCATGTCTAAGACAGTAATGACATACAGGGATTCTGTACGTCCCGAGATGTGGAGTGAATCAGCTTCAAGCCTTACTACGGGCAAACTTCATCTCATTTGCTAATGAGAAAAGGGCTGGAAGCAGCTTCACAAACTTGCTGCTTACTGTACTCCAAGTCCATGGGTTCTCGGCCGATACTTATTCCGCTGCGTGTTTATATAGGACGACACAATGGCTAAATGAAGAACACACCGAACAAAACGAGCTCATTTCCATCCAAAACAGAAACAAAACCGTTTCTGGCAGGTTTCTTTTTTTAATATTTAAACGAGCATTACATCCAAAGGCGCTTGCCCACCAACCATGGTGCCGACTCGGGCATCACATGCAGGCACGCTGGAAGGGAAGCTGGTCAAGCAATCATAACCTGGCTCTGCAACAGTAACCTCTGTGCTCTCCAGGGATAAGTGCCAGAGACCCTGCAGCACTGGCAGCTAAGAGGTGAACATTTTAAAAAAGATAACACTATCAAATCGAGGTGGAGACCGCGCTTCGTGTCCTGGCGGTGCTTTCCGGTCTGATTTGCCATCACTTGCAGGCATGACTTGCCGTGCCTGAGGGAGAGCAGGCAGGTCAAGGGATCATCCCCTTGCGATCTCCATACAGGGCATGCTTATGTCTGTGTCACATGTTCTCTGCGGCTAGGTGCCTGAGCCCAGATGATTCAAAATAAAACGCGTTCATTGTCGGATTGGAGAACTTGTTTTTCTTTTTTAGCCAATCAGAGTGCAGTTTTTATTTAGGCATGTAGAGAAAGGATTTATTTTGTCTGAATGGATGGTTTATATTCAATAATGACAGAAACAAAGCTCAGTTTATGATTAACGTTACTCCAGACAGACACACTGGACTCCGCTGGTGTGTGTGTGTGTGTATATATAATGTTCATGAATGGTTGATGAATGAAGTTCTTCACCTCCTCCGTGTCTTTCAGAGTGCACACGTGGTAGGGCATGGACACCAGCGTCTGATCCTTCCGGTCGGCGATGTAGAGCCACCACCACTCCTGCTTCTCCTCTGGGAAGTACAGGCTGTACACAGGGTGCGTCACCTTCGACTTGGTCTCCAGCAAAGCGCGCTCTCGCCGCTGGATGCTCTGCTGCAAGGCCTCCCACTCCTACACACACACACACACACACACACACACACACACATTACAGACAAACTTTCAGCAGGCTTGTTAACCGGATACACACACGTACATAAAAGCAACTTAAAAAAATGTTTGGCAGCAAATCTTGACCTGGGAAGACATGTTTGGTGTCTGATGCGTTGTCAGGTTTTCGTCAGAGCTACAAGGTAGCAACAGTCTGATCTTCTTCCTTTTGATCTCTTATTATTTCAGCTCTTATTTTTTATAAATCCTTTCACAAAACTTAATTACTTAACTAATCCTTAATTTCCCTGTTTGCATTTGACACTTCCGTGAGGTTCATTGACGGTCCTGAGACAACACATACTGGCGTACCCAGGGAAATCATCGCAGACATGGAAAGAACATACCAAATTTCACACACAAACAGTAATCATATGCCAGAAATGGCTGCTCTTCTTTGATTCATAACAATGGAACAAAACATTTTAATTACCCTCTAAGGTCTCAATTACAGTACTGGGCAAAAGTCTTAGGCCACCAGTCAATTACATACACCATGGTTTAATGACAATAAATAATTATTTCTCAATCGATTTATTAGAATTCAACCACAAAATACAGTAAATTTGTATGAAGTAATTACAAAATACATCAGGAAGCAAAGCTCACTAAAACTGGAATGAATATCAGTGGTAAGGAGTGAAGAATCCAAGTTTGAAATTTTTGGGTCTAATCATCGACATGTCATATATGGTCATAATACCACTGCAAAAACAATGGTATAGCTAAGATAATGGTGGCCTAAGACTTTTGCACAGTACTGTACATTTAACTCCAGTGGAAAACAGCCACAGAGCAGCCTTTAAGGATCAACCGTTGAGCTGATCGACACCCACACACCTCCTCATCGTCTCCTGTGACCTCGTCTGCCTCGGTGTCGCTCTGCTTGTCGCTCTCGTCATCTCTCTCACTGGGGGAGTCCTTGTTTACCTCAGCTTCATCCGAATCACTGCCCTTGTCTGAGAGCTCCTCCTCTTCCTCTTTTGCTGCCACAGCCAGCTCCTATAACAGGAAAATAAGCAATAGTTTGACTGCAAGAACTCCGCATATATACACACAGACACATATACATATACAAATATATATATATATAAAAATACACACACACACATACATTATATATATATAAAAATAAAAAGTGTGTGTGTGTGTATATATATATATATTATATGATAGATATCCGATATATAGATGAGATATATCTAGAGAGAGATCGGATGACAGAGACAGACAGGAGATGAGAGAGAGAGAGAGCTAGCAGAACCTAGAGAGGGAAAGATGATAGAGATGATAGAGATAGATATAGAGAGATAGACAGGAAACACACCACACAGAGAGAGAGGAGAGAGAGAGAGAGAGATATAGATATCATAGACTATATATATATTTACACACCACCACACACACACAACACACACCAACACACACACACACACAACCACTACATAGATATATATAGATACACACACACACATATATATATATATATGAGATATATATATTATATATAATATTATATATATATTATATATATATATATATATATATATATTATATCGACACACACACACACAACACAAACACAACACACCACACACACATTACATATATAATATATATATATAGATATATATAGATATATATATAGATATAGTATATAGATATATCTAGCTATCTATATATGATTATAATATATATATATATATATAAATAAAACTTTAAATTTACACTTTAAGCCAAACTCATCCTTTGCACAAACTTCACTGTGATCCACTCACATTTCCTGCCACGTTCCCATTGGCCTGTTTGCCCTTGTCTCCCTTGGCTGCTGGTTGTGAGACTGGCTTTTTCTTGGTCAGTTTCTTCTTTTTGGACTTGGCTGCTTTCTTAGCGCCTTTATTTTTGTTCTGCCACACTTTGGTTTTGTTCTTAGCGCTGTCACCTTGCTGCAAAGTCCAAACAATAATAAGCCGAAGAAATGATTTTTACAGTTGAAGCAATATCAAACAATCCGAAGCGCCTCAGTACTCCTTCATTTATCAGGGAAACACCTGAACGATAAGGCGAAGTCACCTTAAACGTAACCCACATTGACACAGAATTTACGTATATTCCTGAGGTCTTATTACCTCTTCTGTGTTGGCCTCCTCCACAGGTGCTGGAGTATACTGCTCCTTCTCAAACACCTCCTGGACAGGAACACGAGAATCAGTGTGTACATCAAAACAGAACAACAGAACAGAACAAGCAAATAGGCTTAGCAAGTAATCCAGACGAATTATGCGCTTACAGTGCACTGCTGCTGTTGATGCATTATTGGCAACAAACCAGTAACGTCTTTATCTGTAAATCAATGTGTTTCTAGCGATTGCAATATTGTTTGGTCATCATTACAACCCTTTAACAAAATTTTGCTAAATAATAATGACCACATTCAACGCTCAGCCAAAGAGTAATGGTATGGAAACTAAGCAAATGTTAGTTGTTTCAAAACTCCAGTTTGGTTGTCCAGCATCAATATATTATAATATTTTATGACTAACCAAAGACTAGAATAACTGAAGAGAAATGCAGCAGACTAACAAACCAATAAAGCACAAGTATAAACGAGCAGTCTATAAGTCTAGACCTAAAGATTAAAGCCCATTTTCCAATTGGCCTATATTATAGTAACTAACTGAAATTTCACTTTTTGGTTTTTAGATCTTCAGTATATCAGGATAACAGCACCAAAAAGCTGGTCTGAATAAGTAGAACGAATGCAATCAGGTTTGATTTTGAAATAAGTTTGATACATAAACTGGGAATAAATGAAAATCTTAACCCGTTTGTATTTCCACAGTTTTAATGGCTGGCATATGTGCACTCTGGACCTGAGATTTAATAATGCCAGTGGTCCCTGCAGCCCATATTAAAACATTACCCTACCCTCTTGTGGACGCCAACTGTAACTACAATCATACTTGAAAATTACACGCTGGAAATGCACTTTGGTTTTGAAGTCACCATTCAGTACTTTTTTGTTACATTGGAAAAAACGTGAATTTTTATTTCTTTTTGTGCAGTATTTATTTAGTATACTCTTCTAAACTCAGCCATAAGTTTCTGAACACATAAGGAACGCACACACCGTGTGCCTTTCATTAATGTCGAAAATGAATGAATGTTTTTTGCTCTGACAAGTAATTATGTTTGACATGATGCTAAAATTTAATCTTAGCTCCTCACACAAATGTAGAAAAGAGGGCATATGGTTTCTTGCCAAGTATCACTGTCAACTGATTACCAGAGGCTACAATTACAAGTGTGCATACAATTAAGGCAAATTCTGTGTAAAAGGCCTAAAGAAACAAGTAGAAATTCAAACAAGAGCACACATATGGGGAAACATGGCAGCTACACTGTCAGATAAAAGGGTACAGCACTTCCGTCTGCCGAAAAGCAAAGTACTCAAAGCTATGCCAATGGTCTTAAGCACCCAGTTACGTACCTTACTAATGTCCCTCTAAGTAAAGGTACAAAGGATAGTAGAGGTAAATCTCCCAGGAAAAGCATCAGCACCGAAATCTTTCTGAAAGCCTACGCTAAGTAGCTTCAAGGGTTTACTTCGGACAGGAATGCTTTACTTACAGCCATCTTCTTCCTTGTCAAAGTGACCGTGACAGTGACGATGGACCCTGCGGTGATGTTATTACTGTCCTCATCATCCAGCACTAGACAGAAACAATGACAGAAACTCAGATACAGTGCATTAAAACAAAAACAGTCCTTAACAGTGGATATCTCAGTATAAGAAGATATGGATCCCAACCTTGAAGCTTGGTATCCATGGTAATATTGGGTAAGCTCCCGAGGACCGCCATGACCTCATCGTACTTTTCCTCTCCCAGAAACCTGAGCATGTTCCTCCTGTCAGAGTCCTTCAGACCGACCAGGTCCTGAAGAGTTCGTACCTTATACTGCGAGAGAACGAAAGGGAGAGTTTGGAAACGAGCGAGTACATTTTAACCCCGGTTTTCCTGGTCAGGGGCGAGAAGGGCCAAGTGCCTATGGCAGAAACACAGGACGCAAGCGTAAGCGTGCACTAAACGAAACACTCCAGACCAGCCTCCCCTCTCTGACACAGCCCATCACGTCTGGGTCCCTGTAGTGCTGGTTTTCAGTGTGAACGTCATCGATCAGTCTTATATAGCTGATTCTGTTCCTGTCACTTTTCCACTTGGGGACCGCACGACACGGGGACAACGAACGGTGTTTAAATTTTTTTTTAAACCGGCCAAGAAAACTGCCATCGGTGCAGCTCTAGTTCTGAGGACTTAGAAGCACTAGTGAATCATCTGGGGAGGTACCCAAATGTCTGCCTACATTTGAATCTGTATTCAGGTCATAATTAAAGATGCTCTCTGCAAAGATTGTGCAGATCACTTAGCCAGGGTTGCCCAAATTGTGCAAAAAAAAAGAATCACCAGTCATCATCTTCGTACCTTTTTGGAGATGCAGTATCTGAGGTGCTCCTCCTCGAAGTGGGGCAGCTGCAGCAGAGGAGACTTGGCCTCCTGTAACCCCTGTACCACCATCTGGGTCAGCTTCATACAGTTCTCTATAGAGGACAGTCTAGGAGCTCGGACACCTGCAAGCAAACATATAAACAAGGCATTTCAAACGAATAGCCATAGCGCAGGAAGTACTTAAAGGATCCATTACTGGAGAGATCATTTTGTTCGTGCCATGATACACTTCCACAAACATGTGTTGTGAAGAGCAGCCTTTGATAGATCCCTGTTCTTTAAATAAAACAGGGTGCCCACTCACACCTGATTGGCATCCCATTGATTGAAAACACCTGCCTCTAATTTCACCTTCAAATTAACTGCTAATCCAAGAGGGTCACATACTTCTGCCACTCACTAATATGTAATATTGGATCATTTTCCTCAATAAATAAATGACCAAGTATAATATTTTTGTCTCATTTGTTTAACTGGGTTCTCTTGATCTACTTTTAGGACTTATGTGAAAATCTGATGATGTTTTAGGTCATATTTATGCAGAAATACAGAACGTTATAAAGGGTTCACAAACTTAAGCACCACTGTGTATATTTTATTTTAAACACATACATACATACATACATACATACATACATACATACATATACATACACACACACACACACTTTAGGAACAGCCATGAGTAGTAGTTATGTCACTGAAAGGTCTGTACCTGTTCTGCTGGTGGCCATCATGGTGAGCTGGCAGCCGACATTGATCATCTCCTGAAGCAAAGCAGGACACTTTTTCACCACGAATCTCTGGTCTGAATGAGGGATAGAGACAGAGACAGACAGACAAAATTATCAGTGAAAGAATCCTAAACAGGGCAACCTGTAATAAAGTACAGCATCCATGCAACTATCATCATTGTTTTCTGGGGAAAAAGTGTTTCTTGGTTCATTAGTCTTATTTAACATAACCAATTAAGTTTGAATTCTGAGATTCCACTGTATTCACAACAGACACAAGGTTACATCAGCACACTAGTCATGGGCCAGTTTAACTTAATGAGTGTCTTTGGAATGTGGGAGGAAATCAGAGCACCTGGAGTAATGGGGAATGAACAATGTTATTTAAAGCTTAACCTCTGAAGCAAACAAGCTTAAAAATGACATTAACGAGCCATTATCAGATCAATTAAGCTATAAAAGCTTAAAACACTAGTATATAACCTGCCTACACACACCAGCCATTCTGATAAACTAGACTGATACTCACTTACCCACATAAACATTTAGTCATTTAGGGATTTACCTTCTTCAATATTTTCAGACACCTCCATGCGGGCGAGATGTGTGAGGACGAGCACACGGGCCTTCAGACTGTAGGGGTAACAGAACGGAGGCTCCTTCTTCTTCACGTTAATGTTCCCCAGCTCCCGAATCAGCTACAAACACAGCATACACACTTCGGGATGCAGCAAAAACAACTCTGACTGCTGTACAAAATCTAATTATGATAGTCAGATGAATCTGACCAAGTCACCTACCTGTGGGACCTCAATGTTGTCTGTGGGTCGTATAATCGCTTCTTTATTGCTGCGAGGGTCGAATTCGAACGCTGCTGTCAGGACCATCACTAACCCTGCAAAGGTGGAAAGACCTTCAGCATTCAGGACAAGCCAGGAAGGACAAAATCTGTTCGGTGATGGTCGCCAATTTGAATTTGAACATTTATCTAACTCAGCGTTTCCCAATTTCACCTGACTGGTACTCCAAGCGAGCGGCGTGTAGTGACAGGCAGAACAATTACATTCTCTTCCACTAGAGGGCAGTAAGATATCAGCTTTGTGTTCAACTAAACATGCCCAGGTGTCACACTGAGTAAGCAAACAGTAGATTTTCATATTTCAATAAATATACTTGTTGTGAGATTTTTGTTTGGTGGTGTGCCTTGTGATTTTTCTAATGTGAAATATGTGCTGTGGCTCAAAAAGGTTAGGAAACACTGATCTATCTACAGTCGAATGTAGAAAATGCCCAATCAAATGTCGAACCCTCAACCACTCCTTAGGGAATTTCCCAATCTATGCAACGGCACTGATAACAGAGCGAAACAACATGCAATAACAACAGTAGTAGCCAACAGGGAACGCAAAGCTGATGAGACAAATCATCGGGACAGGGCAAGATCTTCTGACGATCATGCCTATTGATACCCATTGCATAATAATAATACAAATATTGTGAAATGTCCAATTTTGGGGATGCAGGAAATAACGTTATTAAAAATTGTGTCTACTGCTCTCAATTCCACGTATTTTTACAAGTTTAAATAGATTTTTTAAACATGAATTCATTTGAATTTATTCAAACGACAACTGAAAGCATCTGCGAGTTCATTCTTGAACGTACTTACTCTTCATGTTCATGGTGGGTGTTTTGTACATAAAGTGCATGAAGAGCTGCGTCGTGTTAATGAGGATCTGATCACCGCTGTAGCGAATAGAGCGGTACCACCACGTACCCTGAAACGCAGACATGCACGGGTTTTAAAACACGCCCTGTCTTGTCAGTACGTGCAGACGTGAGCATTTAAAATAGGAGTTTCTTACCACAACGACAGGAAGAATGACCATAAAGGCCAAACCATACACCAACAGCACCTGTACACACACACACAGCATTTGTTTCTCAGATCTAAGACCTTCTACATTATGGTATTGATATTGAAGCCAAAATCATTTCTTCTAACACAGCACAAGAATATAAACGACTAAAAATATGAAGCCATCTTTCAGAGCGGCAGCTAAAGGACCAACCTACCAGCATGGAGTTCTTCTGATCAACAATCCATGCAGGAAGGGCAATTCCAAAACTTGTGACTAAAGAAACAGATTAACACAGAATAAGTTCAAACACAAGTCAGTAACTAAAGCACTGAGCTACAACAGTGTCGTGCTGAACTCTCGCACCTCTAGGGCCATCGGGGTTGCCATAATTCTCCCAGTTTTTCCGTGATTCCTCATTGGTTAAACTACAATAAACAGAGATATATTATACTCAAGGAAATAGCTCTAAGAGCTGGTATCACACTTAAATGACATAAAACTGTAAGGATCGGATCACACTGAACACATGGAACTACAGATTTCATCTGGAACTGAACTGACTAAATGTAACCCTAACTCATTAGGGGTTTGGAACGGAAGCCCTTTAAAAAATGGAGATCGGATACAGTGTGGCAGTACTTACGCGGAATAAGCCTTAGCGATCTTCATGAACATGGCCTCGTCTCCTCCTTTGTCAGGGTGGTATTTTAACGAGAGCACTCTGTACTGCTTCTTGATCTCAGACAGAGATGCCCCCTACGGAAACACAGAGACCTTGATCAGTATTTAGGCCTCGATCTCATTCGGCACAACAGCACCAGTTCTGTTTCCGATAAGATAACCGTCTTACCGCATCCAGTTTTAGGACCTCATAGGGGTTATACTCCTGGTACTCGCGATCTAATTTAGACACCTTATAGGCCAGGAAGATAAATATCAGCCAACCGACCAACAGGGCTGCTTTTCTGTTTCGAAAAAGAAGAAGAAATGAAATGACTTTTGCATGTCATCATCACTTTTTAATGAGTATGAAATAGGAATATGAAATTTATAACGTGCTCATTAAGCAAAACCCCAGCAAATTCCACACACCATGCACAAAAGCTTGGAGTTTGTAGTCCAGTTACAACATCTAGTCCAGTTACAACAGCCTTCAGGGAAGTTTTTCAGTTCATTTTGGAACATGACTGTGAAGCCAACAAGCCGTGGCTCACTGATGAAGATCAGGACTGGGCGAGTCAGGCACGTTCTCCGGAAAGGTTTGGCAAACCAGATGTTTTTGGGTTTGGTTATAGGAGGGCAGGACAGAAAGTTGTTGGAAGTGAAAAACCTAAGCACTTTGCCCGGGTTGCCTTGTACCCAACCCGAGCATGATTGTCACACCCAAGTATGGGCCGCGTTCCATGCAGGCCACCCCAACACGGGTCGCGTTTAGTGGACGGAGTACCCCGGCATGGACCGTACAAACAGTACATTCTCCCAGCATGGACCGTTTGAAGGGTACGGCCCCCTGGCACATAGCACACAAAGGCTATGCCTCCTGGCAAAGACCAAATAAAGGGTACAGCATCCATAAGGGTACCCCGGTGCACAAATGCCCCCCATCCGACCATCCATGAGTACAGACCATATACATTTACAGCATTTAGCAGACACCCTTATCCAGAGAGACTTACAATTGATACAGTCTTACAATCCAAGCAATTGTGGGTTAAGGGCCTTGCACAAGGACCCAACAGTGGCAGCTTGGCAGAGGTGGGATTTGAACCCTGGACCTTCTGATCCACAGTCCAGTACCTTAACCGCTAAGCTAGCACAGTCCATATAAAATCCATAGCAGACAAGATTCTCCCAACAGACAAGATTCAGAATCAATTTTTGGCGACACAGTAAACACAAAAAGAGGCAGCCGGATAAATTCATCACCAAGTAACACGGAAAGCGGATTTTACACAGCCGACACCGCACCAAACAACAGCTGTTTGCAGAACATGCAAACCTGTTCAACTTGCAAAAAAGAAGGGAAATGGGAATGATCTTTTATATGACGTCACATCCGCTGCAGTGACCATTTCATGACAAGCACAAGGTTACTTCGAGAGCAATCGTACACACTCACACCAGGCCAATTTAACATAATCAATGAACCTAACGCATGTCCTTGGACTGTGGAGGTTGGGATCGAACCAGGGAGGCTGGAGACGTGAGGTGACCGTGCTAACCAGTGCCTCCCAGAACAGCCCAAAAAGCAAAGGCAGAAAGACTAAAAACTACTAGTAATGGTAAAAAGTAGTAGCATTCCTGTTCAGATGAAATGCTGAAAATACTTGCGACTTGGTATTAACTATTTATACTTTGACTGTTTCCTTAAATATCTGAACCTTGTACAACTTTCCCAGTTAAAGCGTCACAGCATCATGTCTTTCCCATGTTTACTTGATTCTCATATGAAGAAAACACCTTCACTACCCCATGTCACCAGGCTTTCTATGCGATGCTACCACCAGACATGCCAACTTTCTTTTGCATATGTTGAGAACAAGAAAAAACACGTTTGTTTCCAAACCAGTTTCAAATAACCGCTGATTTTTTTTTTTTTGCTCACCGTGTGTTGTCAAAAATTAGGACAGCATGTGGATCCTAAGGACCCGCCTTTCTGGACTATTATTGGTTTAGTCAGGTGCCTGTCAAGAACGCATGAGCTCCACTAGCAAATAGAGCAGCAGTCGGATATTACAGCGGGTTAAACTGATTCTGACCTCCGGTGTTGCAATTCAATGCGCTGGAGGGCATGATAAACAGGACGCACTTTGCATCCATCTCCCCTGTGCACACTGTGATCAGGCCACTGAGTGAGTTTCAAAAAGCAACACGCAAAAGTTGTGATACATATCAGATTGTAAATTCAGAGCATTCTGCTTGCTAAACACAAAGCCAGTTTCTTTTGTTAGAAAGCTCGATCCAGCCAAACAAGTAGACAATGTCATTTTGAACAGAATGCATTCATTACTCTGCAATGATTCAAAACACACACACACAAAACCCCACAATAAAAAACGATTACCACAGAGATCCCTTTTCGGTGCAAAATTACTCACTTTAGTGTTGGAACAATGCTCTGCTGTGATTTCATAAGCCGGAGGCGATACCACAGACATCTTCCGTGAACTCTTCTCAAGCTCTTCAGCCGTAATTGCTCTGTGAAGCAAACGAAAAATGGTAAGCCAGCAGCATCCACCCACGAGACTCATTACGATCCAGAACTGACCTACGAGGCGTTTATTGATCACTTGAATGTCTCACTTATTCCAGGCTGCACGTAAACCTGCGAGGCCCTGAAAGGCTCTGCTGTAACCACTACTCGGCATCTTGATGCACAATCTGTCCCCACGGTCTTGGTTTATTTATTAGTAAAATCGGAGCTAAAACTGGGAAAAATCGACACAAGCGCACAAAAAAACGCCATGGAAGTAAAGACTATTTCTTGTTTGTTCACAAACACACTGCTTTTGCGGAATGAGCTTTAACACGAGGTCAGAGAACAGCTCACCTCCAAGAAAAGCTACAAAAAGAGCACTGTAATTGCTTAACGCAACATAGGTTAAACATATTTGGCAAGCATTGCCCCTGATGCGAACTGTACAAAGCGCAAGGCCCCCAGTACAGCCTGTATAAAGCGAATGACCCGCGCAAAACAAATGGCTCCCAGAATGGCCTGTATGAAGTGTACAGCCCCTGGTACAGATCGATTTATAAGACATAGGCCCCAGTATGGTCCATATAAAGTGCATGGCCCCAGTACAGTCCTGAAAAAGTGCACAGACCCCTCCATACGGACCATGCAAAGCATAAGGCAGAACAGTACAGCCCAAATATAGAGTATGGCTCCCTGGTATGGCTTGTATAAAGAGTACCGACCCCGGCAGGGCTAAACGTAAGCATCCGGTTCGGAGCGTATAAAGTGTAAAGCCCCCAGTAGGACCAGTACAAATCACACAGGCCCTGGTATGGCCTGTATAATGTGTAAGGCCAGTCAGTATGACCCGTGTAAAGTCTTTCCCATACTGGACCCTCTACAAAGATGCAGCAGACTGTAAGTGATTCATTCAGAAGATGCTGTTTATATAGGACATGATACTGCTAACGAGTCACTACGCAATACCTAAATTACCCGGCTATCGAAAAACAACTGACTCTAGAGACAAAAATTTAAGAACTAACAGGACAACTGAGTTCTATTTAAATGTGCGTTTAATGGGTCAAAGAAAACACGCACACTGATCCACCGAGTTTACACAAAAAGTCACTCAGCGTTAAGGTAAGGCTGTGTCCCAAATCGCACACTACGAACTACATAGCACACCAAAGTAGCCTTGGTTCCGTCATTAACTTATATACGGTACGTACGGACGCATCCATACCATAGATTTTTATAATATAACGTTACAGGAATCTTATTCACTACCATTGCTTCCGTTTTCTGATATAGAAATATTTCACAAGACCAACATTTGCTTACTTCTAATAGCACCAGTATATTCAATGCACATATTTGATTAAGCTCTCTACACGTCAGCCGCTGCCTCTGTATTAGCACACTACGCTAGCCATGTCAACAAACATGCAGAGACACGCACAAAAGCATACATAAACAAAAAGCAAACCAAAGCGAGAGGCTGACACGAGTTCGACCACGACCACAAGTCTTCAGGTGCCATTATAAGCTTTTAAAACCAGCAAGTCGGTTAGAGAAACGCGCTAACTCGTTGACATTAGACCAGCGGGCTAAGTGGCTACATGGCCGCTTGTGCATTTATCGCTCGTACAAAGAGTAAAAACTCACCCGCATTCTGATCTCGCGGCCATAAATAATAAGTGGCCGGAATGACAATCAAACCGACGAAAGATGTAAGAAAGTAGAAAAATGTGTTGCCGCTGTCGTCGTACTGAAACTGCTGGCCGGCCATTTCGGAGCGGCTACGGCTACACAGCCTTTCCTGCGCCGCTTATCCGACTACCCTCACACGCGTTATCATTCCTACCCGTATTCAGGCAGGTCCGCCTCCTGGACTGGGATAGGAAAGTTTCTATAGAATAGGTAAGTATGTGTATATATAAGTCTGCATGTATAGTACAGGTACAGTATATGTCGTTTAACGTCCACGAAACGATCTGTGAAACTGCACGTTATACAGTCTGGATGTTGTGTGAACATGTTATATAGCGCATTGCTTCAGTAAGCCCTTCATTATCCCCGCTCTCCATCTCTCACACAAACACACTACTATATTTATGCAATAAAACCTTTTATGTGACAGTGGGACACATTATGTTGTATTTACAAAACGAGTAAATTTCAGAACAGATTTAAATTCTGTTTTCATTGTAAATTACATCTTAGTTACATCGTCAGTCATCTTGTCAAAGGGTTGCGCCTGCGCCCTCTCTCACAACCCTCACAAACAGCAGACATTGAATAAAAAGTATAAACAGAATTAAACATGCACATGTGTACTCTGCACTGATTTTGTACCCAGAAGTATTTCGCTTCATATTTTATAACCTGGAATTCACTGGGCACAGGCAGGAGTACACCCTGGACAGGGCACCAGTCCATTGCAGGGTTCAGTTAAGGCATCACTGACCTACGCGTTGCAAGACTTTCTGAGCAGTTATTAGTAAATAGTGGAGTATTTCAGATTTCAGGCTTCAGATATTGAGAGTTGACTCTTTATCTATGGAGTCAATTGCTTATGAATCAACATCACGCACGAAGACAAACCTGTCAAGATCCTTTGCTATGCTACAAAAAAGAACCGTGAACTCGATTCTTTTTATTTCACAAGATTTCCTGCTCTGTATTTTCTTATTTTTTATAGGTACTCGAGAACCAATTTTGGGAGTCGACTCTGGAAATCGAGTCCAGTGAGTCTTAACATAGCAGAGGCGGGATACGGAATACGGGTGGGAAGAAAACGAGGCGTCTAAACACGTCCATGGGATAAAAGACGCCCCTGAGCAACGGGTTTAAAGAAACGAATCGCATAATAAAAGTCTGTACAGTTCTTCACTTGATGTGTATATTATTGAATAATATCTTTCAGAACTGAAATGGTCGATTGTATCAGAACCAGTTCTCAAATTTGCAACTGTAAAGAGACTTATTAGTCAAGAATTTGACCAATTTTGATCAGTTTAGTTCATGTTTGTGCTCTTATTTTAACGTGTTCACTCGCATCTTAGATACCCGAGGAAGAATCAGTGTGAGAGAGTACGTGTTTCACGCACGCGCACTGAAAAAGTATACCGAAGTTCGTGCATGGTTTAGAAAAACTTTTTTCATTTATACATGTTATATTTTTTGATCTTCTGGATTAGTGTATCAATAAGAAGGGGACATCGTTTAGATTTCTAACCTTTAAATAAAAAGGTTACATTATTTTTATTTAAAAAACCGTACACATTATTTACCAGTCGTTCTTTGAGAGAAAAAGTCAATTATTTGGTAGATTTGCAGTCTATATCATGATTAAAGAAATATAATAAACATGTTACACAATAAAACTATCATTTATAAGACGTTTACAGGTATATAAGTATGGGTATAAAAGTTTACCATCTTGAACAGATTTTATTTATTTATTTATTTTATTGCATGAATTTCCCCATCACAAAGCTTAATAGGGTGAAAAAATGTCAAATGTTTAGGTATAAAGAATAGCTTTATTTTGTACATTTCAACTTCAAAAACTATAGTTTTTATGTTAAGCTTCTTCTTCCCATTCAAACCTATTATAAGTAAAAAGCTTAACGTGGCTTAATGTACTAAAGCAGTGAGCGAGGAAAGTCTCTCAGTTAGTACTGGTCATGAGTAATCTCTACTGCTGAAATGACAGACCTGTGTCCCAAAAGGAAAAGTAATCATTTTTACATTGTGTTTTATTCATAACAGGTTTGAATAGTAAAAATTAAAGATGATTCCGCTCCTTTTGGATCACAGGGCTGCCCTTGAAAGCTCAATAAGTTGAAACCAGACACTGATACTCTACACCAGTGCCTGTTGTATCCTTTTATCTTTAGGTTTTCGGCCAAGCGAAGCTGCAATGTCCTGTCTTTTGGATATCCCACCCAGACTCCCCGAGTGGCCGTTGGGGAGTTCATGGAATGCCTGTTGAATATGTGACTGCTCCTCTGTGCTTTCTACTAAAGCATCGGGATCTGTCTTCAGATACATGTTGTATAAGATGCAGCAGGTCCTCACAGCCAGACTGGTTTGAGCTACAGAATTAAACTGCAAAGACGTCAGCCGCTGAAACCTGTGTCTTACACTTCGGAGGGAGTCTCGGACCACTCTCAGGGCTGCCTGCACTCTTATGTTATAACGCAGCTTCTTCTCTCCGAGCGTCCCGTAGTCTGGGAATGGTGTGAGAAGATGCTCAGACAGCGGAAAAGATGAATCTCCGACTATGTGCTTGCCATTCAGCAGATTCAAGGGATCGTCCTGCAATGCTTTTCCCACTTCAGTTTCGAGAAGGACTCTAGAGTTATGCCACCTTCCCGGATGATCTGCATTCACATAAGTGAAGCAGCCCTGATGATTACAGAAAACCAGAAGGTTGACAGAGTACGCCTCAGAATCCAAGTCCCGATACGCCTCTGGGTCGGGCACATCGACAGGTTTATCTATGAGAATCAAACACGACCCGGCGGTGCAGACGATACCAGGCAGGCCTAAGGCAGAAGAAAATCCGGCTGCCGAAGCATCAGCTTCCTTCCACTTGGGCCATCGGATCTGGTCTGCCAAGCTCTCCGTGACCAGGCCACAGAATTCGCCGAGCTGCTGCCGAATGAGAGATTCGCTGGTGTGGAAGCGGGATGCTACGCTGCTGGGAGGCTCCAGAGTGGACAGGGTCCAGAGACTAGCAAGCACCGCGTGAGTCACCGTCCATCCTTCGAGATTCCTCGTAGCCCAGCGACACGGCGAAAGCAAGTTTACCAACTCCTGAAAAAATAATACCCGAAAAGTCCCGAAAGTGTATTAGAATTCATGGTAAACCTTCTAGCTTACCTTAATCAGTGAGGCACTTCAGCCTGTTTCCAAGCACAACACATAAATTTATTGCTCAATTCAAGACAATTGATTAAAAAAAAAAACTCGTCCTTTGCCATCAATAGAAAGAATTGCTACTTGTACAGAAAATGCTGCTTCAGCAAATCAGAAAGTGCGTAGATGGAGTTTGTTCAGTCGTGAAGAATACTAACCACTGTCCCAAACCACACACTACTGAACTGTCCCAAACCACACACTACTGAACGAAGGGCCACTAAGGGTACTGATGTCCTAACGAGAAACCGTATATTAATCTATGACCGAGCCTAGTCAGCTCGCTGCACCCTCTAGCGGATGCATTCTGAATTGCTATTAACTTACATGGTTTGCGTTTGGTTCTTCGTTGCGTCGTGTCGTGTCAATTAGTTCAGCACAACCCTAACATTACATTTAAACTTGCTTTTCCTGGAACTCCAGCGCCTACCCGAGTAGAACACGGGGCGCATCAGCGCCAGGGAATGATATCCTAACTAAACCCTCCCGCCCTCATTCATGCACAGTCAAACCTGATTGTATAAGAAAGCTAAGAAATTCGGAGTAGACCCACTTCAACTTGGGGCTGTGTAAGCTGAAAGCATTTCTGGAAATCCAAGACAGAGAGGCTTGGAACAGTAGCACTGAAGTAGTTCTTCTTGTCCTCATCTTCATCATCAGTAGCATCATCGTCATCTCTGAGAGAAGATTGAAAACATGAAAACATGATTTGTTTTTGTGGCGCATGCATTTTTGATAAAATACTGTATGACCAAATATGTTCGATGGTCAATCATTCATTCTTTAATACAGGGCGCAAGGCAGGTAGAACAACCCTAGATGGGGCACCAATCCATCATAGAGACGCTCATACACACACTCACAAACTAATGGCAAATTAGAGACACCAAATAACCAAATGCTTGTCTTTGAACTGTGAGAGGATATCGGATTACCCGGAGTAAACCCAACAGGGGGGAATGGTCCATCATTCTGATTATGTCTGATCAGAGGTGGTGCTGTGGTGGTCCTGGGGCAGAGGTGAGTTGATAACACAGATCAACAGACAGACACTCTACAGTTAGTACTCCTATAAAGTGAACATGTATGGTAGATGAAGCTGCCATATATGTTACAGTGTAGATAGACCCAACCTGGCAACCAGGTGGAGTTAGTGTAGTCCTGCTACCTCGTGAAGACACCTGCAGTGTTTTTTCTCCATCCACAACAGGTACAATGTACATTACGGTACCAAAACAAAGAACCATCGCCAGTTTATGAGACCCACAGCTCGGTAACAGGCCGCATTGCCTTCTGGACTGTAACGACATACAATCTGACGCCATAAGCTCACCTGCTGTCCCGTGCTTTGCTAGACAGGTTGTTTCTAAAACGTGTGTTTTCTTCGGCATCTAATTCATCCGCTAACAGAAAAGCAATGCACACCTCCAGCGCCATAGCATTGCAGCGGGCTACGTCAGGGTTGCCAAATATCTCAAGTAGAATCCCCCAAACATCGTTGAAACCCTATTGGATTTTTAATTCACACTCACTATTAAAATAGCTGTTCATTCCCAACATACACCTTCTTACAGAAAGATAAAGGTACGTTAAGTACATTAGGTAAAAAAAAAATTAAAGATTTGACATACTTTCCTTTCAATGCAAGATTAACTAAAAAGACGATATAAAAAGGGTTGGCCAAGTTTCACTCCTTGTGGTAATTCACTAACATACCCGATTACACGTTACAATCACTGACCACTTTATAAGGTACACCTGGCCAGTACCAGGTTGGATGTTGTTTTGCCTTCAGAACTGAATTCATTCTTCGTGGCATAGATTCAACTAGGTAAAACAATCCTCAGAGATTTTGGTCCATATTGACTAAACTGCTGATACAAGGCAGGATGGATCCATGCTTTTTGACCCTACCATTCGAATATCAGAGGAGAAATCGAGATTTATTAGACCCGGCAATGTTTTTCCAATCTTCTTTTGTTTGGTGAGCCCATGCGAATCTTCTTCAAGGCTGGACGTGTTGTGCGTTCAGATAAGCTCTTCTGCATAACTCAGTTGTAACGAGTGGTTATTTGAGATACTGTTGCCTTTCAGTCAGCTCAAACCAGTCTGGTCATTCTCCTCTAACCTCAACATCAACAAGGCATTTTGACAATGGATATTTTCTCTTTTTTGGATCTAGGCATGGCTGTGTGTGAAGATCCCAGCAGATCAGCAGTTTCTGAAAAACTTAAATCAGCTTTCGTCCCCATTCTGATGGGCCGTTTTGAGAAATATTGTGTTATTTAACTTGATTTGAGCTGGGGTGCCCCAACGTTGGCATAAGACTGTATTTGTAAAAGCTGATTTTGTACATCAAACGTGTGCTTCTTTTAATGTAGCACGTAAGGATGAATGTGATGCCACTACTGTGAAACAACCACAAATAGCCCATGTTGCTACACTTGAAAGTGCAATCAACATAGGTTTTATACTTGTTTATGTAGGACTGAACGGATTTGAAGTCATCAGCAGGAGGCACCAGTGCAGCACGGACAGAAGCGAAAAGAATTTAATCAGTTCAGTGCTGACACAGAATCAACTATTCTCTCTAGAATAAAGAAGACATTAAATACAGAGCGTATGAGCGATACAGAAAGGTGGGGGGTAGAGGGAGGCTTAAAAACCCTGCTTAGTAACCTTTGTCCCTCTCTCTTCAATCCTATTGACCCATGTGATGACAGGAATATCAAACCACGAGAGGCCTGATGATGAGCTCTGGCTTCTTCAAACTGGAGAGGAGCGCTCACCCCTGTCCTCTAATCAAAGTTAAATATGCAGCTAGCGATTACTGGGGTCATAACCCGTCTCCTTCATTTACTTTTCATGATTAGAAAACAGTGGATGTCTAGCAGGGCAAAAATCTGCTTTAAAATCAACAGGAATAGAGCACGAGCCGGTAAACGTGTTAGTTGAGTGGAAGCGAAAAATCAAATTTGCGCAATTTTCCACTTACTCCAGTCAGTCAGCCGAGATGTCTTCGCTGCCTCGTGTTTGCTTCCTTAGATTTACACCGAACATACAAAGGAAGGTAGCAAAGAAGAGATGGAAATCTTCTATTTCCTTTCACAGATTCTGGTCATTCTTGCCACGAATTTCTATGAAATCTCCCCTTTACCATGCTGCTTCAGGGGACAGCAGGCTTGGCCCGCCTAAATGAGAAGTCTTTGTGTGTACTGTGTGTATTTCATACCAAATTACAGCTGTGTTGTCACTACTAAAGACATTTTAAGAACATATTCAAGTGTAAACCTCTTCTGCCTCCTGTATTCATGGCACAAAGTGCTTGAGATTTTATTGCTGCCACAATGGCCACCCATTTCCCCATTGTTGATGCTTTGAAGCCGTCCTTTCCAGCTGATGTGCCAGCCGGGCAGGGGTGCTGAGAAGGGTCAGATGTTCCTGCCCTTATGCCGTGCCTCTTAGAGAGGCGCTTTCATTGTGCCCTCCAGGAAAGAGAAGTCAGCCAGCAAAGGTTTCTGACATGGCCTACCGTCCTGCATCTGTGATGTCACCGCCAGCTGACGTGTCATAAGGCCTTTCAGATTCAAATGTGTGTGTGTTTGGGTTAGGAAGTACTGCAATTAGGGGAATGTGTGATCACGGTTAATGCTCAGCACTGCTATTAGGCAGAGCCAATGCTAAGCCAGCACTAATATTATAAACCCACAATCAAAGGACTTTGACCTGTGGAAGGCAATAATACCCCTATAACCCCCCCACCCCAACCCCAGTATGCTTGTACATGGTGCCAGCCTCAGACCCCTTAGGTACCTTGAGATGCCCAATTTCGCTGGAAGGTACAACAGCCCAGAAAGTGAAGGTTTCAGTTTTGGAATACTGGTTGTGGGGGGTCCAGGGAATATCAAGCAATTCACTGGACATCGGTGAAATCGCTCCTTTAATGGGATGCCAGTCCCTCGCACACACAACATTGTGTGTTTCTTGCTCAAGGACCCAACAGCCTGGCAGCCTGGACCTTCTGCTCCATAGTCCAGTCCCTTAACCTCTGGGCTACCCAGTTTCCTGGCTAGAGGGTAGGAGTTGGGGCAGACGAGTTTAGGTATTATCTCATAACGTATACTGTAGGGTCCTGTTCTACTCTTCTTGCCATTTCATCTCGATGTGGGTTTTGATCAGGACAGGTATCCACTGCAGGGTATTTCTTCACTAGATATTCGGCTTTATCGTTTCCCTTAATATTGGAGTGATAGGGACGCAGCAGTACACATGTTGGATCCTTTTTTCTTCCAGTTTTCTCAGGAGGCAGTGGTATAAGGATCTGTCTGAATATATTCAAGGACAAGAAGAACATATCAGCTGTGAAGATTGGACAGTGTAGGGGTAGCTTGTCTTGATAATAAAGATGCCAAACAAAGATTTGTTTAACAGTCATCACTTTATTAAATTAAAACTAAACAATACTGTCAGTGAAATGGCACACACTCTCACTCTCTCTCTTTCACTCACACACACACCGCTTTGCTTACAGACCTGCTGTTCTGCAGCTTAAGTTCCAGCTGAGCCTGAGCTGTGCGTTTCGTAATGCTCTCATTACTTAAAGGTCCAAAGTCACTGCTCCGCTTCTAACAGGGTGACGGAGGATAATCTCCTCTTTCCATCATCCTCCTTAAGGGTCGGCTCAGGCGAGCCCGGGCCGCCTTAGTCACATGGATACCGATCGACTCAAGTCAGGAATAATGACTTTCAGCACTGGTTAGGAAATCACATGAAATAAAGAAAGGCACACGGCTTATTTCTGCCACGTCACGAGCTTGACCCTCCTTTAAAACACCATTTTTTCTACTACAGCTCCCGCTTATGGGTGCCAAGCGCTCATATGATTGACCAGATCAGACGCAATGCGCTTAAAACCCAGTGTGATTGGCGTGGCACAGCTCCGGGAGACCAAAAAGCCAGTGGATGTGTTGCATTGGAGGGATTTTTTTTTTTTGCCCAGGCAACTTTATCCTACATTTAGATTAGCAGCTCAGAACAGAACGTAAGCCTTGTAACCCGAAAACAAAAGGGCTCCTATTAACAACAAGAGTGGCTTTTCAGCTACGCAAATCCGATGATAAACAATAATGAGCATCTATACAAGGCAGGCTTTTTTGGGGGGCAAATAAACGCGCTAAGCTAAGCTGTTCGAATCATTATCGAGGCCATTGTTGGAGTAATTAGGCCTCGCTGTTTGTCACGGCATAACAACGGAAATGAGGGTGCACAATGAGAGGTGGGATATCCACATTTGGGGAACCCTTGTCATTCTGAACGGCTTTCGATGCAGGATCAGGATCAACCGAGGAAAAAAACAAATTAACTAGTTCGTCTCAATGAGATAACCAAGCAACCGCGTCATGACCATATAGTAACTGGAAAACACATTAGTAGCAAAAAACATGGGAGGGGAAAACAAGAAGAAAAGCAAAGGCTAAAGCAGCATATGACCCGCATAGTTCTTTAGTGCATTCTCCTTTCATTTCAGCCGTAGCTTTTACCTCTTTACTCCACACATGCGGCGTGTATTTATTAATGGATCGCTAATGGACATCAAGTGCCCGCTGTAGTGCCACTGCTGCTATGTTATACGCACCGCTCCCTCACTAGAAAAGAAAAACAAGCCCATACGAGCCATAAAGACGTCTTCTTAATTGCAACGGGACGCCAGCGTAACCAGTCTCTCTAAGAGCGGAAGACATTCGCAAACCAGAAATCTCGATCCACGTCTCGGTGATCCGTCACCCAGAGGCAGCGGATTGGCTCAGGCTAGCACAGAAACGACACACAAAAAGCAAAGGAAGAACCACAGTGACGTGAACCCCTCTCAGTGATCAAGTGAGATCTCCGGGAAAAGTACAGCTGGACGCCATTGTCCTCCTCCTCTTCCTCGCTCTCACTCAGCTGAACTTGTCTTGGATGTTCATCAGGCTGTGGCTGGACGTCGCTCTCTTGGCTAGGAAATAAAACATATCAAAAATGACCAGAATGCTCAGAACCAATGAGGGCTAGAAATGTAGTTGATTATGCTGTACTCGTTCAAAAAACAATAATGTACCCAATACACTCAGTGACGAAGAAAACCCTTCACCAAGAAGGACTTCTTGGAATGGAATGATCCTTTATATATATGCAAATGATTAAATATTAGAACGAAAGAATATGTTTAATGGGAAAAACTGTACAATTGAAAGGAGGCTCTAGTACCCTGTTAGGCCGTCTCTAGCCTGGATACAATATGAGACACAGTTGGAGGCATACAGGTTACATATGGTATCCTGTGGCACATCTGCCCACAGATTCACACTGCACACTGCCAAAGCTGGCATCCCAGCTGGTCCTACAAATTCTTGATTGCTTAAAGCTGGCAACCGGGCAAAGACATTCCTGGGAAACCCTTGCTGTGCGTGGGGGGGGCATTATCCTGCTGAAAAATGGGAAGCCCTGCCATGAGAGGCAACAAGATGTCCTGGACATATTGGTGAACTGTTAGTGTCCCTCGTATCACTACTAGGGGCGACCGAATGTGATATGCGATGGCTCCCCAGATCATCACACCAGTAGTCGGAGCATTGTGTTGCTCCATAGCAAAAGCAGGATTGAAGCCCCCACTGTGAGGATCAACCAAATGGGTCATTTCAGAGATGGGCAATGCCCATGTCGTCTCTTCTGCACTGATTATATGCCACACTAGCCATTTGATTTACCACATCCTGTAACATTCACCACTTGCCACTTCAGTCCAAGCAGCCAGGTGGGACAGTGTACTGTTACCGAGCAGGAAATGAATCTGACACTAGTAGGAGGGACCAGCCACCTGCCAAAAAGTTTTAGTGCCAACGTCAGGTCATGCAAAGGTGAACCACAAACATTACAGCCATTGTTTAGGATCTACGTCTTTTGCACAGGGCTCTCGCAATCAAATCAAACACAACACATAAGTACAACCCAAATAATATTTAAAAGGTTTACACTGTGGAAACACCTCCGGACATGCTTAAGAGATTCCGTAAGCAGCCTGGGTAATAAACAGTACATTACAGAGAGCAGGTCATGCTGGGAGTTACTCACGCTGGATGAGCTTGCGTTTCTTTTGTTCCGAGTGCAGGAAGTTGCTCAAGTAGAAGATGATTGGGAGGAAGAGCATGAAACCGGTCAAGGCCATGACCGGCACCGTCTCCTCGCGTGGGAACGAGCAGCCGAAAGTCGTGCTCCACAAACGACGCGTCGCATTCATCTGCAAAAGGCAGTTGTGGAAAGCTGTTGAGCTTAGAGCCCCAGTTTCACACTATGGTGGTATTAATCATCGAAATGCACATGCAGGTTCTAAATCATTTGAGAATTATGACCCTAACTACTGGCTTTAAAGTTCATAAGCTCATCGGGACCAAAAATGAGTGACCTTGTGTGTTTAAGGTGGTAGTACCGTCAAGCTCCTGCAGATGGCGTTGCACGAGGATGATCGGGCTATAAATACCTGCGGGGGGTCACCAGATTTCTTAACTCTGGTGGGCTTCTTATTTATTCAATTACAGATCAATCCGCGACTGTCCCCTCAGCGATTGGTCTGCTCACGCTGATGCCACAAAATTAATAGAATAATTAATTCATAAATATTTTATACTTATTATTAATAATAATTAATAATAATCATAAATTAATTAATATTTAATATTATTTAATTAATATACAAATATCTACTTTCTTAAAATTATCATCAATATTTTAATTCATATATATTTTTACTTAATAAAACTAATTACAAGCTTAAAGTATCTGACAATGTATGGGTTAAATGGGTTAATATCAAAATAATAAGCATAATAACTTTATCGGACGTGGACAGCAAAAACCTTTGAATGTCCACAAGCATTTAGTCCCAGTTTTCCTATCCAGTGGGTGGAACCACTTACCGCGTCCTCGATATCAATACAAAGAGCCTCGTCTCGTGACATGTTACTGTACAGCACATTAACCTTTTTATACAACGTCCTGCACTCTTTACACAGCTCTGAGTGATTCCCCTGTGGAACACACAATAATACTTCTGAATTAGGCAAGATGAAACATTTAAATTGTTGGACAGCACCATAATACACCATATATACCAAGACCATAAGATGGTTACCTGCTGGTATTTCTCAAAGCAGCTCAGAGACTGATTAAGTGCCTCCATGAACTGAAGGGTCATATTGGACACGCTCTCCTGTTTTGGACTTAGACACCCTGAAGGACACAAAAACAAAGACGGTATAGTTCTTTTTCCTTAAATGAACCTGGCAACCCTTTAAACAATATACAACCATCACCGAGTCCACAGTTTGGGGAGTTTATACCAAAACTTGATGTAGAGTAGTGTGCAAAAGTCTTGGGCCACCATTAGATTAGATATACCACTGTTTTAGCAAAGGTATAATGACCATATGAAATAATGTCTCTATTAAAATATTACCAGAAAATACAGCTTCGATACGCTACATTATATATAGTATTTAGTCTGACTTCCCCTTACACAACAGTAGCATCTGCCAGCTTCATTGGGGTGCTGAGTAGACCCTTCTTTGTTCACAAATGGTCTTTTTGGAAGGGTAGCAGCCAAGAAACCACTTTTCAGATATGCTAGAGCTCACAAAGACTGGAATGAAAATCAGCGGAAAAGAGTATTATGGAGTGACGAATCCAATTTTTGGGTCCAATTGTCAACAATATGTTATATATGGCTACTATACCACTGCTAAAACAACAGATCTAATGGTGGTCTAAGACTTTTGCACAGAACTGTACCTTAAGAATTGAATCTTGTCCAAAGGCCCAACAGTGGTACTTGATTGAGTCTGGATTTGAATCTCAACCTTCTAGTCTTCGCAACCACGAAGCCACAAAGCTATTGCAAGCCAGATACCCAAGCTTAGCTGACATTAATTGATTTTGGCCTGATTTCCAGTGCACCCTCCATGACTACCAGTGTAGTGTGAGCAGCCTTATTCTCGCACCACACATTCTAGCATGATGGACATTAGTCATGCAGCATAGTGCCCAGTGACTAACTGCTAGTCAAGCGATCAAAACAGCCACTAAAGAGTGAGAGAACATACTAAGGAGATCATAAAATTAATTCTTCATCATCTGAAGAACTGGAGCAAAAACATGCTGCTGCTAAATACAAGTTAACCTACTAGCTACTAAACAGCATGTTAGATAAGAGATACTATTTACATTGTGTCATCTTCATTTATGTGGCTGTGAAATAGAGTCTACGCAACTAGAATAAATGGACCTCTAATCAAGCCCTGCAGCAAAGAAGCCAAGACACAACTATACAACTTACGGACACATTTAGCTGAATCCCAGATATCCTGTAAGCTGCTGTAAAGGTTGTAAAGCAACATCAGTCTGTTCGAGCGCATCAGGACGTCTTGGCAGCTCACATTGCCAGGCCCCATCTGTGTGGAAAGAAGCTGATCAGGTATTTCTCAGAACAGAACCTACTCCTAACAATCAGACACCAAGCTGGTCCTCATGAGTCTTGGCCCTCAGAGTCTGGCCAACAACTGCTCATCAGGGTTTCATCTAATGTGGACAGGTGTGTAATCTACTGAGTATGTATAAAACCTGACATTTACAAACCTCAAAGACACTTTACAGTATCTCACATGTACCTGTCTAGGGTTGGTTCCCTCTTTTGCACTGTGCTGCCAGTTAGGCCCCAGCTCCCTGAGACTTGGATGAAGTGGGTATGAAAAGGAATGGGATGGATGGGTGGATGTCTGACAGTGTTATTTTAAAGTACATTTAAGCAGACTGTTGAAAAGTAAATATAAAACTCCATGTAATTTGGTTTTTAGTTAGTTCCAGTAACCCTACTCTGAAGCACATCGGCTTTTTTGCTGAAAACCTTTGACAGCACCATTGAAAATCAATCAGCGGCCATATGTGGGATATTTTAGCGCAAATAAAGGCATCGTTGCATATTTACTGCTCTGCAAAAGTAATATTCAACTTCCTTTTAGTTTCAGATCAGTTTGCAGGACTGAAAGGTATGACAAATAGCACGAGATCGTCTGCATGTGACCTGTTGGGAAACGCCAATAAAACTGGGCTGTATCCCAAATACCTTCACAATGGCTATAAAGCGCACTAGATACGCCACCAGAAGCCGTTAGAGCAAACCATACCGAGTGCACTTGTATACTACATAAAGACGAATATGGGATGCGGCCGATTTGTGTTGTTCTAGCTTATTAAAAACCCACTGACAGCATTTAAGGGTCATTTTATGAAGTCAAATGGCTCACCTTGTTACTTGAAATGTTTCCGTATATGTCCTGAAAGCCGTTGTATAAAGTGTAACAGTTCTGACACAGTCTGACAGGACGCGCATTCGACACTAAACAGCTACCTAAACCAGCATAACGCTGCCCAAAAATGCCGAGTAACTCTGAACAATAATCGCTGACCTCCGGCTCTGTCTGGAACCAGGCAGACAGGCTGGGAGGGGAAACATAGCTGTACCCATCAGAAACACTCTGTGTGGACATTCGTTCCTCGTTTCCACTCAGATCTGCAGCACAGCCAAAGCTCTTATCGCCTATTAAATTCCACCACAGTAGTAAACATAATGTATAGCTGTAACCCATAAATACACCCATTTTTAAGCGGTTAAACGGAGCACTGCTCTGTTAATACTCCACAGTGCACACTACATGCTCACTTCTTCCTGTTTTCATTCTATCACATAATCATGTGATTGAAATCTCGCGAGATTGCCGTCGGAGGCGCTTCGCTGTGGTTGTAGCGCGTGAAGTGTGCAAGCTAAAACCTCAAGTCATTTGATGTTAGTCAGAAACGAAACGAAAAGTATTTTATTTCAAAAGAACTGGATTATGTAAAAAGTGTTCGACCACAGTTATCTGGGTCAGCCTATGGAAAAATGTAGCCTGCTGTGAATTTTCACACTAAAACTGTTTAAAGTTCGTAGTTCGACTGAATGTTACTAAGTTCGTGGTCGCCTCTTATATTGGCTGTGAATACCAGAAGTTGAATCTGTTCATCTGGACAGTTTTGACGGAGAAACGTTTCGTCACTCATCTAAGTGACTTATTCAGTCTCAGCTAGTTGGAAAACTTTCCCAATCTTATATACAGCAACTTTGCATTACGACTCGTACCAGCACCATGGCATAACAATGGGACCGGTGATCAGTTTCACCATGATTCACACAGGATTGGGGAAGGGCTGCAATGGCGGCGTTGTAAGATGGTGAGAGGTGTACTCTGAGGCCCCCTCCTCGGTTCAGGGATGGACGTTCCCTTTTTACAAAAATTTCTTCTTTTACTCCATGTTCAAACCATCGTTCCTCCCTATCAAGGATTTGCACGTCTTCATCCTTGAAAGAGTGGCTGCCATTGCAGCCCTTCCCCAAACATGTGTGAATGGCACACGTGGCCATTGTCATTAATAGCTATGTCAATCTGCATATTAAAATGATCACCTGTCCCATTGTTATGCAATGGTGCTGGTACCAGTCGATATGGAAAGGTGCTGTATATAAGATTGGGGAAGTTTTCCAACTGGCTGAGACTGAAGAAGTCACTTAGATGAGTGATGAAACGTTTTTCCAACAAAATGTCCAGATGAACAGATTCAAGGTCTGGGATTTTCTTACCTGGATTCTTGAGCATGCATCAAGACATATTGACTGTGAAGTTTACAGTTGAGCTGAAAATGTTCATAGTTGAACTGAGAAATTCAGTTTTTACAGATTTAGTCCTCTTACATATTAAGTTCAGTTTAGCTATTAACAGTTCGTAGTCACCTCTTCTGGTGTTTAAGAGAGGTTTGCAGTTCAACTTGAGCATACAGGAAAATGACAAGGGACAGATTTGAAATATACTTGTAACGTTACAATATAGAACGCTGAGTACAAGTGCCAGTTTGTTAAATGTGTTATTAATTTACCATTTAGAAAATGCCATTACCTGTTGTTTTTGTGCCTCTGTTTGTACTTCTCAATAAATGGCAAAGCCAAAGATACAACCTGAGTTGAGACCTGTGCAGTATTGTAAAATTGATTTACAAGGCTATAAATTTGCTTTCTCTTCATGATTATTCACGTGCTCATTTTACATGAAGTTTTAAGTTAATTTCTATACAGGTCTTTTAGGGTTTGTTGTAGGACACCCAAAGGCTATAGACCTAGCATGCTCATAGTTACAGAGACAAGCAGACAGGATCTTGAAGTTTACTGTTAACTGGTGAACTTCACAGTCAAAGTAAACTGTGAAGTTGATAGTAACTGTCCACCAAGTTTGCAATTAAACTTCACAGTAAAAGATCCAACCAGGTTTTCAGTTTTACTCTGAAATTTTCATTGAATGAGAACTGCCAGATGTGGAACAAGTGATATTGTTGGTGATGTTCACTGTATATTTAAAAAGCCATGAAATTGAAGAAGTGCGTCAATGTTGCCAAACGATGTTTCATTGACTAAAGAAAATATTTTGCCTTGAACCTGTAAACAAATTGAACGTCTTCAGAAATATCAGTATGCCAGAAAATCTAAGGAGTAACTTCTGCACTGATCAACAAGCCACAGAACAGGGGCAAACAGAATGGTTCCAAATCACCAAGCACTGGGACTGGGCTGTGTACTATCACCAATCATGTTTGTTCAAACTGTCTGCTGAACAATTTTGATGATATTTACCTAGTTTGTTATCTCAGTCTACTAAAAAGCTTTGAAGAACAAGAATTGGTGATAAGGAAATCATTGAATCATTTTATTTAACTGAATCAAAGTTTCATCAAAGTGTCCATCTTTTGGGGATATAATAGCCAAACACCCTAAAAGCATTATGGATATCAAATATTGTTTGTAGGAGTTTACAATTACATTTACAGCATTTAGCAGATGCTCTTATCCAGAGCGACTTACAATTGATATAGTCTTGCAATCCAAACAATTGTGGGTTAAGGGCACTGCTCAAGGAGCCAACAGTGGCAGCTTGGCAGAACATTTGAACCCTGGACCTTTTGGTCCATATAGTCCAGTACCTTAATCGCAAGGCTACCACAGTCCACTGTCCCCATGTATTAATTTGCTGTTCTTTCACCCTTCTGTCCAGTTCATCCCAAACCAGATTAATAGTGTTAATGGACCAAGACCAAGCCCAGTGTCTCTGTATTGTCTTCTAAGGTAGTTCTGATATAGCCTGGGGTGTCATTGTTTTGCTTTTCAGTTTTTGTAACCAAAACTTTCAGTTCACAGGGATCTGTTTAGTTGTATCTGAGGTAGGGGAGGTTGGAGGTGCATCATCTCTGGCCCCCCAGATTTGTCTGATGTGCTGGCAAAGATGACAGATGGTCCATAGTCCATAGTCCAGTACCTTAACCATTAGGCTACCACAGTCTTTCTAGTGAAGAGAAGTGTTATACTGCTGCCAGTTGTTAGGAGTCACTCCTAACTGACAACAAGGGGAATTGAAAACGTTCTCAAACCGGGGAGAAGCAGCCAGAAGTGAAAGTTGGGGTGAGTAAATTTGAGTGTAAACTGAGCAATAAAGCATTTACAAAAACGATCTGCTGACTGACTCACTGTATGAAACAGTTACTCAGTAAACGTAAATGTTTTTCTGAGGTCTGACTTTTGTTTTATGACATTCAAACATGCACAAAGATGTCCCATTGCCCATGACTGTTGTAGTAAGCATTTTCCATTTCAAAATCGTAACAAAACCTGTCATTTGACGCAGGAATGTCTGTACTTTTGCATAAGGCTTTATGTCTAGTAGCAGGTGGAACGGCTTGTAGGGACGAGGGCTTGGTTAGCACATCTTCAAACGCTCATCCCATTCCTGGAGGGGGGTTTCACACAGAGCGAGTCTTTAGTGTCCTGTATGAGCCTCTCCACTTCTCAGCTCACAGCTGGAACATTGGAGATGACTGGGGTCGCCACGCTGTGTGCACGCACAGTCTGCATGACTCCACTTCAAGACATAGGGATATGGGAATTCAGGAATGGCACGTCATATTTCCCACAAAGGCATCCCGGTGCAGTTCGCCGAGTCTAAGTGCTATCTCTGGTGTTCTGGGCAGTGTTTCGTATTGTATGGTTCTTGATATTGAAATAACAGTAAATAATAGTAATAGCAACATTATGTTGTGAGACATTACAAGCAACAAATGGGTCATAATGAAAGGCTTTTCCAATATACACTCACAGGCCATTTTATTAGGTACACATTGCTAGTACCATTTGCCAGAACTGGCTTAATTCTTTGTGGCTTGATTCGACAAGGTACTGGAAACATTCCTCAGAGTTTTTGGTCCATATTGACACCATAGTGTCACGCAGTTGCTGAAGATTTCACTGTTGCCTTCCTATCAGCTCGAAGCAGTTTGGCCATTCTCCATTGGCATCAACAAGGTATGTTTGCCCGAAGACCTGCCCTCACTGGATGTGGATGTGGCACTCTGCGTGAAAATCCCAGCAGATCAGCAGTTCTGATATAGACCAGTCAGTCTTGCACCAACAACCATGCCTCATTCAAAGTCAATTAAATCACCTTTCTTCCCCATTCTGAGGCTTGCTTTGAACGTCAGCGTTTCATCTTAATTATGTCTACATGCCTAAATGCATTGAGTTGCTGCCAAGAATTTGTGATTATATTTGCGTTAACAAGCAGTTGAACAGGTGTACCTAATAAACTGTATTTTAATGTTTATGCATTAACATTTTCACAAATTTACAGTTTGTTCCTTCTCCTTTGGAAAAAGTTCACTGAATTGGCTGATCATTTATTCAAAAATTGACTGCAAGGTGTCAGAACACATACTGAACATACACTCTCTCTCTCTCTCTCTCTCTCGCTCTCTCTCTCTCTCTCTCTCTCTCTCTCTCTCTCTCTCTCTCTCTCTCTCTCTCTCTCTCTAAGGTTGTATGGAAGCTTGTGCGTTTGTGACACCGTGCAATTTTCGAGCGGCCACAAAAAAAAAATAATTATGGAGTCAAGGTAAACGATCCGGGGCTCCGGTTCTGATTGTGGTAATTGTCATACACTCTCGAATCAAGCCACTGCAGTCAATGGTCTTTAATGTGAAATTAGTGCCTCTTGATAAGTTGCAGTCCGCGGCAATTGCGCAGTCATCAGCTAATGGAGACGCGCGGCGCAGAATGGCGCGCGTATTAAGGCCTATTCTCACGGCGAGAGCTTGCAAGCTGGCCGTAAATGCAGCGGTTTTTATCTGAGTGGATCGTGGCTTTAGCTCTCCAACACGTCGCTGTTAACGTGAAAGCCCTAAATGGATAATCAAAGTCATTCCCCCCGGTGATTTCAGGGGGTGCGAGAAGGAAATGTTGCGCAAACGACAATGCGCGAGCCTATAGTCCTGCAGGCGCATGTAGACATAACAGAATGCTGCTGTTACTATTATAGATTACTAGGATCTAATGCTGGCCCACTGTGGACCAGGATTGCGTCCAGATAGTGGTGCCTTCAGCCAAGTCGGGCGTCACACGGAGACCAAAATGCATACCCAGGCCACACTTACAATGTGTTCTCTATGTAGGGGCTGATCCTGGGTAGGAAAAACATGGTTAAAATGTGAATTCTAATAATTACTAGGCTACTACTAGTCATTTTATTCTTCTTCTTCTTATTATTATTATTAGCCTACTACTACTACTGCTATGACTACCATGCAAAACATGATTTGAAGATGTTCTTTTAATTGTAAATTGTAAAATCAGATTTCTGACAAAACCTTTAAGGTAAATGAATGGCACAAGAAATCTTATTTCAAAATGATAAGCTGACATTTCATAATTGCCTGTTATGCATTGTGTGTGTACATAGTGTTTTCAAATATCCCCAGCACCTATACTTTAGTATTTAGCAATTTTTTTCTAAAAATGATTTGTAAGCTTTTTGTTCTTTGTAATGCTAACTTTTTAAGAAGTCTCGTGGCTGTTGTGTATGTTGACTTTATAGAGGTGTTTTTGTTTCTTTGTTGTTGTTTTTTTAATACTAAAACAGATTTCTGAATGATATCATTCAGCGGTTGAATGAATAATTTGCAGAAAGACAAACAACAAAATATTTCTGCAAAGAGATGCAGAGGCCCAATGAAATCAAATCTGATTTGATGTGAGTTGCATCTTGCTCTTTTTGATGGTCTGTTTTGAGGTTTGGCAAAAAAGTCTCACTTAACCCGAACTCATCCTGCTACCACCACCAATAATAATAATAATAATAATAATAATAATAATAATAATAATTAGATGCAATTGCATTAATGCTTTATGGAATAATTTTGACAAATCTGCATTGTAAACGCTTTAATTCATAAAACCTTAATATCCAATTTAAGACTTTCTAAAATAGCCTATACACTTGCAACCTATAGCCCAGGATTTTCCTTTAGGACTGTATGGGCCAGAATTTATTATTATTATTATTATTATTATTATTATTATTATTATTATTATTATTGCTGCTGTCATTTACTTTAATCTTACTATATTTTATATTATATTTAATATTATATTATTTTCTATTACTGTTTGTATTATTATTAGTAGTAGTAGTATTATTACTGTTTTTATGTATTTTCCATGTGAACCATCTGCCAGCTGTGAATATGAAGGGTTAACTTAAGCCTGCGCGCTTGACCTCGTTCACTAAACTTGGCCTGTAGGACAGAAGGACAGAGGAGCTGGAAAGTTATGCAGAAGTTATTCTCCGGCTTTCTGGTCCGTCCCTAATCCGCCAAAAGCGCGTTGCTTTGGGAGAGCACTGTGCTTCTTTTCTTGTTTCGGACTGCCTATACAACATAAAGTCAGAGCGCATTTAATGCTTACGGCGGGATGGGACGGGGGGCTTTGCAAATGCGAGGAGGCCCCCGAAAATATTGGCTCTCTCCCTCTGTCTCACCGCGTCGTGTGAGTCCGCGAACCCATTGCGACCCCCAAATCCCCCTTCCCCGCTTTTCCCCGGTGTCTGACCCGAATGACAAAACGAGCCAATTTTCAGTGCGTCGCTGGGAAATGCCTGAGCCGATAATAGAGATTTCGTTTTCATCTTTCACGCTCGGTTTGGTTATTGTCACCGCGAGATTAAGCCTGACTTATCCACTAACAGCGGCCAACACTGCTGAAACAAACAGCAAAGAGCAGTATATGGTGTGTTTTGGACGCTGGTATGCTGGCCAACCAACTTTACCAGCAAGTGCATTTGAGATCTCCAGTTAAACCAGTACCAGACCAGCACTAACCAGCATAAACCAACTAGCAGGGAAAGTAACCTGAGCTGTGACTGTGAAAGGGACCGAGCTGATCTGGAGCAAGGTTTGGGTTTTCTACGATTTAAAGTGCGATGGCAAATTAGATGGAGCTTCTAGAGACCAATCAGTCATAGGGGCACAAGTGTGCATAAAAATAAGCCTGATAAACACTAGGTTAGTGTTTATCTTAGTTAACACTAAAGATTTTTTATTAATTGCAGTAAATAAAAACATAGCTATGAGCTCTTCTTACTTTTATTTGCAGTGTGATTGACTTTCTTTTGCCGATGTCCGTTTCTCTGTGAGAAAAAAGCAGAAGAAACTGGCTCTGACTGACAGTGTTAACCACTCAAGCTTTTGGAAAGATGCTTGGGCATTATGGGAAATGTAGTGCCTGTAGTGAATTTATGTGGCATGTCCTGTAGTCCTGCTCAGCGTTCCAGGATAAAATGGACTTTGTACCTTTTTATCCCTTTTTAGTGGGGCAGTAAGATCTTGTGGGTGCCAGCAGATCATATGGTAATTAAAGTATAACAGGTTTGTGTTTTAAACCTTCACCAGAATTAGCAATTGCCCAAAGGCTTCATTTGGTGTACGCCAATATTTTGACATTATTTTGATATTGAGATATATCAGGGAAAATCTATGTCTATCTCTTTATTATTCAGCGTTTCCATTTCAGTCTTTTCCCTAACCGGATCTCATGACTCATGACTGGGCGATGGAATTCTGTAGTCTGTCTTAATCACCTCTTCGTGAAGAAGTTAATCTCTGTTGACGGTGTTATGCTCAAATCAGCCAGGCCTCGCCATTCTCCAAAAGCAAGCGGGATAATTACCAAAGGTTCAGCCGGCAAGCCCAGCACAATGACGACATTGACTTAATGCGCTGGTGCTCGACCCTGTGATGGCTCGGCCGAAAACCAGAGCCAAAAGACGCCGTGTTTCGTAACAAAGCCCGATACGCTCCAGCACCAGCAAACACGCCGACGGGGCGACTCCCAGGCGGAGTATAAAAAGTTCTAAATGGCTTTCACATCCGATGTAAGTGCACTACATCAGCTATGAAAGAATGGCTGTAGTGTGTTCAGGGTCTAGATCTGCACTGAACCACGACTTTCCTATGACTTCTGGTATGAGACAATGAATTCTACACTGTTTGTAATGCACTATATGTCCAGTAGGGCATACATTAGAATTGGATTACAGAAGACTTCTTCATTTTAGCTTTCTCTCTATGCCTTGTGTCTTTAGATTTTTGGGAATGATGTAATCAATAATGCTGGAACTTCTTCATGTACTGGGAAAAGACAACCAGTTGACTCCAAAAAGGAGTCAACCAGCTCCAAACAGTTCCACCAGGATGCCACGTGCATACATCTACACTGGTAACACATCAATAAGTTTCTCTAGCATAAACAGGACTGTTGGGATCATAACAAGCCGCTTAACCTTCAACTGCTCTGCAACTAATTGACTCCGAATAAGGGCAAAGAATTTGTGTTTCATTCACAATCAAGTACAGAACAGAACCCAAATCTGAAGTCCTGGATTAATTATACAAAATGTGTACCTTAATATACAAACATGGTTCACTGATAAATCCATTAAATTATGAATTTAAGGAAATAGGTTTTTCACTTTACTGGTCCATGGTGGTGAAGCAGGCTGCTGATCCTTTGGGAGCCAGCTGAGGTGGCGTCTTGCTAGATCTGTTTCAGTCACATTTCTCTGGAAGGAGACCCCAGAGAACACCAAGGACCAACTAGAAGGACTGTATGTCACACAGAACAGCTGGGGACCCCAGAAGGATGGGCTGGGATGAACTTCTGAACCTGGTGCCACCGTGATCCTCACCAGGAAAAGCAGAAGGATACTGAGACTGAAACTGTTTCTGATTCTGATTCTCAGGTGGAGCAGTGGCAATTTGTTGATCCTTCACCACAGAAATCCAGTCCTGTTCCGGGTGTGTTTCTGTCTGCGTTCAGGGGGTTTTGAGTTCGGGTCAGAACCTAGTTGCAAGCCTGACCAAGATAAGCGGTCTTAAAAAGAGGAAAATCAAATAAGTAAATGTTTATTGACCTGATCACTCCAACGTGTTCTTTAGACGTTCAGAGTTTTTGTCTGCATTTTGAAAGTCTTATTTTTCAGTAATAGCCTATGTGTTAAAGGTGTGGTAAATATATTGAGGTCAGCATATTCCTTTAAATTACATCTTATTTTAGTTTAAAACAGATTTCTTCACAAAGTTTTAGTGACGCCGACCCTCTTAGACACCCGTACAGCAATTAAAGCCGAACGTGCAGCGACCGTAATGGGGCAGAGAAGCCTTTGTTATTAACAACCAACAAAAACACACATGGGTCCCACCCCTTCGATTAAGGGCCAGAATGAAGTTGGGGGTGATTGAGGAGGTGAAGTGAGGAGGAGTAAAAGGGAGAGGGTAGTGTGTGTGTGTGTGTGTGTGTGTGTGTGTGTGTGTGTGTGTGTGTGTAAGGAGCCTAGTCTTGAAGGGTACAAGGGACTTCTGCACAAAGGAGTTCTCATGTCAAAAGGGTGGCCAGAAAGGTTCCTCCACTCCTGTCAACCATCGAAAGCCTCATAGAGCTTACTGTCAGTCTGCAAGAGTCAGGCAGAGTTAACACATGCAGTCTCAGGCAGAAAACATTGGTACAAATCCTGCAGGGAACAAATGTACATAAAACACATTTCACCAAAACTGCGATGAAGCCAGTTAACTCCTAAAAATTTGCCAAAAACAAAACAGAAGCGGTTTGTAAGGCTGAAACTTTGGCCCATGTCAGATTGCTTGTGGGGTTTTTTTGTTACATCATTCCAGACCACCAAAAAACATCAACAATGCCAATCGACTGACCAGCCATTCATAATTATTACACCTGACCTGGCTGGTAAGCACCACTGGTACTCCTTGGTCGCGGGTTACCGTATTAGATCTCATATAGAGCTTTAGTTTTGCTACAGATGGGAACTTTGTACTAGGTCTAAGGATGTCTTTATGAATTGGATGGCTTCAAGTAAGCCAAAACCTGACACATTGAAAAGTTGAGGTAATTGCTTTGCTTCTTTCAAAATGTAAGGAGTTTAAGTTATCCTATTACTTATTACTTTACCTCAAAATTACCCATTAAAACCTATATTAAGCTGTTCCCACCAGAAAGTACTAGGTTAACAGCCTTTTATTGTTTTATATAAAAGAAAAATCGTTGTTGTATACAGTTGTTCAGGTTTCCTGAGGCAGTTGCACAAATCTGGCCAGCAGATGTCGCTAATGTCACTTTTTGACACGATAAATTCAAACGATTCCAAGAAAGGGTAGTTCATTTCTCAAATCAAATTACATAAGCCATCTTGATGCAGACTCAGTAATCCAGGTATGTAAATCCCAGAATGTAGAATCAGTTCATCTGTACAAGGTTTGTATGTTTGTATGGAGTATTTCAGGTTTCCCTCAGGCAGTTGCACAAGTCTTGCCCAGCAGATGTGGCTAATGTCGCTTTTCGAAGCAATAGGTTCAAAATAAACAGGCACTAAACAGTCTTGATGCATAGTCAATAATCCAGGTAAGTAAATCCCAGAAAGCTGAACTTTGTGCTAGGTTGTAGGATGTCTGTGTGAATTGGATGGTTTCAAGTAATCCAAACCCTGCTACGCAAGCTCTCTCTGTTTTTTGTCTTTTTTCCCTGACCCACTATGTAAACCAAAAACCCACAATCACTAAAGTCAATCAGGAAAATAGCAGAAGTAGTTCACGTTTTGAACGGCTTCTAATACCTACCTACACCCTCCATTTCCCTGCAATCTGTGACTTTTATTTTAATCAGTGCCTGGTTATACGATAATGGTTCTTTGTTTTACGTTGTAGCAATTAAAGCTGAGAGAAAAGCACTTTGAGATGGTGGTACACTGATGAATGAAATCCTGCACACTAGCCCTGCTCAAGCCACATAACAGTCAGGATCCACTTTATTAACCGCTGTGCCACTATTTATGCTGACATAATTTAATAGTATGTGGGGTTCTAAATATAAAGCAATGGGGTAATAATTTTCCCATCAGACATAAAGCTGTTAGGATCTCACTATCTGAATATTTGCTATCCAAACCATGTTAGGCATGAGGTACATTGGGGTACATAGATACACTGGTATCTATGCATATATAGATGATAGTAGTGCCTCAGTAGTAGTAGTTGGACTACTAATTGGAAGACTGTGAGGTCAGATCCCTGCTATGCCAAGTTGCCACTGTTAGACCCTTGAGCAAGACCTTTTACCCTCAACTGCTAAGCTCAATTGTTTGTGGCTCTGATTGGCTACATTATTGTGCAAAACTAATTGTCAAAACACTGGTGTCTCTGAGGTACCAGAATGGGTCAAAAGTGAGCTATAAACACTAATCGCTGCATGAAATAATCCAGTGATCTCACAATCTATTTCCATGGAAGAGGGTGTTCTGTCATTTAATCATTCAGCAGATCCTATACAGTCTTACAATCCAAGCAATTGTTGGGTAAGGGTTTTGCTCAGGAATCAAACAGTAGCAGTTTGGCAGAAGTGGTATTTAAACCCTAGACCTTCTGGTTCATATAGCAGGACCCTAACCGCTAGGCTACCACAGTACCACAGCATGCAGCAGTCTTGGCATCAGTTGTTGCTCGTGTCCAGACCCCTCCCCTTATGAGCAGTGGTGTAAAAGTAATCCATTACAAGTGTCTAATTATTGGTTTAAAATGTAAGGATTACTTACTTACTCTTTACTTAATGGAAAAAGTAATCATATTACTTATTACTTTACTTCGCTGTTACTTGCTAAAACTTATATGAAGCTGTACCAGCTAAAAAAGTGCAAGGATAACAGAGAATAGTCCTTTAAATGCTTTATTTTAGAGAAAGATCGCTGTTTGCATGCCCTTTATCAGGTTTTCAAAGGCAGTTGCACAAATATGGCCAGCAGATGTCGCTAATGTTCCATTTCGAAGCGATTGGTTCAAACGTCAAAAAGGTCAAATCGTTTCTCCAATCAGATTACGTACACAGGCGTTAAACAGTCTTTATGCATACTCAGTAATCCAGGTAAGTAAATCCCAGAAAGTTTAATCAGTTCATATAAATAAAATGCCAGAAAGTTGAATCAGTTCATGTGTCCAGATTAACAGAGTCACCTTTCTGGGAGACAATAAAAAGCTAACACAAAGGACATTTGCTGTAAATGGTTTGTGAATAGTTCGTATTTTTTGCTCACAAACATGAGTAACGGTAGTAACGTGTTTTTTAATCAGTAGCTAGCCTGATTTCAAGAATCTTTGCGTGACATTTTGTTCTGCATTACCCCCAGTGCTGCCTATGGTGGCTACTGGTGCCAGTACAAATATTAGCACTAACAGTTAAATGTAGAAGCATTAAGCTTTGGAGCTTTTATGTTTGATGACTTGTGGTCATATTTGTAATAACATTTGTAATAATGAACGTTTATTCCTTTACCATAGACTAATATTTGTCATTAGCAGTAAGATGTAAGGAAATGTAATGTGAATCTGGCCAAGCTACTCCAATGAATGTAATATGACTTTTTTGAATGTGCTGATAGTAAACAACAGAGACAAGGTGAAAGGTTCTAATCAGTAAGTGTGTGTGTGTGTGTGTGTGTGTGTGTGTGTGTGTGTGTGTGTGTGTAGTTGGCAAGGATCATCTGTTGAAAAGACTTTGGCCCAGATGCAGTAATGTTAACTTCAAGTGGCCTCCATGGCTGGAGACTGCCCCCTCTTTCCCTCCTCTCTTCCCAAGGCCCCAGGTTGCCTTTGCATGACATCATCGCCAAAGCATGCCCCCCTAAACCCCCCGTGAATCTCGCCATCGTCACTCCCATTGAGGCTTGCTGCTCTGCAACCCATACGTTTCTTTCTCTCTCTTCTTCCCCTCCTTCTTCCCTTTCTCTTCCTCCTCTTCTCCAACAATCCCTCCCTTTTTCCTTAACCAGGAGAAGGCATTGTCTAGGGCGAGGGCCTGATCAAAAAACGCAGCCCGCCCAAACTGCGGCCTTTCTGTAAATTCAATAAGCCCACCTTAAAGATTTGCCTAATTAATGGATGACATCTTTGGCTGGAGCAGAGGCGAGGTATTTTGCCCAGGCTCGGTCATTGTTGGCCTCCTAATTAACTTTCCCAGGTCAGCCTGGGTCTCAGAAACCTGAGAGTGAAGAGCTCCATTGTGCAAGGAGTTGTAAACTTACTTTTTTCGCTTCGGCACTTAAAAGGGAAAGCAACTATAGGGAACAGAAAATATCCTATTTAAGGCCTTTGTGAGTGAACTGCCTGCACATGGTCCAATAAAGGAAGTCTTTTTAAATAAGCGTCCGTGGTCCTCCCCACAGTCCTCCCCTCCCCTCCCTCTGCTCTCCTCTCGTCCCTTCTCCTTTATCGAAGAGATGCAGAAAGGTTATGAATGATAGTTTAGGGTCTGAGGAATGAGGGGCAAAGCTTGTGTGCTGCATTTGTGTCTGAACCTTTTGATGGACTTTGGGTACGAGGGTAAAAGAAGCCTGATTGCTATCTGGCAACCGTGTGAGTATAAAACTTGAAAAATTGGGTATTAGGTAATAGAACTGGATTAGAGTTGAAATTAAGCAATAAATTACATTTCTAAATATTTACATTCCTTATTTATTGATGTATACTTCCCGGACAAAAAAATTAGTCACTTTGCATGTTTAAGGTGGTAGTAACTTCAGGCTCCTGCAGATGGCGCTGCACGGGGAGGATAAGCCTATAAATACCTGCAAGGTATGCCACGGAATTCACAGATTGAGAAGAGGTGGTACATTGCAGTTAATGTCTCGTTTGATGTGCAAAGCAAAGCAGATGTTAATGATTGGCAAAAAGCAGTGATTGTGTTTGGGCATGCCAAAGGCCATAGTGTGAAGGAAGTAGCTACATTTTCAGGTGTATTAAAGTGTACAGTCATACGGGTCTACCAGCAGTGGCAGAAATCCCAGTCTACAGGAAATTCTCGTAAGACTTCTGAAGGTATTACACGCTATTAGGAACGTTTCGGTCACAGGTGATTCATTTTTTTGTCCGGTGAGTATATTTTCCCATTGGACCCCCACTTGATACTGGTTGGGGTTGCAGGGGGTGTCCAGAGCCTATTCTCAAATTAAAAACCACAGGCAGGCATACTCCGGATATGGCACCAGTCCATCACTCAGAGCTTGGAAGGGGTCACTGATCGACTGGCCTTATCTCCTTCATGCTTGGCATGTCCATCATGGCCAGAAGGCAATGCCAGGACCTTACTTCTAAGTCTAAACCTCTGAGCCATCTAAAAACACAGGGCACACTGGATGGGGGACCAGTCATCTCTCAAACAAGGCCAGGGACGTATCTGTGTGACACCCAAGCCACTCTGAAGGCATCATCTGTACCTGATTAGGGCACAGTTGTTAGTGGATCAACCGAGTGCCTATAAGGAAACAGGATTATTGAATCAGCTTAAATGATGGCGATTAGTTAATCAAGTAACAATTGTTACAGACATATACTGCTGTGCAAAAGTCTTAGGTCACCATTATATTAGATATGCCATTGCATTAATGGTATAATGACCATATATAATTATTTCTCAGTCTCTTTATTAGAATACAATCAAAGAAATACAGGAAATGTGTATGCAGTATTTAAAAATTGAAAAAAAGCAGAAAAAAAGAAAAAAGAGTGCAGCTTCATTGGGATGCCAAGTTGACCCTACAGTCTGAAGAAGCTTGGTCAGGAATGGTCTTTTTGGAAGGGTAGCAGCCAAGAAACCGCTTTTTCAGAAGGGGAACAGGGTGAAAAGTGTAAGATATGCTAAAGCTCACAAAGATTGGAATTAAGATTGATTGAAAAGAGGATTATGGAGTGACAAATCCAAGTTTTTAATTTTTGGCTCCAGTCGTTGACAATATGTTATATATGGTCATTATATTACTAAAGAAACTAATCTGATGGTGGCCTAATACTTTTGCACAGTGCACTACCTGCTACTGTAAAAGTACTGACTCAGGCATTGACTCTGCTTTAATGATGGGCAAACTTTCCAGATGTTCCCAGCTATTCTTCTGCCCCCTTTTCAAAAGCACTGTTCAAGGAATTAATAAGAGGGAGGTCATGGGCTGGTTAATGACCATGATTGGAAATAAGTGTAACACTTGAATATTATTAATCTGCTTACATAAAAGACAGCGCGCAAGCCGTGGAAATAGCATGACAACAACACCTCGTATTGTTCTTTTTTAGGAAACAATGGAATCCCTCATTAACACTTGCCCCCCTCTTATTCCTCGCATAAAACCATCAGTCCTGCGGTCTGATCTAAAAATGAGGCTTCCTCACTTAATGAGTGGGGTGTGATCTTCCCACAGTCAGAAAGGCCGTCACACAGTTATAACTGCTCCATTCAGCGTGCGTTTGAGGGAGCAAATGAAGCCAGTTACGCCAAAATTCCCTACCTTTGAGTTTTGAAGTTGCTCCTCGTTCCCTGTATGTATGTATGCATAAAGCGTGGGAATAAGTGATGATGTTCAGCACGTATTATAAAAATGACAGACCTGCTAATCGGTTGACAGCAGGCTGTTTTGTCCAGTCTGTTAAGTTCATTCCAAAAGCCTCATTTCCATAAAGAGAACAATGAAAATTGGGATGAACATCTCCAGGGAGGGGTGAAGACAGCATAATGGGACGGTCATTTGGATTGAGAACAAAGCTGCAAATTAACGCCGATTGTTCTGATACAGCAGCTCTGAACTGACACGTACAATATCCTACTAGATAAGAAACGATGGAAGCCCTTCTTCCTTATATCATCCTGACCATCCTCATTCAAGGTTTCATCTTTCTGTTCCTTAAGGAGAAACTTGAGCAAAATCAGCCAGTTTCTACATGCTCCACTGTTCCTAATCCTACGCTTCCCAACACCCAAATTTAATTTCCTTTACAGTTTCCTTAAATGATGTTCAATTTAAAAAACATTGAGTTCTAACAGTTCCAACCAAATACCTTTTTTACGATTTCCTCTCAAACACCAATCAAGATGTGTCCAACTGTACAGTACGGTCTACATCCCAGCATCATCTACAATAAACTCTCTAGATGTTGCTGTATCATTGCTTCTTGGCCTCCTGTCCATCTTCTTCAACCGTGGAATCACCGAATACCTGAAGGGGTCATTATATCAGGTGGAATCCATTGAAATGCTCTGCTGGTGTCCCACAAGGCTCAGTGTTTGGACTTTTTCATTTTCTCTTCTACATCTGCTTTCTTGGTGATCTTCACCTTCCTTTTCCACTGGCACTCTTTCCTCACCAGTGTAGTGGAGTACCTCATCAAAAGTGAGCCTGATGCAGCAGGATTTTTGGTTGGCCGGCCATCAAATCCAGACTGCAGTAGCCCAAGCTTGTTGTTTTGATCTTTCTTTGGTCTACCGAAATGTTTCTTCCATGGTTCTTCCAAACGTTAGCTCTTAAGCCCTTTGAGCCACATGCAACTCTATATGATCTTCCCTCCATCCTTCTAGACATGAAGAAGACCTTAGTATGTAGTTGGGGTCTGCATGTTCTCCCCATGTCCATGTGGGATTTCTTTCAAGGAATTCTGGTTTCCTTCCAAATCCCCTATGTTGTGTATGTCTACTTTCAGTCCTATGTTTCTGGGATAGGATCTGAGCCATGGCCCTTACCTGGATGAAGCAGCAGCTGAAGGTTCCTTCATACACATGATTAGAAGAGCATGGTTCTTGCACTATCCAGATATCATTCATGTTTTACTGTCAGTAAAACAAGCACGTCTTTGAAACACAACTGAAACTTCACCTCAATAGAGGTGGGATACAAACCAGGGTGGTTTAGCACTGTGGACAAGCGCTCTACCTCTGATCCTCCCTGGAGTACATTTTGCTTATAGTGTGGTTCTCAGATATTTACGCCTCTCCAGGGGACACATGGCACAGAGGGGTGCCCCCACATTACAACAAAGACCTCGGCATATGTTAGAAATATTTCAACTGGAAAACTGGAAAGAAAACTAAAGGAATGTTATCATTTTGTTTTCTGCCTTCAAGACTGCAATTCTCTTTTCTGTCAGCAGGTGTCACAAGGGTTCACTTGTACTAGTTTTCTGTCACTCAGACGTAAATTATATATATATGTAAAACACCAGATTTTTATTACCTACTATAATTCTTAAGAATGGAAATTGATCTGATGATCCTTTAAAGGCACATACATGTACTTGAATACAAACTCAAGGAGCACTGACTGCTGACCGACTGACTGTTATGGACTTTCCTCAACAATCGCCTGACCTACATACCATTGAGTAGTTATGGCGGCACTTGAAGACAAAGCATTCACTAGCATCACAAGATGCTCTTAGAGCGCAGACAGTCATTACAGTAAAGGAGGAACATACCAAATTCTAATCAATTCTGAACTGTATGTAACTTATTTGTGTGAACATTCAACCCTGCACTCAAATTGTAAAACTGATAATACGATTTGTAATTAATCATTGTATTCAATTGGAGAAAATGCAAACAAACGTAACTAGTGGTCGCAGACATTTAGCTCCTGCTGTATATTCATAATATGAAATTCTACTAAAACTGGAATACAATGAAAGACTCTATTTACTGCAGCTGTGAATCCCAGCCCACATCTAATGTTGTGGTTTTTATGTAACTGTTTCAGTTCTCTGAAGGTTTTGAAAGCTGTTGAGAAAAGAATGGTGGTGAATATCCAGTCTTGCATCATATTGCCATTGTTTCAGGATTATCATAATCGCAATGTGATTGGATAACTTTTGGCAGGCACATCACTTCTCTAGAATGCCCCATTCACGGCCTGTCACTTTAAGAGATCAATAAGCCATGGCAGACAGAAGGAATAGAAGTTACAGTAAAATAAAGTCTGGCCGTTTGGTGCTGCTGAGGCGTTTGGTGTGAAAATCCAGAGCTTCTCGAGGCAGCTGTCATAATTTGTTAACGAGGCTTTTCAAAAAAAGAATGATAATGAGAGGACAGAAGAAAGGAGGGAGCAAGAGAAATGTCAGGGCTTTAGAGCTAGGGGGGTCATGAGTGACTGGGAGCAGAGAGCACTGTCCCCGGGGAGTCCTGGGGCCGACATCAGACCGATTTCAGCGCAGCAACATGATGGCATCTCTGACATTTTAATATTAATGAGCGGGCTCTCCAGCTCAACAGGTGCCACGGTGGCACGCTACACAATGCTAAAGCCTCTCCAGTGTCCCTCTATACACATGACCAGCCTAGTTAGCTGAGCTGTGACTTAGAGAAAGCAGGAGACCGTACAGAGAGAGAAAGAAAGAGAGTTAAGTCGGCCGTTCGGAAAAACGAAAGACGAAGACGAAAGCGAAGCGACCCTTTTTAAGTCACCTCTCGCGAAGCCCCGAAAACACGAGGGCCCGATATTTCTCCTCTCTTTCCCAAACCCCCTTGAGAAAGAAATTGACTTTTGTTTGGAGTTTGTGAAAAGTGGGAATCAGGAGCAGGACAATGGGGATTCCCGTGGAGAGGACCCGAGTGAAGCCATCTCAAATCAGTCAGCCAAGGGACCAATTAATCCGGCCATTGTCAGGCCCAAGCCACTGCCAGCACATCAACACATTCACGGCCCATTGTCCCGACCCTCCTGCAGCAGGATTTAGTCCGTCCAACAGCCAGTTTTGTCCGAGCCAGCTCAGGCGGAAGTTTCTCACTGACAATTTGCCCCAAATAGATTTGTCAGAAAGCGTCCATCAACCTGCCAGTTAGAATGGCCGAGGTGGGTCTGCACGGGCTTATTTGGGATCAGGTGCTGCGCCGTTGGGTAGAGAGGGAAAGTGGGAGAGTTTAGGATGCCTGTGCATATGGCGGCTACTAATTTGGTCTGTATAATCCAGATTGGGTGGGGGTGGGGGGGTGGAAGATAAAGGGACGGTAAATGACAATAAAATGCTATAATAATGAGTGAACTTAGGTCAAGGCAAATTATAAGAATTATGAAATGACCCTGAGTTATGGTAGATGGTTTATTTTAAGGATATGAATCAATTTCTAATCTTGAGGGTGATAGATAGAAAGTCCAGTATCTCTAGAAGAGATTAGGTGCCAACCATCAAACCATACTTTGACAGACTTGAGCCTTATCTTAGTTTGGTGAAGCCTCAATAACCAAAAACTATAGATTTTTCAATAAAGAGAAGAGAAAAGATAATTGGATGGTTTAATCGCTTTAGTGGCGATCGTGATGGATGCTCACCAACGAAAACTGTGATTCAACTTACTTCCTTTCCAATTTTTTAGAGAATAACCTTCAAGCTATACCTTGGAATAATAAACCAAGGCTTGAGCCTTAGTCTGTCAATCCTAAAATCACAATGTTTAACATAAAGCCAAGTGACCACTGGAGGTGAGAAGATCATTGGATGATTTGGGTTTGGATGAATTTCCAGTCATCTACCCAAAAAAAAAACAAAGCTACAGACCTTTAACATAAAACTGGACCATAAATTGAGATGACTGGTTGGTTTCATAGTTTGAGAGCTTCCCATCATTCACACAAGCACTATAGAGTTGTAATGTAACACAATGTAGTATCAGACACCATTATCAGTACCAGGTGGACCACATAAATAAAAAAAGTAAGTGATAATGATGTCAACACTGCTTCCCATATCATTTACCTGTTTTTTTTGTTGTGAATTTATCATTTTGTACTGCACAAAGCAGCCGTCGCCCATGCCAGGTCACCACCGCTGGACTACAGGTGTTAATTCTTCTCATGGAGCTGCTTGGTTTCTCCTCTGAGATCATTTTCAGACGGAAGTATGGCTTAATCCTTCTCAACCTACAGCCAGCTAGTACAACAATGGACGCTGGCGAAGACTGGAATACATCCACCACTCAACTTTGAGGACTACCCGAGTAGATGCATACCAACAACTAGATACACAATCTGATTGTCCTTTGTCAAAGATTTTCATTGACTGTTATTGAGAGGAGAGTCAGCAGCACAAAAAAGGAGAAAGCAAGCAGCCGAGGCAACCACGATGTTGGTTATGTTTGTGTAAAGACTATCTCTGAATGACAGGATTAGAGAGCGTTAAGGAGATTACTACGAGCGGACCACCCCACCCCAATGCGCACACACACACACACACACACACACACACTGCTGAGAGAAAAGAGGTACTGAGATGTACAGATTTTAACATTCAATGATTGTCAAGTTCCTTGCTCATAATTATGCTTTAAGATTATTAAGAAGTATAGTCATTGTTATTATGTGATGGTCACCATAAAAGATAGAAGAAGAGCTTCCCTGAAGACGCAATAGAGTCCATTCCTACTTTCCTAAAGAACTTTTCAGTGCATTGTTCTCAAACCAATTTCTTGGTACCAGTATAAACTGAGTGATAACACCACAAAGCAATGTCTACTTTTTTGTGCATAAAATTACATCAAGAATATTTCATATATACAGTGCTGTAATGGACAATGCAGCACTTGTTGTCTTTGTATCTTTTAGAAATACTTACCAAAAGCATAAACAAAAGCTAGAGTGGAAGCCCAATAATGTTGTTTTCTGCCTTTCAAGACTGCAATTCTCTTTTCTGCCAGCAGGTATCGCGAGAGTTCGCTTGTACTGGTTTTCTGTCATTCAGACATGAGTAATATGTATAAGACAGATTTTTATTTCCTTATAATTCTTAAGACCTCGGCTGTTAAAGCGAGTTAATCAGATGGATTTCAAACAGCACCTACATGTATGTACGTGTATGTGTGTGTTTGTCTTGAAGACCAACAAAGATCAAGGATTGCTGACTGTCCAGATTTTCCTTTCAAGATTTTCAGTCACCTGACCTAAACTCCATTGAGTCTTTGAGGGGCACTTGAAGACAGAGAAAGCAGAGCGTTCAGTAAACTTCCAGGATGCTCTTTGAAATATTGTGAAATCATACTGAATAACATGGATCATCAGATTTAGTTCAAACTTGTGGAGTGCACGGTCATTAAAGCAAAAGGGGAACATACCAAATATCAATCAAGTATGAAATAAAAACAACTTTACACCCACATATATGACTATTGGTTATACGATTTGTAATGAAAGCTTGTGTTCAAAAGTTGAAAATGCAATATAGAAGCATTTTCACTGGTGTTTTCCGATTTCTGGCCCCTACTATATGCATATGTTTGTTTGTGTGTGGGGGGTCATGTTTATATCACATTGTGGGGAACAAATGTCCCTGCAAGGATAGAAAAATCTGACAGTTTCTACCTTGTGTTGACGTCTTGCTGGTCCCGACAGGAAAAATGGCTTTTTTTTTTTTTTACAGAAAGTGCAACATTCTTTTTGGAAAAAAAAACCCAAAATAGACAGAAGATCTCAATTACGTTACAGAGGTTAAGGTAATGGTAAGGTGATGCCTTAATTAGCTACAATATTCATTATGTGACTGCAAATTTTCTATAAGTATGAGACAAACGTGTGTTTGTACTTTTGGGAAGTTCTTCCACCTTAGTGCTCTTAAGAAACATTTCATCCCAGGAGTGCAAATTCACCCTGAACGCCATTTTGTATTCACTCGAAATCCGAAAGGCTTTATCCAACTTGTCACTGCACCAGAGCTCACCCCCGCCGCTCCTTCGTTCTTACGTCATCTTGTAAAACAAACCTCTGCGTATGCGCGCAGTCACCTGTCAAAGAATGCTAATTTCTCCGCAGACCTCGTTAAGAGGGAGCACACGACAATGCCTAATTGCGATTCGATACGCCCTCGGACGCGGGTCTCTTCAACTTAAGGCTCTAGACTTACAGGGCGTCCATATGGCCCTGGGGCACCAGCGTGGGAAGCGTCGTCATTAGGGCAGAGATACGCATGCACCTTGAGGCGTCTGTATTTAGACACTCGCGCTTGAGGAGGGAAAAACCTGAGCGCGCTGTGGGCTTACACTGAATGTAGTTGCAGCTGAGAGTGTGTTACGGATTCAGCGTGTGCGTTTTGGAAACGTGGTTACGGCACCAGTGTTAATGAGTAGGTTATAGGTACGCAGGCCCACCTGTATATGGGGTATCAGTGCGTGCCGGTGTGTACGGATCTACGCGTGGTCTGTACAAGCAATATACGTCATGTGTGTAGGTTTCATGTTTATATATCAGTGTGGGGACCAAATGTCAACATGACCATAATGTGAGGACATATTGCTGGTCTCCACTGGGCTTTTTAATACAGAAACTGCAAAAAAGCTATTTTGAAAAACCAAAAGAGTAAAAACATATGCTTTGGGTTATTGACGTTAGGGTTAGGCAGCATTAATTGGTCAATGGAAAGTCCCCAGAATAGTGAGACAAGCGTGTGTGTGTGCTTGCCAGGACCAAATGTCCTTAACAATGATAAGAAAACCTGGCAATTTTGAAATGTGAGGACTGTTTTGCCGATTCTCACTTCTTTAATTCTTCTTTAAAACAAAAATGGCAACTTTTATTTGAAAAAAACATAAGAACCAAAATATTTGCTTTAGGTTACTAAGGGTAAGGTTGGAGTTAGGGGTAGGTGTAGCATTAATTATAGCTACAGTGATCATTATGTCAACGGGACTGTGATAGCCTAGTGGTTAAGGTACTGGGCTATGAGCCAGAAGGTCCAGAGTTCAAATCTCACTCTGACCCAAATCCCAAAGCTGCCCCTGGTGGGTCCTGGAGCAAGGCCCTTAACCCACAATTGCTTGGATTGTAAGACTGTATCAATTGTAAGTCGCTCTGGATACACTCACAAGTGAAGTGAAACAAGTAGGGTTTTTTTGTCTTTTGGTTTTTATTATTATTATTATTATTATTATTATTATTATTATTATTATTACTGTGAGATCACTTAATTTAGGATTATCTATCTATCTATCTATCTATCTATCTATCTATCTATCTATCTATCTATCTATCAGTCTGTCTGTCTATATCTATTAGCAAACAAGCAGCAGGTGGATGCGCTGAAACAAAGTGCGCCTCGCACCAGACTAACGCGCTCCATTAACCAGAAAGTCAAAACAACAACGAAAACGAAATAAAGACCACTGAAAGTATCCGGACTTTCCCCGATGCACCAATTCGAGACACCGAACATCCCACATCTGCGGATCGTCTGATGGAGCACGGCTTCGTTTTTCCACAACGCGCTCAACAGGTGCGCGCATCGCCAGGGTTCGCACCGAGACTTTATTCACTGGATTCATCTTAAAATAAACAAGCAAACAAAAACCTCGTGTAATGAAGTTCAAAGAAGTGCCACATCATGGCAGTTAACACAGGCTCGCGCTAAGAGTGCAGCTCTGAAAGCCCGTGCTTCCATTGACTTGCGCACCAGTCAAATCCCCAAACAGTGGATGAAGTCCGTGCGCGCGTTCCTCTCGCCTCATTTCATCTGCCTCTCCGTGCCCCCTCCCAGGGCAGGCGGGTGACGTCATGCGCAAGCGGGACTCGCAGTAGAAAGGCAGAAGGGGAGGGAAAAAAAGCTAAGTGGGCAAAGGAAGTCGGGCTGTCCTCCCACCCTCCTTCACTTTTTCTCTCTCCCACTAAACCACCCACCCCCTCCATCCCTCCATCCCTCCATCCCTCCTCCAATACTTCTCATACATATTACCAAAGCCTTTAATCTGACGGCACACATCACAAAGTCAGCCAGGCTTCGTTCAGGCATTTCTTAGCTGGCTTTTTTTCTGGTCCTCTTCTGCTTCGGTCGGTGGTTGGTGTTGGGCCAGGGTCGGTGAGGTTTCCTGTGAGGTTTCCTCCTGAGCGCACACACCTGTAGGGTTCGGCTGGAGGATCTGTCTCGGCATCCGTGGGATCTCAACAAATCCAGGCAATAAATCAAGAGCAAAACTCGCATTGCGTCCGGATTCTTGGTTAATCCAAAGGGATCTGAAGGCGAAAGGACTGAGTAAGAAGTTCAGCCTGCTTGTAGAGTTGGAGTTATTTACTGATAAGTTGTTCAGTTAGAAGCAAAAACCTCGAAACCATCGTAAAGGAGCTGAAAGTTTTGCATCTCAGCGCGAAGATGAGCAAAGCTGCCAGTTCAACAAGTGGCTGTTTGGATATTTTAAACGTCAAATCCAGTAAGTAAGCTTTACTTTTGCTCCATTCTCCAAACGAGTCCGATTTGTCCTTTTTAAAAGAGTCCAGTCGAACCCAAATGTACCGTAAATAACCCGAATTGTTTTATGAACGCGTTAAAGCTTTAAAAGTCCGCTGTCTGTTGCATAAACAACTTTTTTTTGCGAAAGCATTTGTGGATTTAAAATGTGAACCAGTATTCAAATAGAGTCTGTCTGCGCCGAAATATTCGATAGTCGAGCTAAGTACGGATTCATTCTTTTTATTTGTAATTCATTTATTTAAATTTCGATTCGCACTTATTTTATATATTCAGCGTTTTCTATTCTGACAGCTGTAACTCATATCCGATTTGGTTGTCATGTTTAAAGGTCTTATCCACATCGTACCAGCTCAAGTTTTTAAAAAGTTTTTTTTTTTTATTGATTTGTTTTTTCTTATATGAAATATGACACACTGATAAATTGCCTACACCCTCCTAATGAATTGAATTGAATTCACGTGAAGGCAGTAGAAATGCACGCGCTCTGGTGCCCAACAGCAATTCGCATCAATTAATGCAGTGAGAAATTAAAACAGAAATGATTAAACTGTCTTGTGAAACTGTGTCTATTCGGATAGTAATATCGGTAACATTTGGCGAAAACATAACCTGAATTCATCTAAATCTATACATTTGTTTGTTTGTTTTAAGATTTTACAGGACGTAAAAGGTGGTATAAACTAAAAGTTGTCCAACTTTTTTGCAATATTCTTATTATTGTTAATAATAATAATAATAATAATAATAATAATAATAATAATAATAATAATAATAATTATTATTATTATTATTATTATTATTATTCTGATTTTGACTGAAATTGGAAAATGTTTCAAAATGCATTGGAATCATTCAGAGTTATTAGTAAAGACCATTGAGTATTTTATGAATCCTCTTACATTTTGTTTTCCTTCACATGTAAACCAGTATGCATAACATCCTACATTCATTTTCTATTCTCCTGCACTAGAAGTGTCTCTCAACATTCAAAAGTTGAACGAGACAGAAAAAATAAATGCCAGTATACTTCTCAATACTTCTCATTCTAAAACCGACGTTTTCTCCTTTTGGGGTTGTGGGTGGCCTGTGAATTCAGAGCTCCATCAAACTGCTGCTGCAGCCTGAAGCTGATTACTGTAATGAAATATGGCAAACGGTTTGGGGGTAATTACTGCGCCTGGTGCAACATAATGGGAAAGTTAAAGACGCGTTTAGAGCCCGAAAACAAACCCGCCTTCCACCAGCTTCCCCCAGTAGCATCCATAAGCTGGTATACATTTACACTGCTAATAAACTGAGTGGATTAGAACAGAATTCGGACCTGGATTCATTTAAATCCTTGTGTCCAAAATTCTGAATTTTGCAAACATATAGGTGGGTTTGATTTGGATTATATTCAGGAGATTGGCTTGCAATTATATTTAGGTTTTCAAGAAATAAAGCAGCAGACCTTGATGTGTGGAAAGGACACAGAGCCTGTTTGGAAAAATAGTAAAGATTGCAGTTCTGACCAAAGATCCCACACTACTGAGCATATACATTGAGTAAAATATTAGAACTTAATTCTGTTACTACAAAATTGGACTTTTACTCTGAATAATAACTTAAATAATTGTAACGTCGCATGCGTTGATCCAAACGAAATCATTAGACATTTTTGTAAGTAATAATCGAATAAATAACACATGTCCCCCAAAGCCATGCTAGCAGAGGGTCAAAATCATAAACTCCACAACGTCCTGCTCAATTTGTACCCATAAACTAAATGCAAATAAGCTGCCAAAAGAGTTTTGGACGAGCTGTAATGTGGAAGGAGCGCACCCTGTCCACCAGCGCGCCCCATGTAGCACAAAGTCATTGTTTTGAGCTCAATGGTCCCCGAGCTTTATCCGAATTCCCATGCTACCGTTTTAGGACGGGTCACTGGAAAATCAATGAGCAGGTGGACATATGTCAGTAATTACACGGCCGTTCCCCTAAACGACTCCCCCCTGTACCCCCACCCCATACATGCAAATATACCTCCATTAACGGATTAAATTCAGGAGAACGGTTTTTTCACTCACAAGGGGGAAATAAATCACATTTTTTATTTACCGCAGTCTCATTTCCATACACTTCACTGGAGGCGCGTATTGACTCTCGGTCCGGCGTGTCACTCCTCTAATCCGCGCGCGGGGCCCGGAGAGGCGCGCAGAAAAGCAGCTGTCGGACTTCATTATGGAGCAGCACTGGCAGCTTGTTCAGATCGGTCCAGTCAGCCCAGGCTCAATGGGGGGAAATCATTAAGTTAACACTTTCCCTAATGTCGCCATTGTGCGCGCATCCAAAGCTCAAGCATTGTTTTACTTTCCTCAACAAAAACGCGCGGATTCCCAGAAACACGGACCTGTTAATCATCTGGCGTGGCGCGTTTGCTCGTGAAAGGGCAGGGGCTCGCAGTTACAGATTGTTTTTCGTACAACTTTAGGAATGTGAATCAGATCGGCTCACGTAAACGATTTGCAAACGATTCATTTAAAATAGCCTGGGACGGTGGTGATGCTACTGACCAGGAGGTTGAGGGTTCAAGTCCCCCTTTGCCAAGCTGTCACAGTTGGGACCTTGAGCAAGGCCCTAAAATCTCAATTTCTTGGATTGTATATTGGTACAGTGTATGAGTTGGAAATCGCTCTGGAACTATAAACTTCCAGACTGGCCTGTGGACCCGAAGGTCCAGGGTTCAAATCCCTCCAAGCAGCCACCGTTGGGTCCTTGAGCAACCCACAATTGCTTGGATTGTATGGCTTAACTGTATATATTCAATTTTAATCCAGTGTAATCTGTTAAATGACTAAATGTAAATGAAAGCGATAATTGGCTTGATTTGATTTACAAAGTACGTCTTCATTTTTTTACCCGCCCTGGGCTGAATTGAATTTTAATTGCTTGGATTGTAAGATTGGATCTGTCGTAATTGCTCTAGATAAGGGAATCTGCTCAATAAAAATGTTTTCATTCATGCCATTTAGGTTTTACCATGAAGTCTGAAAATTCTTAGGATATTCATAGCCTACAGACTTGTATAAGCCATTAGCACAAATATACTATTCTAATAATAATAATAATAATAATAATAATAATAATAATAATAATATAGAAGAAGACAAAAATGGTGACATTGTTTCTGACAGCAAAAATTAAATTAGTTTCTTCATTTCAATCCAATTTTTAAATTTTGTTAACGGGATTAAACCTGAAGTCCAGTCCTGGGAAAAGTCGATCTTTATAACTAACATTGATCATCTGAATGTATCATCTGAACTAATTTATCATCTGAAGTTATAACTTTATGGTGTGAAAAGTGCAACCAAGAGAGCAAGGACCCTGCCCTGTTCTGCCAGTAACCAGTCAGGTTTTCTTTAAATGAAATCAATTTCACTACATTTGGAAAATTCCCAATAACATGAATAATATGAAGTCAGACATGGATGGAAGGAAAGAACATGGGGTTATCGTTTGTTTATATTTGAAGGATTTGAATGAAACTAGTGTCACTAGTGACTCAACAGCTGTGGGGTGTTTGTAAAGAATAAGTGTGATATTCAATTATAAATGAATGACGGTGGTGCCACTGGGATGACACGGACTCTTTACAAAGAATGCACTTCGCGTTAAGATATTTTCATCATGTATTCCACATTTGCTAAACCTGAATTGTTTAGACGATCTGCCAGAACCCTCTTTTCCTGATCTTGTATCCCAATCTCAAAGGCCGGATTCTGGACATCCCGTGTAAGGTGTGTGGAGACCGCAGCTCTGGCAAACACTACGGAGTGTACGCCTGCGATGGCTGCTCTGGGTTCTTTAAGAGGAGCATCAGGAGAAACCGGACGTACGTCTGCAAATCTGGCACTCAGGTGAGTCTGCGTCTCTCGAGCGTAAAATGCGCTTAAGCCCAGAGGGCATTAGCTAATTTGGCTCAATGGGGTCTCAAAGGATCCGATTGCGTCCGGGCTGATTTTCATAATTGAAAGATTATCCAAGAAGTGAGCCTCCTCCCGCGCCTTTGAGGGCCCTTTGGCCCATCTAGTGTAACAGGTGTAATCCAATCTAACTGGCTGGATTTGGAGAGCTGGAGGCGGGAGTCAGATTATTGGCCGAGCGGCAGGGGAGCGAGTCAATGGTCGTCATTACTACCGATATCCCCCCGTACCTGTGGAGTGTCACCCCCTCCTCTGTTTGGAATATATCTGCTTTTTAACTCTCTCTCTCTCTCTCTCTCTCTCTCTCTCTCTTTCTCTCTCTAATAAATCCTCTCTCTCTCTCCTCTCATTTCTCTTCTGTTGATTTATTTGTAGGGAGGCTGCCCGGTGGATAAGACGCACAGGAACCAGTGTCGCGCCTGTCGCTTGAAGAAGTGTCTGGAAGTGAATATGAATAAAGACGGTACATATCTCATATCACAACAAAAATAAGTCCACAATTAAAGCGCAAATGTCTGTTTTTACAATTTAATACTTGGAGAAAACAATCAAATGATCACAAAGTGCTGCAGAGACATCATTATAGCAGCAAGTCAAAGTCAGATATTATTTCTTTAATGGTTTTAAAATCAGAGCATTGCCTCAAAGCAGCTTTATACACATTTAGATCCACAGCCTCAAATGACCACGCCTAGGGCAACAGTGGCAAGGAAAAACTCCCTAAATATTATGAGGAGGAAACCTTGAGAGGACCAAGATTCAAAATGGGACCTGACCTTCATGGCAGCCTAGAAGTTTTTAAGGAAGAATTCCATTAAATTACCTAAATAATACATTTATAATAATAGTTTAAATACACAGAAGCAAATAGTTAAAGTAGAGAATACAATAAAAACAAAATATAATAAATTAATATAACAATAAACTACATACTATAATATATTAAAGAAAGAATACAATAGTACTGAGAAAATAAAACAGGGAATATAATAAACTATAGAATAAAAATAAGAAAAAATATAATAATATAAAATAATAAATTACAATAAAAATAATAAAGAAAATATAGTATAATAAATATAGACTGTAATAAATTAAAGAAAGAATGAGAAAGTTATGGAGAATATGATAAACAGCACAATAAATATAGTATTATAATAGAGACTATAATAAAGGAAGAATGCAAATATGGAGAATATAATAAAATACAGAACATAGTAAATAAACTATGAAATAAAATGTGAGTTTGATACAAAAATATTTATAAATGAAATATAATTAAATAGTGACTTGAACATAGCATAAAAAATATTATAGAGAATATAACAAAATAAAGACTAATACATGGTAGAATGTAACGAAAGTACTTATAATAAATAGCATATAGTTTAATAACATACAGACTAATAAATTAGAGAGAGTACAATGTTATGGAGAAAATAAGTTTCATAAAAAAGAGAACATAAACTATAATAATACATAATACAGCAAATATCATATAATAAAAATAGACTATATAATAAGAAGAGAATACAGAGAATATAATAAAACATATACTATTAAACTATAAATATAACACAATAGCGTACATATAATAAATGAACTAATAAATGTAGTAAACAGTGTATATGAGCGAGTCTCTTGGCATTATTTAGTAAATAGAGTCAATGAGGGTCCTTGTGTCCTCCAGCAGGTCACAGTTTTGGTGGCATTGCATCCACAGTCCTCAGGAGGAGGGGAGGGGGAGTTAGGGTCTTTTTCATGTGGTCGGGGTAAAGGTATGAGGGCTGGTCTGGTGCCGTAGGAACAGCTTCTGAGAACCAGAACTCACTCCATCTTCTTGATTACTACTTGAGTCGCATCTGCTTTGATCTCTTCAATCTGTGGTACTTTGAGTGTGTTCTCATTATTGAATTTATCTTTATTATCCATTTTATCCTGATTCTGCAAAAAAGCCAGGGATGTTTGTAGCATGGATCACTGGTTTCATCCTCAATATCTCTGCAAAAATGTTATAAGTAGCCTTCTCAGAACATCCGAAGAAAATATAAAAGCATATATCAGATAGATCAGCAATGAGATAAATATTTATAAAGGGCTTTGCTCAAGAACACAACAGTGGCAGCAAGTGGGATTTGAACCCCAGACTTTCTGGTCCACAGTCCAGTACATCCAGCAAAGACATACAGTACTGTGCAAAAGTCTTAGGCCACCATTAGATTATATCATTGTTTTAGCAACAGTATAATGACCATATATAATTATCTCAGTCTTTTTATTGGAATGAACCAGAAAATCAGGCTATAGGTGACAGTGGCAGGAATTTAGTGGGATCTCCCCTTACACTTGGGCAATAACAGCATCTGGCAGCTTGATCCTGATACCAAGTTGACCCTTCTACGGTTCAAAGCTTGATCAGGAATGGTCTTTTTGGAAGGGTAGCAGCCAAGAAACCTCTTTTCCAGAAGGGGAACACAGTGATCTGTGCTAAAGTTCACAAAGATTAGAATGGAGACCTGTGGAAAAGAGTATCATGGAGTGACGAATCCAAGTTTGAAATTTTTGGGTCCAGTCGTTGACATGATCATTGTAGCATTGTTAAACCAACAAATCTAATGGTGGCCTAAGACTTTTGCAAAGTACTGTACTTTCTAGGTTTAAACATCAACCTTTAACGCACTAGTGCATCTGAGAAAGGTGAGCAATCTTTGAAAATGTTAAAATGTGCCATATTTCACATTATAAAATGAAAAAGCTATTTAGGAAATCGACCAAACGTAGGCTACAGTCTTGTACAAAAAGTTTGGACGAACCAATTTCATGCCCCTTGCGTTTCCTTTGGCAGCCGTGCAGCACGAGCGAGGCCCGAGAACATCGACCATCCGCAAGCAGGTGGCTCTCTATTTTCGAGGCCATAAGGAGGTGAACGGCTCGTCTTCGCACTTTCCCAACTCATCCATCCCCGGACTGCACTTCTTCACCACTGTCACTCAGCTCGAGACGCACAGTGTGGAGTTAAACACGGTCCCGAGCACGCCGGAACGCCAGGGGGTCGTGGGCCTGGCACAGCCCACTCCTAAAGTAAGCTTCCATTTAACTACAGAGGATGATTACTGTGATCAAGAAGTGTTTATTGACTTGGAATGTGTGACTGAAAGCACACAGCGCGTTCAACTCACAGCTCCACAGACCTGGGTTCGAGTCTCAGCCTGGCGGCCAGTGCTTACCCCATGTCTGTGTGGGGATTCTCCGGGTACTCCGGATTCCTCACACATTCCAAAGACACGTGTGTGTGATGCTCTTTTGTCCTTTCCTCTTACAGACTCCTCATGCAATGCAAACAATCCACTTCACTTTCTGTTTACAACTTAGCAAATGTGTGTGTGGGCCATACTCGTGTCTGCTCTCTTTTTATGAGTGCCAGCACCTCTAAAAATAAGAGTAAAAAGTAATTTTGTTGTTGTTGTTTTTTAAAAAACCGAAGTATGTCTCTGATAAGCTGAAAAAATGACACCAAATATGGACTGAATATAATGTTTTAACAACAAAAATACAGCAGTCCCCCTGTTGCCTCGCAAATGGTATGATCCAACTTCTCTCACAGTGTTTCCCCTACACAAAAAAATCAGATTTGGGAATTATGTGTGTCTAGCCCTTTTTTAAGGGTGTTCAAGCACCCTAAGTTGAGTCCCAGCACCCTTAAGATATTAAAAAGTAATTTTTCTTATAATGCAAGTACAGTATATGGTTAAACATAATATTTTCACATTGAAAATACAGCCATCCTACATGCCTCGCAAATGGTATGATCCAAGTGATGGCTTTGTGGCTCACACCCAATCATGTCTGCATGTGACTCCTAGCCTGGCCAGAAGGCACCACTGAGACTCAAACCCAGGTGTACTAGCGTATTAGGGCACTGTGCCACCAGAGTCCCAGAGTCCTGTAATAAACACCAAACAATCTTTTAGGGAACTTTTTAGGGTACATTTCGAAGTCTCCAAAGGCCCTGATGATGGTTAGTCCTTTGAACTGAGTAGTCATTTCTGATCCAAAAAAATCCCCCCATAATGTAAGAATAATTAACAATGGGAAATGGTTCTTTAGTTCTTAATGTCATTAGCAGGACTTCTCTTTAAGAGTGTATAAATTATAAATTGTGCTCATTCCGGTGCCTTTCTGCAGTATCCTCATGAGGTCAGTGGAACCCCCATGTACCTGTATGAAGTGGCTACAGAGTCCGTGTGTGAATCGGCCGCCCGTCTCCTGTTTATGAGCATCAAATGGGCCAAGAGTGTTCCTGCGTTCTCCACGCTCCCCTTACAAGACCAGGTGAGCATTCACTTACAGAGCAGTTACACTTCACTGTGCTCAGTAAACAATATCAACAGGTACATTACGTTCTGTGGAACTGGATACAGACATTACCATCGTCTTTTTATGCTACTCTAATGTAAATAGAAAAGGTATTTTCACAAGAAAAGGATGCAAACGATACGTAAATGCATCAGAGACTGGAACGCTACCATCTACACAGCATCCGAAGCCTAAACTGTTATACATATCACACTCTCCAGGAAATGCACAACACCATGGTCCTTTAGTTACTTACTGATTTATTCTTCTTTTTCATTTATTGCACTTCACCGACATCAAATCCACCATCAAACTGTTCAAATACATGATGATGTAGCTACAGAACAAGCACACACCAACAATCACACACAGTGTAGAACCAAGACACGCACAATGGAATATAAACATTAATAAACAGAACTGGCTGGCTGCACACAACCAAGAGGGAATGAGTCCAGTTGGAGAAATGTCCAGAACAGGCAATGAATGCAATTTTATACACTGTCAAGCTTTAAGTAGAGTACAAACCTTTCCATTTTACGCCTCCTCGACAAGACAGACCGTGACATAACACAGTTCCATTTAGATTTCCATCTAGTTAATGTAAAGTAAATCAGTATTCATGAAAATAAATAAAAAAAAAAAAAAATGTAAACAAAACATCAAGTATGACATGAATAATACTTACAGTAGTTAAAATACACATGCTAAAAGACAGATTTTTATTTCCTATTATAATTCATTATAATTGTTAAGACCTCGGTCATTAAACGGCGCTTACCTGTAGATCTGTGCTTGTTTGAACTCAGGTTTCTCTTTCTAATAAACACTGACATTTGTTTTTCGTAGCTGATCCTGTTAGAGGATGCCTGGAGGGAACTCTTCGTTCTGGGAGTAGCGCAGTGGGCCATTCCAGTGGACTCCAACACTCTACTTGCTGTTTCAGGTAAGGCTTTGTATTAGGAGTGTTATTATGAAGTGCCATCTTGTCGATTCATGCTTCTGGCTGAGACTTCTCACATGTCATATACAGTATGTATGAATGAACTCCAGAACTGTGCAAAAGTCTTAGGCCACCATTAGATTTGCTGTTTTGGCAATGGTATAATGACTACATAGAACATATTGTCGATGACTGGACCCAAAAATTTCTAACTTGAATTCGTCACTCCATAATTCTCTTTTCCACTGATCTTCCTTCCAATCGTTGTGAGATTTAGCATGTCTTAACCTTTTCACCTTGCTCCTCTTCTGAAAAAGTACTTTCATGGCTGCTACCCTTCCAAAATGTTCCTCTTCAAGCTTCTTCGGACTGTGGAAGAGTCAACTTGGCATCCTGATGACGCTGCCAGATGCTGCTATTGCTCAGGTGTAAGGAGAGGTCACAATAAATAGCCTATAGAAGTCCATTTTTTAATAAGGCATACATATATCATGTATTTTTTGGTTATATATTCTAATAAATATACTAAGAAATAATTATAGGTGGTCATTATACCATTGCCACTAATGGATAGTAAACTCATCCATTTGGAGCTTAATGTAAGCCACCAAAAGCTTCTGTCACCCCCGCAGTGAGAACCAGCTGCAGGAAACAGCAGTTCCTGTGGACATGGGCTGTGCTTGCAATATAAACATTTAGGGCCCTGAGATGGACCGGTGTCCCATCCAGTCAATGCTTTTGCCTATGCCCAATACATTCCAAGATGCTCCTGCATCCCTGATCACGACAACCATGGTCAAATGGAACCTCTAACTTCGAACAGTTATGTACTTGTGTGTCCTTCTTGTTGGGTGTTTCCCAATCAGAGTGCTCTCTATCAGGAATACTTATTTTAACATATAAAGGAACGCTTTTACCCTGACTCATCAAGTTGATATTATCTGTGCAGGAATGACGACAGAAAACACAGAGACTCAGCGGTTAAACAAGGTCGTCTCGGAGATCCAGGCGCTGCAGGAAGTGGTGACGCGTTTCCGGCAGTTGAGGTTGGACGCGACGGAATTCGCCTGCCTCAAGTGCATCGTCACCTTCAAAGCAGGTAGCTAACCTTCCCTTAAAGCAGCAGCGATGTGGATTGTCGGTATTCTTCTAAATCAGACGCGTGCATACTCAGATGCACACACTAATGGTGCAGCAGGTACTGGATTATGACCAGATATTCCAGGGTTCTAGTCAAACCCTTGAGCAAGGCTGACGCATTTCCAAGTAACAACAGGCTTCATGCAAACAAACAAATGACATAGACAAATAATGGAATAACCCTAATAATTAACTACAATTTATCATTTAAATCTTAAAACATTTCCTTTCACCTTCACTTAACTGCACTTTGTACTTCAAACTAACGTTCTTAGTAATGTTACATGAACCATATGCCTTGCTGCATACTGTGTTAAGGCAGAGTAGGGAATTGCTATCGTTGCGTAGCAATAACTCATTTGTAGTGGACCTACTTTTAGGCAGAAGGTATGTTTTCTTGACTTTCTTGTAAAAACTATTGAATAAAAGCAATAGAACACTCGAAGTTGTGTGTTATTGCGAATAAGATCACGGCTGCGGTTATCTATGGCACTCGCCCCCAGCTCATTCCTGCGACCAAATCATAGCGGTGATGTTATTTGCCATAACGCACTCCCTCCTGTGTTCTATTGCTGAAACTTGCATCGTGTATCATTCGAAATACATAAATCTATACTTTTGTGGCACAGTTCCAACGCACAGTGGATCGGAGTTGAGGAGTTTCCGAAATGCCAGTGCCATCGCGGCTCTGCAAGACGAAGCCCAGCTTACGCTGAACAGCTACATCCACACGAGGTACCACACATCCCACAGCAGCCATGATCATAACGTCAGCAACGAACTATATAGCAGTCATAAGCCAGCTTTAGTGCTGTATTGTAATATATCATAATCCAGTGAAAAATAATGTCATGATGTATCTTTGTCACTTGAGGAAGGTTGAAGTAGGTATTTGAACCAATGCTAATTGGTTTCTCAAAATCAGTCACTAAAAACCAAGCTGTGGCAAGGTGTACCCTTGGCGGAATGGTTCCATCGTCTGGAGGAACCCCTAAAGCAGTGATCCTCTAGGTAGGAGGGGGTTCCCTCTAGAGGTGGCGAGTAGGGGGGTTAGAATCCCAGATGGAACTTTCAACATGAAGGTCGGGTGGTGTGTTTATGAAATCCTGGCACTCTGCCCAGTGTGTACCTCTGCCTGATCCCAGTGCCTTCCAGGTTAGGCTCCATCCCACCGGATGCTTTGCTTTTCACACTGGGTGAAAACTGGGGTAAAAAATCCTCACACACTGGGCCACTTGCCCCTCCGCTGTCACAGTTGTGGGCCATGTAAATAAAGTGAAAATTCTCAAGAGGAACCTGTAACCTCATCATTCACTTTGAGCCAGAAATCAAGACGATGTTGGTACCACACCTAATGATGCCCCTAAAAATCTCGTTGCAGGTACCCGACTCAGCCATGCCGCTTTGGAAAGCTCCTGCTGCTCTTACCCGCCCTACGCGCGGTCAGTCCTTCCACCATTGAAGAGGTGTTCTTCAGAAAGACGATTGGAAACGTGCCCATCACACGGCTCCTCTCAGACATGTACAAATCCAGCGACATATGAAGCAACCTATGAGCGCTGCGGAAACGAAGAATCCTTCAAAGACTCCGGCCAGCAGATTGAGAGACTGTCTTAGGCTGAGTGTTAAATGACATATGTGGAGGACATTCTCCAGGAAAACACCTCTATGCCTGTTGCAAAGTGATCTTACATTCCAGATGACACGAAGCGTTCGTAGCCTCAAGCTAGAGATGGAGAAAACTATAAAGACTGAGATGGCTGAACAAGTTCTCTTCACTTGTTAGAGTATGAGCTAAAGTAACTAATGTACATCTAAACTATTTAAGTCTACTCATAAAGAACTTTATATGATCGATTTCCCCCACCGCAAAAGTGGCGTCTTTGTACAGATTTGGGTTAGGTGTGTACAATCACTGAAGAGAGGATTTTATAATCTCTCGATGACCAATGAGCTTTTCAACCAATGTTGTTGCTGATCGAATCATTCTGTCACTGCGGAAACCAAAAAGATTTCAACAAAAGGTCGAGCTGCAACAGAGCGGAATCCCAAACGGCTTGGATATTCAGTACCAGTCAAAGTGTTCGGCACACCTACTGATAATCATATTGCCCTTTTGCAGAGCAAAACAACATGCATTTGTTTCTAGTTTTCAGGTTTGTCTGTGCAAAAGTTTACCCAGACAAAGGTTTTTTTAAAGTTCGTAACACTGCTATAAAGGTATGTGAAACAGCAATAATTCTTGCACTATTTCTCAGTGACTAATTGCGAATTCATACACTTCACACATGAGTCATCATGACTATGCATGAAGTGAGCATGTGTCATCCATGCCTTCATCCAGGAGCAATATATGAATTCACGTAGTAATTAACGTAGGACACTTCTTCAAGAGTTCAAGATGTTTGTGGCCCTCAAAGTGTTACCACCAGCCAACTTCCCAATTTTGTGCAGAGCACGAATGCAGGAGTCACAGTTTGTACTAGAGTGATTGCAAATTGATTGCACATGCCCAAAGTCCCATATATGATCCTCAAAACCTTGTCTTAGTCTCAACACCTGAAAATATCATTTACATTAAGGCAAGGTAAAATAAAATACATCCAAGGTGACACGAGTAAAACTCTACAATCTAACTGTTCTACACACCACTCCCTCCAGGAAATACACAACACCGTGGTTGTGTAAGCCGATGAAAATCATTTCAATTTAAATTCTGTAAACAAAACATGAAAGTATGACATAAATACTATGTATAGCAGACTTAAAGACAGATCTTTATTTCCTATAATTATTTGTTAGAACTGTTAAGACCTCTGTCATTAAAGTGAACAGCCTTTTTTGGCAACTGTAAGGTGAATAAAATAATGAAAAATGCATTAAAAGCAGGTGTGTTCAAACTTTTGACTGGTACCTTAGATGCATTTATTAAATCCATACTTCAGAATGATTGACTCTGGTCTCTAGCTACAGTTTCTGTAACTTACGATTACCACATACAGTCATTTCAATGTTTTCCTATACCGAGAAAAGAATGGAAACCTGCTGACGTTGAACAATTAGGGAGGTAAATAAATGTTTGTGGTATCCATATTGAAATTGGACACAATCACAAACTGTTCAGTCAGATATCCATCTGTATAATTTATCCCTGTCATATGTGGGACTAGAGTTCTACATGCATTACCTTTATTACCTATTATTATCTGATCATACATAGATTCTTAATCCTAGAAGGCCAACTGTGGTGGCCTAGTGGTTAAGCTACTAGACTCACAAGGTCCATGGTTCAAATCCCACCTCTGCCAAGCTGCCACTGTTGTGTCGTTGAGCAAGACGCTTATCCCACCATTGCTTGGATTGTAAGACTGTATCAGTTGCAAGTCGCTCTGGATGAGGATGTCTGCTAGTTACACGATATTCATTCAAACCAATGGGCAATTTCTTTGTAGGCTATTTATCCCTTTTGTCTCTGCTTCTCCTGGTCCAGGAGGGTGTGTAATCAATCCTAGAACTCATGGCATCACAAAGCACCAGCTTTCCCTCCCTCAGCCATATTGCCATTCCACCACCACTAGGGGCACTATATTGTAGCTAATACACCAACTGGCATGTTTTTGGGAAAACTATAACTGCATTTCTCTGTATTGCTCAGTTGGAGAAACCTTCCAAACATCAGCTTCTCTCAGTTCTGGGTCACCTTTAATTGTTAGTGTATTAGGATTAGCTTTCTCACTTTCTCATCCCAGATTTGCCTCAATTAAGAAAATTTGGTTTTAAACCAGGGTATGCTTGCAAGAACGCCTACTCCAGTCCATCAATCCATTTCTGAAGCCAAGCATAGTGTTACGTGATGGGTTGGAGAAAGTTCTGGTCAAAGTTCTTATAAAGGGCATGCTGTGTTCACATAAGAGATGATGAGATACGAATATTAGGTTTGGACTGAACTGTTCACCAAAAGTCTGAAGCAAAAAACAAACTAATTACAATGGCAGTCATTATGTTTATACAAATAACAGGATTTATTGACCTCCCTAAAGCTTCTCTCCCATTTCCCAAGTGACATTACAATTACACAATCAAACCACAATTCAGGAGGTATTTTAAAGCGACAATGATGACGCCCCCAGAAGACCAGAATCAATCCTGGGTACTTGAAGAGTAATGCAGAGTTTGAAAACAAGTATAAAACCATACTGACCCAATTCCCCTTCCGTTATGAGTTTATTGGGTTCAAGTTATCAGGTTTCCTATTCTCAGTATAGGTAGACATTGCAATTCCTGTCCGCGGACATCTCATATACCACAAACGTGGGGGACAGATGGGGTGCATCTTTAATATAACTCATACTTAAATCAGTCCATTTGGGATTCAGCAAGAAAGAGAGGTTTGAGGTCTCAGTATCTTCAACCCAACCCTAAAAACCAAAGGCTAGTCCATCAGAAGAGTGTATGGTTGGCAATAACTTTGTTTTTCTTATGAATATGATGCCATGTAGAAGCATTATGACCCCAGTACCAACTGTCAGTAAATGCAGTCATCCAAAACAAACATGGAGCAAGTTTGGCAAATGTATCGCAGCACTAAGCCGGAACTGAGATGCCATTGAGCCATGCTTTGTTGTTGTGAAAGACAGTGGTGGCTGAACGGTTAGGGATTTGTCTGCTTATAGGCAGGTTGTAAGTTTAAATCCAGGTCCTGCCAAGCTGCCACTGTTTGCCCTTGAGCAAACCTCAACAGCTCAGCTTAATTGTAAGTCACTTTAGAAGCATTAATCCTTTTGGATACTGGGCTATGGGTGGTGGTTGTTCAGCAGGATTTGTACTCATGACTGGAAAACTGGAAGGAGTTCAATTGCCACATCTGCCAGATATCAAGCAAGCTTTTAACCCTCAAATGATCAGTACTGATTAAGCCCAACTTAAGGGCATGCTACTCTCCGTTTATCCACCAGTAATCTGGACAGACAATCTGGATTGAAAGGCTACATTCCAAACTGCATCTGGTTTGAGAGGCAGCCTGCATTACAGCGACACACAACATCCAAACAGCCTGCCTCTGAAGCTTTCAGACTTACCTTTAGTTACTAACATCCAGCAACATGTTCAGCACTTGTATTTTTTGTAGTTTGTAAATATATTGCTCGTTGTAAAAAGTAAGAACTTGGTGAAAGTTGTCTAAATACTAGAATAAAATATTGAGAATTGAACCGCGGCCTCTTACTCCTGCTTTGTTAAATCTTTAGCCATTCATAATTTCGTTTGTTACCTTGTGTAACTGGGTTGTTTTTGTTGCCGGCTTGTTTGAGTCCAGCATGCTCGGTACCACACGCTGAAAGATCCACGCGCCCACCCCCCGAAGCACCCGCTAAACAAGGACATTAGAGAGGTCCCTGCCTGACATGGAGTGCATATTGAACCATCACTGCTACAATGCACCCAGACCTTGAGATAAGTTGCTGTTCCTCAGGCTTCAAGTACTCTTTGATAAATCAAGGGATTTGGCCAAATTGCATTTTTTAATCTTCATTTTCGAAAAGACGAGAGGCACAATGGAAAGAATCATGATTGCAAATGACAATGTTCCATCCAATTTAGCTTCTTCCTTTAATGTGGCCTGCGTTGGAGTGGGGTGAGCTGCAAGGTTAGCCGAACCGAACGGATCCGCTCTTCAGAAACTCAGTAACAGTGTAGCTGAAGCCAATTTGTAAATCATTTAGCTTCAACCCATGATCAGACGAATTCTGTCATATTACTCCACCTTGTACAGATCTTCAGTTTTACATTGAAAAAGTCCTTCCAGAAGAATTTCTACACCAGATTCAAACGATTGGCGTTTCTTGGATGTACAAACAGGATATCTTCAGTCTACAATATAAGCAACATACAGTATTGTTGCAATCAGTGTTAATTTCGTTGACGAATGATTTTCGTCATAGTTTTCATCAACGACCCTTTTGTTCTAACGAAAACGAAAAACGACAAAAACTAGGACGAAATGAATTGACACTTTTGTTAACGAATAAAAACGAGACGGAGATGTTTGGCAGAGACGACATCCAATCGGATCTGATTTAGTTTTGTGGAAAGGAAGGAGAAACTGGGTAGCGATCCAATCAGTAATGTGATCTAACCGCGGGAAGACAGTACAGGAGCCTCTGTACTGGTTCTCATGAAACCAACTCGACAGTGTTAACACCTGAGAGTCATTTGATGTCAAGAAAAACAAGACTATGTAAAACTGTGTAGGCGACTATCTCCGGTAAAAATACAACAAACTTGAAACATCTGCAGACGTGTCATCCTGAAACTGCGTCAAAATATCCGCAACAAAATGGCGCGAGCTGCTATTTTAGGGGTATTACGGTAGTACGTTGCAAACGCTGTCGAAGTTCGTTATGTTCAAGCCAATATTTCAGCGAATACAGTAGGGATTAAAATATGTTTCTAGTTCGCAACGTGAATATATTTTACTTTGTCTAAAAAGTGTTCATACAAACTTATTAGGATAATATAACTCCGGATAACATAACTACGTTTTATACTGTAATTATGAATTCGTGCTTACAGAGCATGCACATGTATCGGATCTTCTGATTTTATATGCTTAGTAAAGATCACAATATATAACTTATTGCAAGTTGATTCAATTCTACAATATTTAATGAGTGTCCACACCGAGTTTGAAGCAAATCTTTGTTGGAAACTGAGTTATAACAACTTTAAATGTATACAGTTATTATCAATGCACGCATGTAAAGGTTTCCATTTAAATAATTCAAGGGAAATGTTAAAAAAAGTACATCTTGCAACCTTTACATTTCATATTTTAGTGAACTGAATCTACTGTAGCTTTAGTCGACTATTATCTTATTATAGTCAACGAAAACTAGACTAAAACTAAAACAATTCAGATGACTAAATTCTGACTAAAACTAATTTACATTTTAGCCAAAAGACTATGACTAAAACTAAATCAAATTTTGCTGTCAAAATTAACACTAGTTGCAATAGAAGACTATACCTTAACCACAGGGGTTGTGTTACCCTAGTGGTTCAATTATTGGATCATAGAGCAGAAGGTCCAGGGTTCAAATCCCACCATAAGAGTGTCTGCTTACATGACTAAATGTGTGCAAATATGGTGTTGAAAACATCTAAATATCTCTATGGAATTGATACTTGTCGTGCCTGTAGTGAACTTTTTTATTGTGGTAATCTTAATAGGACCTGGCAACATTTTACTGGAGCACATGCCAGTGACGCTGGAGATGAGAGACAACCGCATTACCATGCACGACTAGTAATGGATTCCTCAAGTATAGCGGCTTTTATACTAAGTAATCAAAACTGCTGCAGTCGTCAGATAGCTGTGTTGGCCTGGTGTATGATCTGAAAGGTGACATGTTGTACCTGAGCAAGTTTAGAACATTTGCTCTAAAGGGCCCGATCACTTATCTAACTAAAGAAGTTTTAGTCACATTTTAAAACAAAAGCAAAAACTAATCTAACATTTAGTAGCTGTTGAAAAGTTATATAAAATATATAATTACAGATTAGACAAGTTAGATGTACAAAATCTAAATTTATGACTACTTAGGCAAACATTGTGCTTAAATATGCAGCACAGGTTAATTACTGGTTGCGTCCCTACAGTGTGTAACAATGTGTTGTCTAATTAGCACATACCACCAGATGCTGCTCAGCTTTGGTGGCGACTCCGTGCCCAGTCTGTGCAATAGCCACCTACAGTCCCTGACCGATTCAGAGTCTTCAACTACGCCTACTTAGTCGAGAGAGCTTCTGAGATCTGTGCATACAGAGAACAGAAGTTTTGAAAAGTTCCTTGTTTTTGGCCCCACTTACTCTGAATAGGGTTGCAGGGACTCAGAGGGTGACCATGGACCCTGGATGGGGATGCCAGTCCATTGCAGGTGGGGGTCGCAGTTGCAGGTCCAAGTCCACCACATACTCACCAGCCACTTTATTAACCACCTGTTGAACTGCTTCTTAACGCAAATAACTAATCAGCCAACCGCATGGCAGCAACTCGGTGCATTCAAGACAAGCTTCTGAAGTTCAAGAATGAGGAAGAACTGTGAATTACTATCTGCAAGTTTTGCACGCGTTGCGTCATGGGATCGCCTCAGCGGAAAAGGGAGCAGTTGATGGTTCCTTAAAAGTCGTGCCAAAGCAGAGTATCTCAGTAGGCGACGTTTTTAAGGCATCTTGGGTATACAAGCTAAAATATCACCTCTAGAAATAGTTTCCTCTCAAGTAGCTTAAGTCTGTTTTAAAGTTCAATTGTAATTTTTGAGCTGGGGTACCAAATATGCTCCATCAAACCCAAAACCAGCCCATCGGAGCTGGATTTCAGACAGGAGGATAAAGAGGGACAATGAAATGAACAACGACAACAAACAAAATCAGACTAACATCACCACCTGTGTGTGAGTGTTTTATTGGAAAATTCTCAGAAACAAAGAAAATGACGCAGCAGTATACAAATCTGGAAACATGCTCCGACAACCGCCTTCTGTGCTTACATGTGCTTCGGTTAGGGGGGGAAAAAATGACAAGGCTCAGCTAGCGGCTGGTACAGTTCAAATTCTTAACCACAGAGACGTGAGACGGACTAGCTGCAGTTTGTGGTGTTACGAGTTAATCAAGAAAGAGCTGGTGAAGTAGAGAAGCCACTGGTGTTATTCCTATGACATTAAAAATACTCTGGTTAATGAAATAGCAGAGCCTAACATTTGCATATTTGTACGTTTTTGGTTCATGTCGGTCACATTTCTTGCAAAGCTAGAGATCCTGAGCCTTAAAGTGCCAGTGATGTCCATAACACTAACCATAAATACCCACAGAATAAAACACAAGGATGCCTTTAGATCGGACCGGATTTCGAGCGGTGATTTCAATCAGAGCGTGAAGTGACTGACAAGTGGGTGCTGATTTAAAAAGTGCTGATCTTTCAGTTTATTAACAAGGGAGACACTTTGTCATTTCCTGCCCAGGGCAACAGCTATGGGGAGGGAGGGGACAGCTCAGACTGGTGTACGTTCCTTTCGTTTTGATCCAAGCAGACAAGTTCTGGTCAGCCGTGCATGTATAATGAGTTCTAGTGTAGTCGGTTCAGGCGTGTCTGATTTTGGACGGGGTGTAGCTCCTATCCACTAGTTCTTCCTGAAGGAACATGTGCAGGCAGCGCTCGTTCTGTGCCAGCGGATGACCAGCCACTCTGAGAACACACAAGAATTTGGGTTCCGCGGGTACAACGACACACGAGGGTCACATGACTCGGGTAATAATCGGATTTCTACTTTGACTTACCAGGTAATAATCACAGAAAGATGTGACAAACTTCAAACTTTAATATCAAGTACAGTGGTACCTCGGTTCTCGTCCTTAATTCGTTCCAGAAGGCTTGTCGAGAACCGAAAATGAGTAACGAGCAAATTTTCCCATGAGAAATAATGTAAATTTTATGAATTGAATCCACACTGTATAACGCATTACATGTGCTAATGGAGTACTGTACATGTGTTCCCTGATTTACGAAGGGGATGTGTTCAACAAATCCATAGAGGTTTATCTGCACTAAGAATAGAGTACTATAGATGTAAAAATAAAGAAAAACTGCGGGGAAAATAGTGGAGATCTTCTCTGAGGGCTAGTTTGAACCTGAATCACTGTGTAACGAGTCGTGAATCGAGTTCCGGCTGAGTTATATGGCTTAAACAAGTTGGTTGCCAGATCCCACAAAATAAAAAGCCCACAGGTCAGTGGAAAAAAGAGCCCAAATAAAGCCAAGCCGGTAACACTTGTGTGCATGCGTAGGCTGAGAAACCTGACTGAAATCAGGTAATTGGTATACATACAGTGATGCTTGACAGTTTGTGAATAGTTTAACATTTTCTATATTTCTGCATAAATATGACCTAAAACATCAGATTTTCACACAAGTCCTAAAAGTAGATCAAGAGAACTCAGTTACACAAATGAGACAAATTATAATACATTTATTTATTGAGGAAAATGATCCAATATTACATATTAGTGAGTGGCAAAAGACCTCAAAAAACCTCTAGGATTAGCAGTTCAATGGGATTCCAATCAGGTGTGAGTGGGCACCTTGTTTTATTCAAAGAACAGGGATCTATCAAAGTCTGCTCTTCACAACATGTTTGTGGAAGTGTATCATGGCACGAACAAAGGAGATATCTGAGAACCTCAGAGAAAGAGTTGTTGATGCTCATCAGGCTGGGAAAGGTTACAAAACCATCTCTAAAGAGTTTGGACTCCACCAATTCACAACCAGACAAATTGTGTACAAATGGAGGAAATCAAGACCATTGTTACCCTCCCCAGGAGTGGTCGACCAACAAAGATCACTCCAAGAGCAAGGCGTGTAATAGTTGGCGAGGTCACAAAGGACCCCAGGGTAACTTCTAAGCAATTGAGGGCCTCTCTCACATTGGCTAATGTTAATGTTCATGAGTCCACCATCAGAAGAACACTGAACAACAGTGGTGTGCATGGCAGGGCTGCAAGGAGAAAGCCACTGCTCTCCAAAAAGAACATTGCTGCTCGTCTGCAATTTGCTAAAGATCACGTGGACGAGCCAGAAGGCTACTGGAAGAATGTTTTGTAGACGGATGAAAAGCGTTGTTTGGAAAAAGGAAATGGATCATTTTCCTCAATAAGTAAATGACCAAATAGAATTTGTGTCCCCAGTGTTCAAGCCTCAGCGACTCGTTAATGCTTCATTTAAACCAAGTTTGTTCGCTGAAGAGGCTGTGTTGAATTAATCTCATTTAGAAAAATCAACAAAACTTGGACCAGGGACGCCCAAACTTTTGCAGATCTTCCGTCTCATGTTTTTTCGATATTAACTTCTCTCCAATTTGTGAAATGATGGAAGCTGGGAACACCTTTACAATGCACTTAATCACACGCCGACACTCTGGAGCGTACGCGCTGTGCATGCGTAACGTGTGTGTGTGTGTGTGTGTGTGTGTGTGTGTGTGCTAATAACGCTGAACAATGACACTTAATTCAGGAATTTTTGTTAAAAGAGAAAAAGCCCATCTTAATTACTCATGTACTGCTTCTGTCTTCAAACCTAATTTGCGGCGCCTCGGCTCGTATTAAAATTCAAACAGGTAGAGACGGCACATTTGCACATGAAACAAAGATAACAGCAAAGTCTGCAATCACAGCAAATAATTACAATCGCACTGTAACTTTTATTGTCTGCGCCGGTGGGGGAACGGCACCTCGGATCAAAAATAAGCATAGGTGCACCTAACATCCTGCGGGGAAGAGGAACGCGTGCCTGTAATTTCATTGCAATTACCATAAATTACCCAGCGAAAATAAAACAAATGTAAAAAGTAAAGCCGGGTGCACTCGCGGCCTCTCATCAGCTTCCATCCTTTAGCAGGTAATTATAAGAGACGAAGGAAGGTGGGAAAAAAAGTGGCGATATCAGCTGACAGTAAGGCTCTTAAGTACCTGTTCCTCTGTTTAACTTCAACCCAAGAAACTTCACATTAACTTCGAGAGGAAGAAGTATTGTCGCTGCTCATTGTGCTAAGCTATTACGAGCACTCCTTCCAATTTTACCCCCGTAGCTACTGGACGGCTTTGTCACTGACACAATGAGAGAAAGCAGAGAACGCTCACGTCCAAGTTCTAAATAATAATCATTACGAAAGAACTGGACAAACAGGCTTCGTTCTGCAGCTGGACGAATGACATGCTTTGTTTGGCAATTAGGCACCATGAAATAAAGCTTCTCCTGGAGCTTCTCCAAGTGCCGAGTCAGTTCTTATTTAAGGCGTACCAAGCATGTTGAAGGGTCTGACCAACATCATTCTTTAAAAATAAAACTTTAAATCATTATATTTATTTCTATTTTCAGTACCATTATTAATTAGCCCTGCATTAGTTAATGAACGCTCCTGCAGAAAATCATCTTCCCAAGGTCTAATAACGTTTAGGGAGTTTTTGGCTCGGTCACCCTAGGTTTGCTCAGTTTGGGATTGGGCTTAGATAACAGTAATTGTAAAGCTGCTTCACTGTCAAAAAGTGCTATAGATACATGTATTGACTTTGAGAAACAAGCAACCAGATCTACAGAAACAAGCCCAAAAGACACCAGGTCTGTGTTGCTTTTTTACTTGAATGTTGCAAGAAAAGTTGAAAAAACTCCATTTTATGGGTCATGTCATCATGCTGTAAGGAAAAGTCCATTTCAAAAAGGGTATTATCATTTTCTACAGGCACTATGCACTATATATTAGCTCATTTTAAACTGTAAACCTACATGTAGAGAACGGTTTTAAATCTACTTCTTGACCTACTTGTTGAGGAACTGCTCCAGAGCTTTCCGCCGTTCTTCGATGAAGGAATCATCAAAGATTCCGTCATCCCCGCGAAATGGTAGCTGCCTGAATAGAGCTTTCCCTGGCAGAGGGGGAACGACCACCTGAGAAACACAGGTACCAACACACAACGATATAACAGGGTACATAAGTAGGGTGTGCATCGTTTAAACGTTGCTCCAATTCTGATTCTGATTAGCAATTTGAAGCTTTGATGCCAATACATGGGGATAAAATCTGGCAAATGTTTAAACATAAAGAATCTTCTTCATCTTTCCACATAGGAAATAAACCGATTCCCATTAGCTGAAAATTCACTATACCAATTATTTTCCAGAATGAGCTCTATGACTAAGATCCACCCAGATGAGCCAAAACACCGAGTTCACATGGCTCTTGGCACTTGGTTAATCGGAAAATCCCTCGCTCACCTTGCTCTCCCTCTCCAGCTCGCTCCTGAGCCACTCGAAGTCGCTGTACCTCCTCCTGACGCAGGACTCCTTCAGCTTGAAGATGGGAAGGTTGGTCTGAGAACATAACGCGAGCAGAAATGCTTAAAGAAACACAAAGGCGCTAGGAAAAACTTCTGTATGATGGACAGTACAAATTAGAGATGCAAAGAAATTTAAGTATTTGGCTGAAACTCAAACGACAGGAGCTGAAAATCGAGCACTGGATTTTAGGGGATTTTTTTTGTCTGTCTACTAGGTTCGTATCATTTATCAACCCCAAATACTATAATAGTATTTGCGCTAATGAATTGTGTATTTAATTAAATGTTATATGGATCAAAAATTGAGCCACTGCTGTAAAACGATTCCAAGTGTTGTGATTTAAGAGACGTTTGCCAGCAACGGAATGTATGCTAGTGCAATAATGTTTAAAGACTGATCTTGTAGCTTAATCTGGCAACCCTCAAAAATGCTGCTACTAGAGCTGCCCATGCAATTCTTTTACATAGTTGAGCCTTGCATTACGTTTGTAAAAAGCATGTTTCCCATATACTTAACATTGGGTTGAGTCGGTTTCTGGTAAGGGCCCTGGGCTCAAACCTTGATCCACCAAGCTGCCAATGTAACCCCATTTCTAATAGCTCTCATTTTAGCTCATGAGGATACCTTGTGTTTAAATCAAGCCACAGCGAGATTGTTTCATGAACACGCGAGAAAAGATCACAGCATAGATTTCAGCTCATCTGAAATCTGTACGTTAATCATCTCGAGCAAACCCGAGCTGATCTACAGAACCAAACAAAACAACGCAACAAAAGACCTGATTAGTGCGGCAACTGGCGCACCGAAAGGAGGTCGACTTCCACGTCAAACACTTACAGATTGGAAGAAGACCGGCCCATTCATCCATCGGCAGCATATACAGATGGAGCATATTATGAAACCGGGTCTGGTTATATGTGCTTAGTGAAGGCTCGACCCAAACGCTTTTCCATCGACATGCAAAAAAGTGCATACGAGTCTAGATTATGGTCCGGTTAGCCACCCTATACTTTAATCAAATCCAGGAATTTGAAAAACTAACCATGCACCAGGAGGGTGCTACTGCAGTGCAGAGATTATTATACTAGATATCTGTGGTGTCAAGTCAGGCCCTTCTAAACCGCCAGAAAGGGGCCACAAACAGGCATATGTAAAATATTATATAACTATTTATCATGAATAAATCAAAAACACCCACCAATTCAAAACACTACTCTGCATTTCCTTGGTTACTACAGGACGCATATCTGACTGAAAGTGCTACTAACCAATCAAGACTGCTCATGATGGAGTCTACGTGAGTGAGACTCCTTCTGATAATATCTTGAAGGATTCGGTAAGAAAATGAAAGACATCTGACCACGGGGGCTGACCCATAGCTGTCTAACCCTTCTCGGTATACTGAAGAAGGTGCTACGTATTCATCATTCATAAATAAACGCGCATGCTAAGATTGAGAAGAGGCGGTACAGTGCAGTGAATGTCTAGTTCTACACAACGACAGGGTTTCCAAATGTTTGGTAGTACTATGGAATTGGGAAACTGATGGTTCGTACTATGGAAGTCAGCAACCTCGATAGTTCCCACTCTGGTTTTGGGAACCGCACCCTATGTAGGACAGCGCTACATCATGAGCCCCATCATCAGGGCATGTTTACGTCCACACCATATCTGTTAACACAACTCAAGCAATGTGGATTGAACCAAGAAGCAGAGCAGCTTTGACTTAGAAGAGAATTATTTCCATTCGTTCATCCTTGAACAGGTACAGCAAGGCATAATCCTATACTTAAACCCCATGATGCTGGACTTGCGGGACACCATGGGGTATGAAAGTACAAAACAAAGCTTAATAATCTAGGCAGCGAGGCCGAGAAACGGAGAAAAATGACACCGGGAGAGAAAGAGACGTCCATTTTGTACACATCACCCCAAAATAGGCAATTGTCTGATAGATGTACTAAAAGCGCTGCTTCTTTCAGTCACTCCGTAGCACTGTTAAAAGCCTCCACATGGCTTATGCTGATCCGAGGAGAGGGGTCTACCTCCTCTTTTTCGAGATGCATGTGTGCGCTGGGGGGACAATGGTGCGTCCTCATTAGGAGGAGAAGAGACGGGAGCGGGAAAAGAGAGGAGAGGATAGGGGAAAAAAAACCCGGTGCTGAAAGGTCAGCGCGCTCACTGTAAGGGTTCAGTGCCGGCTATGCATTAGCTTTTAGCAAGCCGCATCAAGTCAAGTTTAAGAGAGCGCATTTCGGCTCCCTCTCGTTTTCAAAATAAAAGTAGCACTGAAATGGATGCACAATGCCATCTCATCGCATCATATCCCCAAAGAGACAAGGAGAGAGGGACAATGAGAGCACTCACACTCTGCCCCTCCTCTCTAAGCCCCAGAGACACAAACATACACACAGCCCCCCAAAAAGCTGCCCCCTCTTTTTGTTCCCATAGCATCAACTCCCACTTTTGATACTGTCATCTCAAGTAGGATATGGTAGCCTTGATACAATATGGCCCCCATTACCATTAAAATAGTTGTCTGGGAGGATGCTGTAGACTTTGGATTACACTTGACTGGGACTGACAACCAGGCAAGCAAGCCATTTTTGTTAATGGCCAAAAGTGAGACAGAGAGAGAGAGGGGTTTGGAAATGGGCGAGAGAACGTACGGGTTTGAAGAGGTGGAGGTGAAAGGAGTGGAGGCAAAGAAAAGAGAGGCTGTTATTCTCCTGTCTGTAAACAAAGTAGGAGCCCAAAGTCCTCTCCCATGCTTTTCCACAGGAGCCAAAGCGAACACCAGTCAGCTTTCCTCACTCTGTAAACAAGCAAGGGAGAAAAAAAAAAAAAAAAAACAAACATTACCAAAAAAACGCGGTCCACGCTCTCAAAGGGACAAGGTCACGCCGGGGGTCAGGGTAACTCGGTTAGTCACGGTGTGTGATCACCATCACACAGCCTACTTTTTGCAAATCCAGCTCGAAACGCATCAGCCTATTATCATTTGCGTGTTTGTTTTTCGCCGTGTTACTTCAACAAATGGGTCAGAATAACCTCACATCGTTATGGCTGCTTTCGCTTCGTTATTTTACCGACAAAACACGAACTCTACCTGGCTTGTCCTGTTATAGCAGAATACGTAACTTTAGACTGCGAGTGTGAGACAAATCGCAGGCATTTTCCTATTGTCTGGATAGCCAGATAAAGCAGCAATAGATATATAGTACTGTGCAAAAGTATTTGTCAGTCTATATTCTGCTTTATTTAACATTTATATATGGTCCATCTGTTTCTCTACATACTTTGTTCGTCCCCTTTACTTGGTTCTCAAACGGTCAGGACCCCCACAGATCAGATACTATTTAGATGGTGGATCATCCACTGCAGTGACACGGAGTGTGTTACATGCACTTAATAATCCGATAACTGCAGAAAATCAATTTTTCAACCTGCCAATAATGTCAGAAATAGGATATAAACATCAAACTTTAATATTACGTAAACTAAATTTTCATTTTTACAAGTATACACTGCATGTCGGTGTCTCCACAAAGTGTTCGATAGCCGTTTCACAGGTGCTGTTTTTAATTCCAGGGTTGCCAGATCCTGCCAGTTAAAACCATCCAGGTCTATGGAAATTAATCTGGAAAGTCTCTAAGAGGAGGACCTGGCAACCGTGTTACACTTGTATTACGTTAGCATGCATGCGCAGACTGAGAAAACCGACTGAAATCATAGCATGGGTATGTATGCTCTGAGAAATTTGATTACTGAGGTAAAATCCAGCTTTTTAATCAGATTTCTGAATCTCATTTCTAGATGAATCGGCTGGTAATAGACAGGTTCGAGGGCCAATCAGGCAGTTCCCTCTGCTACTACTATTATTATTATTATTCTGCCATATTATTGCCTCCGACACTTCACATACAGGAACCAGATAGAAAAGCATCCATAGGAAACATTGTAACTGTGCTCCCATTATCCAAACATCCATTATCAGAATGATTTCCATTCAGATAACAGGATTTGTCTGTAGTAACCGTTCATCCTTTATGTATCGGGTAGACAACTTATGACAAGAGAGAAGGGGGCTTTAGTATCATCCAGTAGGGGGTAAGTTTGGTGAAGGGGGGTTAAAGGGGGTTCCACCAGCACCACTCAATCACTCCATGCCTCTCATAATGACGGGATTAAGAAGGCAGGCGCTCACAAGAACTCTTTCACACACAAATCATCTCCGGGTGCCCAGAACGGTTCGAAAAGAAGAAAAAAGCTGCACGTCGATCAACGCGTACGCTCCCGTTACATTTAGTGAGCACAAACTCACGCTTGCAATCTTCAAAACCTGACAGTTCTCTCGACATCTTCAAGGCTGGGAAGCGAGCGCCGGCGCTACAAACGAGCGGGCACTCCCTCATGCAAAGCAGGGTCACCACGGGCTCCCAGACACACAATAATGCTGATTACACGCATATGCTAATTATTACACGCTAATCAAGTACAGTAGCTTTAGATTCGGGCTAATGGCTGCCAACGTGTCACGCTGTAGGTACAGCAAAGCTATAAATACTCCAGGGAAGCCAGCGAGACCCCGTCAAGCACAAGAGCGCCCATCAAAACTCATCAGCTACGCAAAACCGCCGCTCAAACAGAGAGGAGCCGTCAAGAACTTCTTTCGAAGTAGAACCGACCATCTGCTTGCTCTGAGAAGAAGCATTACTTTCAGGAGTACAGGCCAACATTACTTTTGGTTTCTTCAGAAGTACTTTTGGGTATGTGGCAGACGTGAATAACAATACCTAATCAAGTGTTTATTCGGACAAGATGGCCTGTGAAACAGGACACTAACCAGAATGATGCTGACCATTTGCATAGTGACATAGTTTAAACACTTTTGTACATTGTTTGGCAGGTGTTTCACATTTTATAAAAGATTCAATGATAAAAATGACTATTATATAGTACAGTGGTAGTTTTATTTTAAATAAAACAAACTATTCAGCATAATGTTACTAGGTTCGATTCTCTTCTGTCAGCAGGTGTCGCAAGGGTTCGCTCGTACCAGTTTTGTCACGCAGACGTGAATTAGATGTACATAAGAACGTTTTTTTATTTCCAATTCGAATTCTTAAGACCCAAGATGTTAAGCGGTGGGGGTTAAACAGTGCATACCTGTACACAGGTGGCAGAAGGTAGGCAAGGTATTGTATTTTTCAGAAATGCTGATAAATCGGTCATAACGACACATGGCAACATTCAGTAATGCAGTAAATCATTATATTTAACCCAAATGACTGTCATCATTGACTCTTGGTTTCCTGTCCACCAAGTTTTCGCGAATTTTGAAAACCTGAATGGAAAAAGGGCATAATTCAACAAAAAAAAAACCCACGCAAAAGTCCCAAGAAGAGTTTTACGCTAGGACGAGGTGGAAAAGTCTGAAGCCGAAACGCGAAACAAGGTGATGGAAAAGGCTTTTTCCGAATAAACAATGACGTATCAAGCTGTGAACGACAGCTCAGGTCACATGATTCCGTTCCACCTGATCAGACTAAAAGCAAAACAAAATCAATACATTTAGATACGATTTAACAGTTGACCTGACTGACAGAGAGAACGACTGTTAACATTATAATAAAAAGAAAAAAAAACAGATTCATAAAAGCTAAAAGTCACAAGCCTGTCTGAAGTGAGTAAAAAAGTACAGATATTTCTTTTGAAATGGAGCAAGTAAAAAATATCAAGTTACAGAAATAATCAAGTAAAGATACCTTACAAAAAAAAAAATACTTGAGTTCAGTAATGGACCTCTGGCTGCACAAAAATCACCAAATGAAAAACTTGGCCTACACAGGTTGCAGGATGAGGCTTTTTTAAGCATCATCACAAAGCGCCCTGATGCCCAAAACTTTTGGTTCCTCTTCCATCTCTAGTTCAGTGTAAATGAGAAAACAGAAAATACCTGTTTACAAGAACGTACAGAGATCTGGTTTAAAAGGAACTGGATACCCTCTCACCCACAGAGGAAGCAAACTACTGGGTTTATTGTGAACGTTCCTCTTTTCTCACTTTCACAGAAAACATGAGCCGAGCAGCCGAGCATCAAGTGTGATGTTATTGTTTTGAGGTGCAGGCTGACCAAGCAGCTGATCTTGGAATGAAACATGTGAAAGACCATGGGTTTAACAGACTATAAACTGGGGGTAACGATACGATTACAAAAGTCACAGATACCTCGGGTTTGAAGTCATGCACCCCTTGTTTGGAGGATCAAAATATTTTAATACTTTGAATTTTGAGCAGTCCAAAACATTCATTCATTCACTTCCTTATCCGCTTAATCCTGGACAGGGTTTTGGGAGAGCCGGCGCCTAGTTGGCAGCACAGGGCACAAGAAAGGAACGACCCCAGACAGGGCGCCAATCCAGCATAGGGCACACCCAAGGAGCCAGTTTAGCCTAATCAACTTACTCCACCAAAAAAGTAGTATGGTGGATACAGGTGGATAAAACACAGAGACAATAGAAAGACATTCACATGTCTAACCAGACAGATACAAACAGAAACAGCCCCATGCAAGATTAGGCGTTATTTCAAAAGCAAAAAAAGGGTTACATCTTTTGCTCAAATAGACAGTTTAACATTTAAGACAATTCTTATCTTTGCAGCTAATCGATGCAAACTCAGACTTCTTCAATGCCTCACAAAGACACTTAAACAGCCTAAGCGAATGCAAATAAGACTCTTGCTCGTGAAAAACATCGCTGCTCAGCTTAAAGTGGATGAAGGACACGCAATTGTGAAACCGCACGCACTGTTCACATCCATTTAGGTTGAACGTGGGCGAGGGTTAAGTTGCACATTTCTACAGGCGCTGATTAAAGTCCGTCTTTTCTGCAAGTTGTTCTGCTTTAACTGTCGTATTTTGATCTATGTAGTTTCCTATTGATGCAAAGCAAAGTTAATGATTGGCAAAACGAAGTGACTGAATTTGGGTGTGCCAAAGGCCATAGCGTGAAGGAAGTAGCTGAACTTGCAGGTTTATCGAAGATTGTGAAACAAAAAACAACAACAACAAAAAAATCAGTCTACAGAAAATTCTCATCAGAATTGTGGCCGAAAGACAAAAATGACCCACAGGGACCGCTGCCGTATGACAGCTTGTGAATAATAATCAATTCTCTTCCAGGCAAGAATTGCTTCTAGACGTCAACACAGGTTCTTCAAAACCTTAAAGAACACTCCACAGGGAGCTGCATACCATGAACATACGGAGCAGAGTGACACACGAGGCCTTTCTTCACTCCTGCTCACAAAGTTGCCTGAAAGCAGTGGGCAAAAAGACAAAAATTGGACTATTCATGACTGTTAACATGTTATCTGGCGAGATGAATCTCGTTTCTGCCTGCATGTGAATGAAGTTAGAATAAACCTCAGGAAGCCTTCAATGCCAAAGAATGCAAGGTGTGGTTCAAGCTGGAGGAGGGTCTGTGATGTTCTGGGGGTGTTTTAATTACACGGAAATGAATCCTTTGGTTGAGGAGTCACTTCACTCCCATCCCGTCCAAAGCTTGGGGAATATCTGAGCACATTAAACTGAACTGAACACCCAGTTAGTGGGTTAAACCAACTGGTGAAATGGTTCCCTGCCAGGACCAGTCAAATGGAGGTGTAGACAGGTGTTAAGGAGAAATTAAAGTGGCTTTGGAGATTCATGTATGGGGCTAGTAATGGCTCAAAATAAGCATGTGTCAGTCCCCTATTAATTGGGTGGAAGATGGTAATATCACAACTATGGTATGAACAATAATTAACAAGAATAGCAACAATGAAGGTTGGATTTACAACAATATTACGGATGTCGAACAACACTGCAGCAAAAGCTACAAAGCTGAAAGATAATCGTGGGAAAGTTGTTGGTTTGTGACATTTCATGACTAAGCAAACACTGAAATGTGTATTGTCCTAGAAAGGTGGAACTGTGTAGGTTATCTTGGGTGGCCAGACCTTCTGTCAGCGATAAATACCATTATCTTGGCGCTTTGCGCTTAAGGGTGGGGACACGATCAAGGAATATATGATAGGGGAAACAGTTTGAATGATCAATTGAACTACATTTAACCAGCAGGTTTCAGAAAATAGTCAATATTATCAACTAAATATGTGAAATGATTTAACCTCTACCGAAACCAACTCACTGGTTAGTAATAACTGTATTTCAGTAACAATTACTCAAGGCTGTAACGGAGACAGACCTATCAAATATGTGACGTCCAAACAGTATTAACTTAACCCATAAACTGTCTTACCTTGCCAGAGACGTTAGCTGTTGTAGTACAGAAATTGGAATGACACACTAGGCATCTGGGATTTACAGGTCAATTAACAAGCTAACAGGCTAATTTGAGTAGCTAACTCTCTCAGGTAAATCTGTATTCATTAAGCTTACTTATACAATACATTACAATTCAGTGAGCCAAAACAATAGCAACTACAGTACAGCAGATGTGTCCTAATAATGTACTACTTTTTTAATTTAGGAGATTTAAGACCTTACCATGTATGTTAGATACAACCAAGAAATAAAACAAATAGGTATGTTTATGTCTTTAGTAAGTGGTTAAGGGAATTTGTGTGGCTAGGTTAATATCTAATTAAGGACACCCTGTGTAGGTAACGTAGGTAAATCTGTAGTTATTCAATCACATACACGTACTATATAGTTTAGTATGTAAAGCTAATTTAAAAAATAAATAAATAAATAAATAAATAAATAAATAGTGTTGGATGCTTATTAATACTATTAACAACGTAATGCTCTTTAGTATAGTAGCGTCCTACATAGCATACTACTGTACTACATAGTATGCCAAACAAATAGGCTACATTACGTGTCGTTGAGGTTTCTTACGTACTATTTAGTACGTTAGTATAGTACGGAGGTTTAGGGCGACACGGTCTTTACTTTAGAAACAGCCAAGAAGATAATTTGGTACGTTTACGTCGTCAGTACGCTATTTTAACAGGATTTATGGTGTAAAGAAGGTAATTAAAGTACTATTTAACACGGCTAACTGGTCTAACTAAGTAACTTCGGTAAATCTGTAGTCATTAAGCGTAAGTATAGACACTTATTATGTGTAAGCTAAAGTCATATATTATAACTATATTAGTATGTTAGTAAAACAGTAATAGGACGAGATTTAGGACGCAACTCGGGTATAAAGTAAAGCTATCAAGTTCAACACTCGAGACGGCATACTAACGTACTACATAGTACGAAACACTAACAGGCTACCTAACGTATCGTTACGATTTTTACATACTATTTAGTACGATAGTATTAGTGTAACATGATTCGCAGTGTAAAGAGAATAATAAGGGTTTAAACTTTACGTTGGTCAGTTAATTAACAAGCCAAAAAGGCTAACAGGCTAACCTGTGCAGTTACCCAACATCAGTAGATCTGTATTCGTTAAGCTTATATAGGAGTTTAATACAGTTTAGTACAGCAAAACCAGTAACCACCGCTTTGGGCGCGTATTAATACTATTAATACTGTCATATTGTTTAGTACGGCAGTACGGCTTTTTCGTAGTAACCCGATTTCGGCTTGTTTCCTGTTGTATGAGTTGAATTAACATTATCTCTATCTGTCAGTGAGATTAATAAGAAGTCATATTAATTGGGATTGGTAAAGTATTGACTGTATATAACTAAATGTCCTTAATTTTGTTAACAAGAGTGCCAGGCTAACTGTCAGCCCACTAAAAGCTAGCTATGCTAGCATGCTCACCTTCAGTCTGATCTCATATGTAGTAAATCTGCCCCGTCCGACTCCAACCGTCTCTGGATTACCGACATCGATTTCTAGAAAGTTACTCGGAGGCCCGTAAGCGTCGCTCAGATTTTGCGGTTTGGTGAAAAGCCTCCTGGTATCCGCTATGGTATCTGCCATTTCTGCCCGATTTAAACCTCTTGAGTTTGGCTTCCGATCAGCTGAACCGCAGCTGACATGAACAAGCCACGGCTGGGACTGTGTTCCAAACCGCCTCCTTACTCCCTTTACAAGTGCACTTCTTTTAATAAGACATGGCTGCTTTTATAGTGTACTCTGTATTTACATTACAGTCGTTTGTTATTGAGTCTGGAAATGCTTCAAAGGGTTAACCTGACCCAGGACAGGTTTTGCAATTTTTTTTTACTTATGTATTTGAACCAGGCGTAGGCAAAAGTTAGTGCACCCCGGCCAAATTACATTTTTTGCGATTTTATTAGTGAAGGAATTTACTAATCATTCATATATTACATTTTAATGCGTGATTGTTGACATCTTTAAAAATGAAAAATAAAATTCAGCAAAAGTTTGCAACTTTCCAGAAGATCCATGGTGATATATATCCCGCTTTTCTTGGTCAGGGTCACAGGGGCTCCAGGCCAAAAACAGGACGCATTCATAACTGTGCCCTGGATGGAACTGTGGTCTATCACGGCACCACAGGGCACGAGGTAGGAACCAACCCTGGACAGGATACCAATCCATCACAGGGCACCCACACACACAAAGATGCCATTTAACCACGTCTTTGGAATGCCCTCAAGAAACCCACATGAACACAGTGTCCTGCTCCTCTTGTTTCCTTCTAACAATACATTCCTGTTTAGGTAGAAAATCTAAAGCATTATGTAGAATAAACTGGAATGAACACTGTTTATAAGACTGCATGTTGTAGTTAGTGATAGATAACATCAGCTATTTAAAAAAATCCACTCAGTTATGTGACGTCTTGAAATAAACAACCTGGAGTCACACTCCTGCTTGGTTCAGGATTGCGTTTCACATAAAGTTGGTGGGTTTTGAAGCAAGATGGCAGCGCGCTTGAGAGCGTGGAGCTTCGTGAGTTATGTAAAACACACCGCGTTTTGTGAAAGGACGTTGTGTAGAGTTTACACACCAACACGAGGTGAGCGGATTTCTCCTGAAAGTGGGTGTAATCAGTCTTTAGCTTCAAACATGGCGCGTACAGAGCAAAATACCTTCATTAGCCGTTTAGATAGTGTTTACGTTTTGTGAAGTTCCGGTTTCTCTGTGTTTATGTTTAGGTGTTTCGTTCAGAATCCGATATTTTCTGTCGGAACTGTTCCGTTGCTGTCAGGACAAAAGTTAAAGTGCTGCAGGTCTGTGCAAATACCGGTAAAAAAATCACATTAGTCACCAAACATTAGCTACCTTGCGTATTTAAGGTAGTAACTTCAGGCTCCTGCAGGTGGCGTTGGACGAGATTTATCGGGCTATAAATACCTGCAGGGTAGACGACGAGATTCATAGATTGAGAAGAGGTGGTACAGTGTGATGAGCGTTTCGTTTGATATGTGAACAGTGGGGCGCAAAGCAGATGGCAAAAAGCAATGATTGTATTTGGGTGTGCCAAAGACCATAGTGTGAAGGAAGTAACCCAGTCTAGAGAAATTTTTTGTTAGAATTTAAGGCGAAACTGATGCACAGGAACCACCGGCATGTTTCATGGCTTTGAATAAAAATTCTCTTCCAGGCAAGAATTGCTTCTGGAAGCCAGTAATACTGGTTAATAACCAACTACCTAAACCTCCTAAGACCAGGTTATGATTTTTGTATATACTTTTATTTCTCCTAGCGGTTTTAGATTAGTATGTCCTGATTAAGTATAAAGACTGAGCCTTGTCTTTGAATGAGGAGTCAGTTTTTGTCTACAGGAGTTGTCTACAAATGACTCCAAGTTGAGCAGAGAGAGGTGTAAGCTGTAACAAACCCAAAATGTAATGTCCTCATGAGGAAGCAACAGGCCAAACATATTTGTCTTTGTTCTTATAGGTTGTTTGATGTTATCTACAAGACATGGACCCCTGTCAGGTATCCCAGATTGCACTTTACACACTGGACCCATCGCCCACTATGAAGAACTGGTTCATTCTGGGTCGCTCCAAGAGGACATTCGACAGAAAGCTGCACTTTCTCAGTTAGAACAGTTGCATGGAATGATGGCTGGATATTCAAACCTTCCTCTTTTTCTCCCAGAATGTAAAATGAGGAAGGATTGTAGTTTCAGTGATGAGGTGCCCAAAATCTCTAATCTGACAGAGAAAATGGTACTAAATGGACACAGTGATGAGGCTGATTCCATGAAAGAAAAAGATGAAGAGAAACACGGTCATCAAAAGGTTCCCAAAGCACAACGTGAACATCTCTTGCATTGTATCTGTAACTCACAGGGGTGGTTTGTTGTTGTTTTTCTAGGTCAAGGGGAGTTGTTTTTGCAGTTTGGGGGTGTGATATGGGTGGGGGGGGGGGGCAAGTTCAGACAAAGGACTCTCTGGATAACCGACGAGTCCCCGCTGAGAATGACTGGTGTTTTCCTGGCAGACTGTTCAAGTGTCCATACTGGTGCACCATCACACCCTAGTATGTATTGTCAAGCCACTTGAATTAGCCCCAGTCTGCCTACTTTTTCACTCTGCCAGGGCAACAGTAGTCCAGTGTGAATCTTTCACATCAGTGTTTGAGAAAGCTTTAATACATCTACAGTAGATCTGCACCTTGTTAACATAGTAATTGTTCTTGGTTGGCTGTGCAGTTGGAATCAGTATTCATGACTGAGGTGGCATGTGACATTTTGGCTGTCGATCTCTGACGGTGCTCTCTGGAGAGCTGGAAAGACTGGAGGGCGAGTTCATCTTGTGGAACGCTTGCTCTTTTAGTCACAGCACTGTGTTTGGCCACTCTAGCATGACTCGGTCTTGTGAGGTCTGAAAGTCAACAGAAAGTCACAAGGCCATCACTCTAGGTGATTTAGCCTAGTAGAGAGGAGCAGCAATTAAACCTCTTCCAATTAAATCGTGTTTAGTTCTCATACGTTAGCCAATCGAGCAGCTACCAGTTCTTGTTAAAGGCTAGTTGTGTGGTGCAAGACTTGAGTAATCTGCACCATCATGTATGGGAATTTGTCTTAAAGGGCTGAGCATGGCCCAGTTTGAAAAGTTTGAGCCGGACCAACCAATCATAAATGTGAAGCTCACTAGCAGTAATGTCTTTTAATGCTTCTTAAGATGGTGCTTTTTCTCCAGTCTGCTATCTGCAGTCAGGGCTGTTCCATAGCCTCATAGCTTGAGCTTTATGCAGTGTAGTGTTTTGGTGTTTGCTGTCACCTTGGAGCATAAAGATTTTGTGTGGTTTTCAGGCATCTATAGACAGACCTAGTCAAATTATTCTTATTAGAGCACGCCTACACCTCATAGGAACTAGTAAACTATAGTACAGGTATGTTCTGCTTAGCAACCGCATTACTGTTCTGTTCTGTGAAACAGGTTGTTGACTGAAAAGGCTGTTGATCGGCCATTACCATAGAAACGTAGTCTTTTTATGGTACTGTAATGTAAATATAAAGGGTATTTTCACAAGAAAGCTGTGTGCATACGAAACACAAATGCGTCAGAGACTCGAGTGGAAGTCTAAACCATTATGCACATGCTAAACCCTTTGTAATTTTTATAAATGCACAATAATTACAGTGGTGCTTAAGTTTGTGAACCCTTCAGAATTTTCTGTTTTTCTGCATAAATATGATCTAAAACATCATCAGATTTCCACACAAGTCCTAAAAGTAGATAAAGAGAACCCAGTTAAACAAATGAGACAAAAATATTATACTTGGTTATATACATATACATATTAGTGAGTGGCAAAAGTATGTGAACCTGTAGGATTAGCAGTTAATTTGAAGGTGAAATTAGTGTTAGATGTTTTCAATCAATGGGATGCCAATCAGGTGTGAGTGGGCACCCGGTTTTATTTAAAGAACAGGGATCTATCAAAGTCTGCTCTTCACAACACGTTTGTGGAAATGTATCATAGCACGAACAAAGGAGATTTCTGAGGACCTCAGAAAAAGAGTTGTTGATGCTCATCAGGCTGGAAAAGGTTACAAAACCATCTCTAAAGAGTTTGGACTCATGCAAGAGTCAGACAGATTGTGTACAAATGGAGGAAATTCAAGACCATTGTTACCCTCCCCAGGAGTGGTCGACCAACAAAGATCACTTCAAGAACAAGGCATGTAATAGTTGGCGAGGTCACAAAGGTTGCTTCTAAGCAACTGAAGGCCTCTCTCACATTGGCTAATGTTAATGTTCATGAGTCCACCATCAGAAGACCACTGAACCACAATGGTGTGCATGGCAGGGTTGCAAGAAGAAAGCCACTGCTCTCCAAAAAGAACATTGCTGCTCGTCTGCAGTTTGCTAAAGATCACGTGGACGAGCCAGAAGGCTATTGGAAGAATGTTTTGTGGACGGATGAGACCAAAATAGAACTGTTTGGTTTAAAAGAAAAGTGTTATGTTTGGAGAAAGGAAAACACTGCATTCCAGCATAAGAACCTTATCCCATCTGTGAAACATGGTGGTGGTAGTATCATGGTTTGGGCCTGTTTTGCTAAGCACACAAGTTGTTCTACCAAAGATTGGTTACAGAAGAATAAAGTTCATGTTTTGGAATGGCCAAGTCAAAGTCCTGACCTTAATCCAATCAAAATGTTGTGGAAGGACCTGAAGTGAGCAGTTCATGTGAGGAAACCCACCAACATCCCAGAGTTGTATGGAGGAATGGGCTAAGGAATGGCAGGGGTACTTTTGCCACTCACTAATATGTAAATGTAAAATAAATGACCAAGTATAATATTATTTTCTCATTTGTTTAACTGGGTTCTCTTTATCTACTTTTAGGACTTGTGTGAAAATCTGATGATGTTTTAGGTCATATTTATGCAGAAATATAGAAAATTCAAAAGGGTTCACAAACTTTGAAGCACCACTGTATAGACACTGTCATTGAAAGCCATAACACGTAAGAGGATTGTGTGATCTGATACTTTTGTTTGACGGAAGCCAAAAATGCATCAATATGCACAGAATTCCGAACAACACGGAAGATCAGCCACATGAAACAGAGGGTGAGTGAATGTGAACCCGTTTATATAGTTATGGGTTAGAAAGAATATACAGGAAGTTTGGGGACAAACAGAGGAGTACTACTTGCAGTAGGCCAGGCACATACACTTATGAACGGACATTTACAGCTTGGTACAAATAAGCAGCGGAAAATCATCCACACAAACAACGTAGACACACTTTTACACACACTTCCGCGCTTAAACTCCCGCCTCGGTGTAAAACCTCAAGGGCATCCAGAGAAAAACCTGAGCCAGGATAATCAGATCCACTGTGGTGACCCTTATGGGGGAGCAGCTGGAAGAAGATGTATAAGAGTCTTTATTGTGTATTTATATAAATATGGTGATTACAGGACTGGGCGAGGCTGCCACCCCCTCATGGATGCTACATTCATGGAAGTGTTGGTAAGTTCTGAGACCTAGTCTTACAAGCAATGCAATCAAACCGCCAGGTTTGGACAATTTGAGTGGTGTCCTGTACTTTCGGCTCTGATGAAGCTACTTTGAGAAGACGCCTATTGTGAGAAGCGAAATTCAAATAATTTGAGCTTGAACTTGATACATTACGTAACACTATTTCTTGGAGTGATATATTGGGGGTATCACCAGTACGTCTAGGACTATTGTTGTTCAGCTAACCAGTAACTAACTGGAAAGTAACTCTCTTCCAAATCCAATTGAATATACTGTATAGGTTTTTGGCTGCACCCCAAGTGTATTATTTGTACATTATACTCCTATACTGAATTAGTTCTGTAATTCAAAGTGCATAAGACTGCTGTGTGTTTTCAGGAACTGGGAAAACTATGCTGATGGACCTGTTCTACTCTCATGTGAAGAACAACAGGAAGAAAAGAGTTCATTTTAACAGCTTCATGTTGGACGTACACGAACGTAAGCCTTATGCTGTGTGAATGAGTTACTGAGTGAATCTAGTGTGAGTGTATACAGTACTATAGAGGAGTGATATGAAGAAAGGGTATAATGTTTACTTGGGTCTATTTAATAGTATTCTGTATAAATCTTATGTGCGGTGCTTCTTTTGGTATAGTCTGGCCGAGTTTTAAGAATAAACATGCCAGGCCTACAAAATATACTGCCTATTGAAAATCAGGAAAGTTACCTTTAGCTACTGGAGTGCTGTAATGCAATATGTGTTAATAAAGCTGCAGAAAAAAGTTTTGACTTTAGGCTGTGGGACAAAAAAAGTGACTGTTTCAAAGGAGTATGATGATTCTTCTATGCATTCTCAAAGGCAAGGGTTCAGCCAGTCAATTCATGCTGTTTATGCTCTTCTAATTCCTCCATAACGTTTTAGGGATCCACCGACTGAAGCAGAGTCTGCCAAAACGAAGGTTGGGCGAAGCGCAAACGTACGACCCCGTCTTCCCTGTTGCCATGGAGATCGGTGCGGAAACCTGCCTCTTATGCCTGGATGAGTTTCAGGTGAGGAGGGTGGCGGGCTGAGGAGTCGCAGAAGGTGCTCAGGGCCCGGCGTGGGCGGAGGCGATCAACAGGTGTTGGGAATCAAGAACGGAAAAAACGCAAAGCCAATTTGTTAAATCGTTTGCATGGCAATAACAACATTGAGATGCTAAATGAAACGCGGGTGCTGTATAATGCAACGTTCGCACTGCGGCTCGACGTGATTAGTGCTCGCTCCGGTTGCTGCAGGTTCTTCTGATCTTCTGCTCCTTGAATATTTCAGTTACCAATTAAAATCGTCTGTGTCTTTTACCACTTAAGTAAAAAAAGCTCTAATAATATGAGCATACTACGGGATCCTATTCCTGCCACTCAAATAAATTACATAACAATTTACTCTTACATAATTAACACTTTCTGCCTGTTGGACCACAGCTGAAGGGAGAAAGAGAGACTTGGGATGCAAAATTGGTACAGTTTGGAGCCATCTAGTGGAGTCTGGACCCTAAACACAAACCCTCTCGCAAAAAGCACAACAGGAATTTCAGTGCGCAAGGGTTTTAATGTAGCCCAAAGCATGTTGGACACCTGTAGTTACCCTTTATACAGATCACTTCTGAATCTACTAATAACCTACTGCCATTGCCACCAAAATATCGCACCATCACTGTCTAGTACTTTGAGAAGATCTTTTAGGAGATTTTTGTTATCTGTCATTACCGACAGGGGTGGCATTCAAATTGTGGAGGGACTTCACCATGGACATTATCTTACTGGAGTTCTGAGGGCTAAATCTTGTCAAGAATCTTAAATTCGTTGTGTTACCCTTCACTAACATGCATGAATGATACAAACAGGACACAGCTCATACTGAAACAATAGGAGAGATTTTACAGCAGTTTTAATCTATAGTTCTGTGCAAACTATTCACAGGCTCTGTAGGGAACAGTTTTATCAAACATTTCTCTGTGTGGCAGTCTGCTGGAAAAAGTGTGACACTCTTCAAATAAGGGGAGAAAACCTGCCCCTAGTGGATGAGCTCAGATCCCTTGGTGTTTGTTCGCGACTGATGGATAGAGTATGAGATTGATAATGCTTTGGGTCATCGACAGCAGTCCGTCACAGTATAGGTGTGGTGATGAAGTAGGAGCTTCTCTACCCTGTTTACCAGTCAGTCTACACTACTGTCCTCACCTGTGCTCATGAGTCTTGGGTAGTGATCGAAAGAATGACGAATAAGGTCAAGGTACAGGCCTCGAATTGTGGCATGGTTGCTGGGTTTATTCTCTGTGATGGAGTTTGTCAGTCTGAGGGAGAGACGGAATAAAGTGCTGCCCTTTCAATTAGGAGTAGCCAGTTGCAGTGGTTTGGGCAGAAGTCTAGAGAAGTTCTCACATTGTTACCAATGTAGTGTATCTGGAAATCACTGGTCACAGCAGACGTAGACCCTGGACAGGACACCAGGCCGTCACACCACATGACCATCACGTTAGAGGATCCTGAGTTTGAATGCTGGATGGTGTGATATTAAAATGGTGGGATATTAAAATTTTAATCTTTGGTCTGCTCCTTTTCCTGGGTTTAGCTCTTGGATAAGGGTCTGGTCCAGGATGGGGGCAGAGAAGGACTTTATCAAAACATGAATGTCCATTCTCACGTACAGAGTGGTGACGTGCAAGTGATGGAGAGTGCTTTTGGTAGTTCTTGTAGGTTTTTGACCAGTGGTTTGTTGTTAGGATCAGTGTGTCTGATCACAATGGTGCAGATGCTTAGTGTCATGAATCTGGAACTGTCTTTAATCTTTAATTGTCAAACAAAATGTATCTTTATGGCTGTTTTCACAGGTCACGAAGCAGCTTTACAGTGATCCGAGTCTTTTGAGGAAGCCAATGGCAACAGTGGAAAGACATTGGATACATAAATACACAAAATGCATGTAGTTAAGAGAAAGAAATCAGAATTGTTAGTAAGGGAATTGTATAAATAACACTGATATATCGATTGTCCATTGACTAATCCCATTTTCTGTAATTGAGCTTCTACAAATACATGAACAGATGTAAATATGAGCGTCGCGGCTCTGCCTGTGTACTCAGCTTTCCCGCACTTGCGGATCAGTGAGAGCACCAACACGGAACCGGTGTTTTGTTTGCGGTACATAAATTAGAAGCCTGATGGACCGTTACCAATCAGGAGCCGCGGCCACTTAGGCATGCAAATGAGGCATCGGGTTTCAGCCGTCCCCTCTCTCTTCCTTAAGTGAAGGGGTAATGGAGAGCGGCCGTGGCGGGTCACGCGCATCCTCGCCTCTTAAATGCTAATGAAATTTCTTCGTTCTCTTCATTAGGCCGCTGTCATTATCAGTAATTTGTAGTCTTCCCCTTTTTGTCCCCATCCACTGCCTTAATGAAGCCGAGGTATTGAGAGAAGAGTGAGAGATATATAGACAGAGGGGTAGGGGAGGAGGGTCTGGAAAGAGGGGAGTACCGAACGCTCCCGGCATTGTCTCGGGCCTTCGGTCCGAAATTACTCATCGTCGGCTCGAGTAAGTAAAGGTTTAAGATCAAAAGAGCGTAATTTGGCGCCCGTGTGCGCCACACAAAAGTGACTCTTCGTCGGCTTAATTGGATGCTCATTTAAATATCCGCGCCGTTGTTTTTGAGGTCGTCCTCGGCGACGCCGCTGCTTTCTTCTGCTGAAACGGGCAATCAATACCCACTAAGTGTGTTTGAGCATGTGTGTGTGTGTGTGTGTGTGTGCGCCGTGTTGCCTGCGTGACAAACAAAAAACAAATACAGCAAGGATGAAAAGGTCATAATTAAATGACTCTTTTGAACGAGAGCATAAAAAGAAAAGGCGGTTGAAGGACAGGCCATCCAATTTAGTCAGCAGCACCTTGGCTTTGTAGCGCGCGCTCGCCCAAAAGTACGCATGGTAATGGGCTTAGATTAAGAGCCGAAGGTTTAATATGCAAAAATGAGAGCACTTCAGCTTAAGAAAAACAACATATGCTGGGGGTATGGCTGTCTTAAGTGTGTCCTTTTATAACTAATGCCTCTCATTGTCAGCGTATGAAGAGGTCTGGTCCATCACAAGAGCGTATCCTCAGTTTTACGAAAAACAATGAACTCCGCCGAATACAAACATGAGCCCGTACGAGTTCCTGAAAAGTTTAGAATTGCCTGGGTCTCTGCCTCAACTGCTAATAAAACGTGACTTGATGTTATTGGTGCTATACAGGCTGGTCTGAGTATTTCCGAATCCCTACCACCCTGTCTAGGCACCGGCTCTCCCACAACCCTGATCAGGATTAAGCGAATAAGAAAATGAATAAGTCAAGTCAAATTTATTTATATAGCGCATTTTACAGTGGAGCATTGTCTCAAAGCAACTTTACAATTTTAGATTATCCCCTAATATCTACTGTAATATCCAATCCCAAATTGAGCAAGCCTAGGGCGACAGTGGCAAGGAAAAACTCCCTAAGTGTTATGAGGAAGAAACCTTGGGAGGACCAAGACTCAAAAAGGGACCCAACCTCCTTGGGCGGCATAGATGATAAATCTAAGAAGGAAACTAATTTATCTAAACTAATACGTCATGGAGTGATAGTTAAAATAAAATGTGAAATATGCACATCGGCATTAAGTAGTTCGATACACAGAGTCACTCTAGGATCCTGAGTCTAAGCAGGAAAGTCGTTGGCGGCACTTCAACCACACATAACTGGAGGAGGGAGAGAGTTACTGCCCTCTGGTGTGGCCTGGGTGTGGTGGGGCTGGAGCTGATGACGGAAGCAGCTTGAGTGAAGCTGAAGCGGATGAACATCATGTGTGGGGCTGGAACTGGTACCGGAACACAGCTCGGAGAGAAAACAGAAAATGTAATTAGTTATGGATTAAGAGCACAGTGTCTATTAACAATCACTGATGCCATGTGTAGCATGAGACCCCGGCAGCATTAGCTATAGCAGCATAGCTAGAAAGAGGAGAACTTTAAGGTAACCCAGCCAAGATTGATCAAGAGACATTGGCAACCCCACGGGAGGCAGAAGACAGCAACCCAGCGTCTCTGATCACCATAAGACTCTTAGACTATGAACCCCCAGCTCTGCCCTTAGTCTAAGGCAAGGATGCACAAGTCAAGATCAAGAGGACCAAAGCCCAGTTCAACCAGACCCGACACTCCCTAATGGACAAGGCAGGCAGGCCAGACAGGACTCCAGACTCCGGCCCCAGTGACCCAAGCCATTCATCCCGGTCTAAATCTAGTCAAAAGTCTGCGTAAATAATTGTCTTTAGCCTAGACTTAAATTTGGAGAGTGTCTGAGTCTCGAACGAAAGTGGGTAGTTTATTCCATAGTTGGGGGGCCATGTATGAGAAAGCCTTTCCCCCGGCTGTGACTAAATATATAATATATGAAAACGATAATTAGATGTAATCTATCATTTATGATAAATACATTAAGCATTATTGTGGTTCTCACTCTCTTCCTTTTGGTTGGCTGTTATTATCTACTTCCTGAGGATCCATGCTGATTCATTTGCACCAAGAATACATGTAAAATTGAAACACCGCTAGAAAGTTTGCAGCGGATCTTGGCGGAGACCTGCACTGAGCGAGAGCTATTGTGAGACTATGTGCAGTTGTGATTCGCCTGGAAATGGAATACGAACTGCGGGTCTCAAATCGGGTCCTATCCAAAGTGCAGGAGAGCTTGTGAAGAGCTTGAGTGCCAAGGTATGACTGTAAATGTCCAGTTTTTAGATATGGAAGAAAAAGGCAACCAGACCCAACCCCAGAAAATCACCCAAACTGTGAAGCATGGTGGATCTGGAGCTTAATCACTGAAAGAACAGTTGATTCAAAGAATGCCGTTGTAGCAGTCCATCCCATGAAGCCTACAAGAAGTTCCACAAGCTAAGTGAAGGTGATGCGGTGTGAGCTGATGGACGTTCATGAAGATATTCCCAGTATCTTCTAAAAACGCATCACCACTCACGATGCGAGTCTACAGCAAACATTATTGCTGCTTTAAGGGGTACATGCAGAGTGCGCCTTTACTTTACAGATTGGATCTCTTGTTATTATCAAGACGAAGTTCAGAGCACGTTTGTTTGTAAGGAATTAATTCAGAAACTCAGGTAATTCCAAACTGTGTAGCCAGGACAAAAAACCTGAAGAATCTAGGCCATTTCACCGAAGGACATCTTCAAACTCGAATCGCACTCACTATAGACGAGACTCAGGGCCACACAAATATTGCTCATATCGAGAGGATGTTAAACACAAAAGGTTGCAGGAATGGATGGACGGGGTGCAAAAGAGAAAGAGAAAGGGAATATGAAAGGAAGAGGATCTCATTGTAGGTTATTGACTAAAGGGCTCCTTTTGTTCCCGGAGGGTCAGCAGCTCCTGTGTTTTTGCAGATGTGTGCGAGGCGACAGCTCGCCGCTGTGAAAAAGGCAACGTTTAAATGATAATAACGACAACGCCGATGATGAGAATGGTAATGAAAGAACCACTCGTCCCCCTCGCTGCCCAGATTCAGGGACGGCCATGCCAGGCCCTTAAGAGCACAATGGGAACGCATCTGTGTGTGTGTGAGTACATACGTGTGTATGTGTGGCCATCTGGCTGCCATTGTGCCACTGATTTTGCCTCGTTCTGCTCTGTTCAGTTAAATATTTATTTTTTTTATTTATGCGTTCATCTATTTATCGTTTATTCTCTGGTTTTGTCCGACCGCGCTGACATGATTCGCTCGCCTGAAGCACCTCGTGGCACTTGTGCTCATCTGCCGCTTCGGCCATTTTGCTGTCAGGTGGAGCGCCTTTGTGCGGCTGTGTGGTGGTCAATGGACCTCGGCCAGGGCTGGCGATTTGAAATGTAACAACACCTGGTATTCATTCATTCACGTGTATACACACACACACTCACGATCACAATCGCGGTAATTAGCTCGGAGCGGGTTTTGCTCGTCTTCCGCCCGTCCACCTGGGTCTGCTCCCATAGCCTCTTGCTGTCTTCTAAATGGAGTAGCACAAAAGACATGGGCTTTGGGCCACAGGTCAAGGAATCTCATTTCAAGTTGAGTTGACAGGATCGGTTTAATTTGAAAAAGTATCATCCTGCGTTTTGTGTTCGGTAAGATGATTTTTGTTTTATTACAGAACCGCTGTTTCTGCCTCTGCTCGACCTGTTGTTTGATTAGGTGGTGGACGTAGCTGATGCTATGATTCTGAAGCAGCTGTTCGAGGGCCTGTTCTCATGTGGTGTCGTGCTGGTGGCCACCTCTAACCGGCCTCCAGCAGGTAAGTAGTGTTCTCTATAGTAGACCTATAAACCTACAGGTTTCTAGTACGAATACTGTAAGTACACATCTGCCTTGTAGGTACAGCTTGTTGTATGGCACTTAGCTTCGCTGTTTGTTAGGCGTGATGAGTGTTAGTTTTTCTGTAGATCCAGATATGTTTTGGTTGGCCACTGGGATGTAACAATACACTCGGCATGGAATTAAATTGGGCAGCAACAAAACAAAAAAAGTCTAAAAACAAGACTGAGATCCTGGAAAAGCAACTTCTACCTAACGTACTTAGAAAACCTGCAGGAAATATTTCATATTGGTGAAAGGCACGTTCTGGATCGGAGACTTGACACCCCCTTGTCAAACGTTTCCGATTTCTATGAGGGCTTTTGTGTTGCCCTGCATAAAACATGACATTTAAGCTGTACCAGTTGGTCCTTTGAATATCTTGTACACTATAAGTATATTTCTAATTCTGACCGAGTCACCTGCACGGCTCGCATGACCTACGATTTTACTCTGCATTGTCTGCTCAACTCGACGCGATTGTCTGCCGCAGTTTGGCCTCTCTGCCCTCGGCTGTGTTTTTGTTGGCCGAACAAAGTCAAAACGTGTTCCTGAAGCCGCACCGCCTTCTCGTGTTCTTAATCCAATACCAAACGCTCTCGTGTGTCAGCATCTCCTTTCCTTTTGTTCTGCACTTCTAGCCTTTTCACCCCAAACGTGGTTCACCTTTTAGGATGTTGCCATATTCGGGCTTCCAGTCACAGCCCCTCTCTTTGGAATCTTCTACAAACTCTTTCCACAAACGTGGGAGCACACAATGCTTTAAAATGTTATGCAAGGGTTTTGCAACACTGAAACCAGATCCAGAAACCAGAAAAACCTATTCACAGTACTGTGTGACCATCTTAGGCCACCATCAGATTTGCTGTTTTTGCAGTGCTATAATGACCATATGTAACATTCGTCACTAAATAAAACTCCTTTTCCACTGATCTTCATTCCAAACTTTGTGAGCTTTTGCATATTTTAACCCTTTCACCCTGTTCCTCTTCCAAAAAAAGTGATTTCTTGGCTGCTACCCTTCATGAAGCTGCTCTTACTCAAGTGTAAGGGGATTCCACACTAAATTCTTGACACTGTAGCCTATAGAAGCATTTGTTTTTGTTAATACTGCAAACAAATTTCCAGTATTTTCTGGTTGTGTTCCAATAAAGAGACTGAGAAATAATTATATATATACAGTGGTGCTTGAAAGTTTGTGAACCCTTTAGAATTTTCTATATTTCCGCATAAATATGAAAATAGATAAAGAGAACCCAGTTAAACAAATGAGACAAAGATATTATACTTGGTCATTTATTTATTGAGGAAAATGAGCCGATATTACATGTTAGTAATATAAAATTTCTCCAAGCCGGTGTGCAGGACTGATTTATTTGCAGTAATTGCTGCACAGGGGGGTCACACCAGATCCTGAAAGCAAAGGGTCACATACTTTTGCCACTCACTAATATGTAATATTGGATCATTTTCCTCAATAAATAAATGACCACGTATAATATTTTTCTCTTATTTATTTAACTGGGTTCTCTTTATCTACTTTTAGGACTTGTGTGAAAATCTGATGTTGTTTTAGGTCATTTATACAGAAATATAGAAAATTCAAAAGGGTTCACAAACTTTCAAGCACCACTGTGTAATAAAACAATGATGTATCGAATCTAATGTTGGCTAAAAGTTTTGCACAGTACTACCAAGGATTTTTTAGAGATTGTCACTTGTCTAGGGTTCAGTGATGAGCTGTGAAGTGGGGCCTCCATGGATCAGGCTTGTTGTCCAGAACATCCCACAGACGCTTGATTGGAATGAACTCTGGGGAATTTAGAGGCCAGGGCAACACCTTGAACGTTGTTTCTTAGACCATTCCTCAACAATTGTTGCATTGTCCTGCTGAAAGAGGCCACTGGCATTAGGGAATAATGTTGATGTTCCCTTTGGGCTTTATAATTTAAAATTGTAAAGCCGCTTTGATACAAGGCTCCCTTGTAAAAAGCACCATAGAAATAAAGCTTACATGAAGGGCTACACTTGGTCTGCAGCAATGGTGGTACGTGTCAATGCAACGGCCACATGAATGCCAAGGGAGAAGTGTCATATGCCAGCGAGTGCCTCTGTACGGCTTGAGGTTGCTAATCAATTCCTTTTGCCAGCCGGAGGCGGACTTGAACGGACAGAATGAATTCGTATGTAGGAGTGGACCACACTTGCCATGTCCATCCGCCACCTTTGCCAGTGCTTCCAGCAGCCGACAGGGACCATTTTTGAAGCAACAGAGCTTTTCCTCCCTCAGACGATCAGCCGATCAGGCTGGTCTTTTACAGGCCAGCAGCTGTGTGCTTTAAACATTTTTCAATGTGTCAGGTGGATAGAACCAGATGGAGAGAGACAGGTGCTTTGAAGTTTCAGACAATTTATCCACGGCATTCAGATGTTATTACTGTTTACACCTGTATGACCGGTATCAAACCTCGATCAAAGTCTCTCTGCTCGGCGACGTTCGTCCCTAGACACACAAGCCTGCTGGAAACGGCCAGCAGTTACTCTTTAATCTCTTCTTACACCTCGCCCCCGGCTTTCCTCCCAGTTGTTGATTGAAGTTGTCGTTCTGTAATAGCTGTTGTGCTACATTTAATCTGGAGAGCCTCAGTAAAGCGATCAGGATGGAGATCAACGCAGTCATCCTGTCATCTCTCCTGCCTTGCTTTCTCAGAGTGCCGCTAATGTCTTGCCGCATGAAGTGGCCGTGCGCGTCGAGTGCGCCATGCCGAGCGCTCACATAAAGAGTCTCTCCTAACATTAACCAGCCACCGAGAACAAAGCACACACTAAAACGTAATAGCCGGCTTTATTTCATTTTAATTAGAGCGACTAATGGAAAGGCTTACATGAAAGACGCAAAAGAGATGATGGAAAGGCACGGCGGTGAAGAGCCTCCGAAAAGGCTGGCGCGTTTGAACCTCGGTTTCGCTTCGTTCCGCGCTTCTGTCGGGAGCCTCTGCGTCGCCTTGTTTTTTCCTCAAGGCCCCTCAGGAGAAGCAGGAGAGGTGGAGAAGTGAAACAATGGATGCTGCTCAATCAATGTCGTGTATGATATCAGATATCCTTAATGGAGCTCCATCAGCAACTTGCTTCAAGTGGAGGTTTCAGACAGTTTAACAAGCAGGTATTAATATGGAATCACCCAACCCTCGCTAGTTGACGCAACATGTCCAGAAGTATGTGGACACCAGAGCATCGCACCTAATTTCATTCCATATACATGGTGTTAACGTGAAGCCGGTCTTGCTTGACTGTGTGTTCTTCTGGGAAGGCTTAGCATTAGAATTTGGAGCGTGAGTCTTGACTGAAGAGTGTTAGTGAAATCAACCACTGACTTGCAGTCAGCATTGTGCACTGCCTGGAGAAAAAGGTCACCTGGATTTAATAAAGCAAATAGTTTTTAAAAAGAGCCTCCCATTGGATAATTACTGCATTGTTGATCGTTTCAGCTGGCAACAAGTTGTTTAACCCTAACTGATGCAGTGAGTAGCTTCTTATTTGGTAAACAACCATGTCAAAAAAAGATGTTCTTCTGTTTCAGAAGGTCAGATTGTGAAAGAGTGGTTCAGGGAGCATGAACCATCATTTTCACACATGGATTGGCCACCACGGAGTCCAAACCTGAACCCCATTGAGAATCTTTGGGATGTGCTGGAGAAGACTTTGTGCAGTGGAACAAATCTCCCATCATCAATACAAGATCTTGGCGGGGAAAAACGAATGCAACTCTGGACGGAAACAAATCTCCCAAGACTTTTTGCTGACGACCAAGACTCAAAAAACCTCCGGGTTTACATGACTTACTGAAAATCCAATTTCTGCTTTGCTACCAGCCAATAATCTCTCAAAAAGATGTGATGTAAACTTCAGATTTCAATCATATATAATCAAATTCTTCATTTTTCTCCAGCATATATTGCATTTGATGGCTATTTCAATTGGTGCTGCGTTTTATTATGGGGTTGCCAGATCCCGCAAGTTCAAAAAGCGGATTATTAAGTGCACTTAAACGCACTCCCTGAAAAGGAGGGGTCCAGTCCAAAAACACTTTCTTCACTGCTGAAGCAGAAACTCTTAAGTATTTGTAGAGTTTATGAAAGACCCCCCCCAAAAACGTTTAAAACGGAGTAGCATGTGTCGGGGCTACTTTTTAAAAGCCCAGTCCATACTGTACTTGAGGTCACTGGTTGAAAAAGTAAACATGTAATATAGGCTTGATTAGAGACGAGACGCTCCGCTGCTTTCGGGAATCGTTGCTGTTTGCTGTGTACTTTTAAACAAGTCACGGATAATGGCGTCTCGTCATCTTCTCATTTACGTTCTGGTGCACGCGTGTGTGGGGGGGGTTTGAGCAGGGTTTCTAATGCCTCCGGGGCTAATTGAAATCTCTATTCACCGTGATGCTGGCCCATTGTCTGTCCTGAAAGAGAGAGACTTCTTCTCCGGAGCTCATTGTTAGGGAATGTAATGAATTTCATGTGCTGTTGTTCTCCTGTGAGGCACAGAGAAATCATTTTCTGCCTCTCCTCATCCCTTTTGTCCCTCCTCCTCTTTTCGGGCTTCACTTCATCAATAGACACTTTATTTGCCAATCAGTGCAGGAAAATGACATTATGAGGAGGCTAAAGAGTGGAGCTAATAATAACCAGACTGACTGTCTCTCTCTGTCTCTCTCTCTCTCAGAACTCTACAAAAACGGACTTCAGAGGGCGGCTTTTGCGCCTTTCATTGGCACGCTCAAGGTAAAGACAATGCTAATTTATTTGCTCTTTTATGCTCTTCTTTTGCCCGCTTTATGCTGCCCTGGCTCTGTGGCCAGGTGTTGATGTTTTCCACCAAGCACAAAATCCACCAGTGCTAGTACACAAAAAACAGACCATACAGAAAAGCTAGCTTTGATCGTACCTGGAGAAGAGAGTGGATACAAGAGAGAGAGGTGGATGGTTAGTGACGAGTGTGGGTCGGCCGGAATGAGCCGCCTGCTTGCATTTCAAAGTGAGGGCTGTCAAAGATGGCATAGTCGCTCTGATCTGCTTTGTAATTTAATAGCGTCATTGTAAGCAGGTATTGGCATTATCCTTGGCGCTATCGGGGTAATTACCACAGTCCTGCCGCGGGATGTCATAAATAATCAGAGCTTCATTTACAAGCGGCCCACATTCTTGCACATTTTGACAGGCATTGACGCATCGGCTCAAGGAACAGTTGGATTGATAGCGGGTAATGTGTGGGAGGGTCGGCCAATGGGGCCAAAATCCTAACTCGCGCTAATGGTATCGGGAATGGGAGGTTTTTTATGGTATAAAATAACAATTTTTGTTGTTCCCATGGATGCGTAAATATGTATGTATTTGAAACTGTAGTTTGTAAACCTTTCGATGTACTAATGAAAAATGTTAAACGGAACCGATAAAGCCATAAAAAAACCTGGTCAGGTCATGAACCTCACACCACGCCCCCAATCAAAGGACACAAACCCTGTCTCGGATCCAATTAGCATCCGTCTGCACCCAATCTTGTGTCATCAGGCCTGAGTGGACACGAGACGATTATAACTAGGCCACCCTCATCTGGAACTGGTTGCTGTGTTTCGGAGTCACACCAAACCCAGATGGTCTAACAAAAGCCCAGAGGACGAAGGGAGCTGAGGAGATTGAAGGCTATTCAGCTCCCTTATCAGGAAGAATTAACAGGGACATAGCATAGGGTGACTTTAGGGACCCTAATTGGGAAAGAATGAGCTGAAAGGGCCATGGCCACTGTGCTGGCCCACTGACCCCGAAGACGAGGAGGTTCAAACCGAGAGGATTGATTGACTGAATGAAACCTTTCCCATGTACACAGTTCCCACTGAGATGAAAGATCAGTCCTGGGTATGTTGAGTGATTCCGAATTTGTTAGTTGAAAATATGAAGTGAGAGAGAAACTAGGAAGCTGGACTATAAAACTAGGGAGGAACCAAAAAACAATTGGCTTAAACAAAAACATACTGAGCTGAGAACATTTTTTGTGTTGTTATAGTGGCACATCATTTAGAAATATAATATTGATACCCGATGGCGATTGGTACCATGCCCGAGCATGTTTGACCCCCAAAGCATGGTTCGCTTGACTAGTGTGATTGCTCCATACCATGTCTGGGTGCCTTTGAAGATGTGGGCTTGGGCAGGGTTCAATATACATGTGTAGTGTGGGAAATCTTTATAAGATTCTGTGGATTCAGATATTATATGTGCTGTAAGAATTTGTAAAATCAGAGCAGAATTCTTTGAGCAGGGTAATGTGGTGAGACGGGTGTAATTTGAGTCCTACATTAGTTAATATTTATATAAACCTCATTGGATCAGTCTGAGCTCCCGGGTCTAAGTCTGCTTGACTCCAGAATGAACGCCATGAAAATCAGGTGCTTGCTATAACTAGAGAATTGGTCCCATCCTATGTCGGGTCCGATATTGACGTCATTCAATCGTCGACTGATGGGGCCGATCCACCTACCGATCCACCTACCGATCCATATTCCATTCCACATCTCACCATGAGCACGTGGCAACTTGAGTCTGCAACTGAGCGAGCCAGTACTGTGGGACTGTGGTAGCCTAGTGGGTAAGATACTGGACTATGGACCAGAAGGTCCAGGGTTCAAATCCCACCTCTGCCAAGCTGCCACTGTTGTGTCCTTGAGCAACACACAATTGCTTGGATTGTAAGACTGTATCAATTGTAAGTCGCTCTGGATAAGGGCGTCTGCTAAATGCTGTAAATGTAAATAGTATTAGCTGTTGGTCTAACAAAAATATCATTTCTGTGTTGTTTTTTTAGTCCGGAAACGCCGAAAAGCAAGACGGCATGTTGTAACCTTAAAAACCACCAACAATAATAACCATAACGTCGATTGTGCCGTGCGAACACATCTTTAAGGAAGTATCATGATGACATAAGCGTGCTCGGGCCCAGAACATTTAGTGCAATGTGAGTGCAGTCCAGCAGGGGGATGGGAAGGGGGCAGGCAAAGGCAACTTGGCATGGTGTGAGTACACCCGAAGAGGCTAAATGTGTTAACTTTCAGAAAAAGTTATTAAATGCACTAATGGAAGCTTCATTCACTCTGCCGCTCGCACTTCTGACTGTCTCCGACTCTGACACCGAGGTCTCGCTTTGGGTCTTTTTTGTGAACTCCTCCGGAGCGGCATTCACTGGGCACAGGCGCACACGTTTTTCGAGAAAGCATTAAAAGAACTGTAGCAATTGCATGAAGGGAAGGTCAGAATATAGGTTCAGACAATTCTGTTCTCAAAGCACATTGTGAGCTCGTACATTATTATTGGTAACACCACTGGTCTTTTCACTTTCTGGCAATTTAAGTACTGGAAATTTTAAGGTCATAGGCTTTTATGAAATATTTTTTTTCCTGTATCTACCCCTCATCCAGACATCCAGGGTCAAACCTTGTGTGCCTTGTTTGTGAGCTCTTTGACTTTTTTCTTCTCCCTCAGTTGCTCATTCTAGCAGCAGCATTGCCGTATCCGAAATGCGATAACCTTAGTTTAGCTTAAGTGTCTCCCTTCTTATTTCTTGGCATGTTTGCTGTCTGTCCTTTTTCCTCCTCCTCCATGCTTTTGTCAGGATTAATTGGCATGTACAGTAAGCCAGGTATTTAAAAATGCAATCAAAGGAAAATAAATGGAAGTGGTTGGTTGGTTGTGTGTGCACATGGTGAAGGACTCTGCTGTGCAGAGTCACAAGTATGATGATGGAGCAGCCCGGGGAAAGAGCGCTCTTCAGAATGCGGCATTGACGTTGAATGATTATTGCTGTCCTTCTGGCCTTTGCTTGGTCAACAATAACTCCTTTTTCATATTTCAGTTATTTTTCAATTTCATTCCCCTTTTATATTGTCCTTTTCCTCCCCCCCTAGCGGGAAACAGAAGGAACAAACCAGAGCTGAAAATGTCAGAGTTTGAAACAAAACCTGACTCAGCCTTGGTAGTGTTTGAGCAATGAGAATAAACCTGGTGATAAGTGTTCTCCTTTAGAGTTGAGAGAGTGATAATGGGTAATTGGTGAAGAAGGTCATCACCTTAATATAGATTTATTACATCTCTTTATTAATATTACAATAAAGAGATGTAAGAAAGAATTCGGAGAGAGAGAAAGAGACGTAACATGCCAATAAAGTAATGTTGACGCGAACACATGCAGTGAAACGCAGAGAGAGAGTGTTATATAGAGAGAGTCTTATTTATATTCTGTACTTTCTCTAAGTGGCAGAAATATTCAACCAAATCAATCAAATCTTCACCTGCTTTATATATTTTCAAGAGGCAATTCAGTTTTTCATGAGGGTTTACTAAAACATCTTAATTGGTGAGAAATCTTTGAGATTCTCTGGATTCAGATAATATATGTGCTGTAGGAATTTGTAAAAGCCGAAAAAAATAGGAGTCATACTGTGCGACGGATGTAATTTGAGTCCTACGTTATTTAATATCATTATTTAAGAATGAACGCCTTGAAAATGAGGTACTTGTTATTGCTAGAGATGGGTTCGATCCTTTATCGGTACCGTGTCCAATATTGTCGTCATTCACTCATTAGATATCGGATGGACAGAGCTGATCCGCTTACCGATCCATATTCCGTTCCACATCTCACCATGAGCATGCGGCACCTTGGGTCTGCAACTGAGTGAGCAAACAGTATAGTATAGCTGGTTTAACTAAAATGTCATTTGGGTGGAGATTTTTTTTAGTCTGGAAACACCGAAAAGCAGGACAGCGTGTTGTGACCTTATACCAACAATAATAATCATAATATTAATGTAAAATAAATATAGTCCTGTATCAGAAGTTGTCTAGACAAAATATCTTGGGTTCAAACTGTCTGCAATTAATGTCAAAGCAAATGTAAGAAACACTGCATATTTTGTTAAACTTGCATTTTCCACACGGTCCCAACTTTTTCTGATTTGGGTTGTGTATACAGTATATGTATATAGTCTTGTGCAAAAGTCTTTGACCACCATTAGATTTATTGTTTTAGCAATGGTATAATGAATATCAAATGAATAGCAGTATCTGGCAGCTTCACCGGGATGCCAAGTTGGCCCTTTTACAGTCTGAAGAAGCTTGATCTGGAAGGGTAGCAAGCAAGAAACCACTTTTTCGGAGCGGGGAGCAAAGCCTAAGATATGCTAATGAAGATTGGAACGAAGATCAGTAGGAAAGAGTATTATGGAGTGATGAACTCAAGTATGAGTATAAGATTTTGGATCCAGTCATAGGCAGTATGTTAAGTATGGTTATATGTTGTTAAACCAACAAATTTAATGGTGGCCTAAGACTTTTGCACAGTACTGCATGCATATATGGTGTATATGAAACCTAGTTTTATTTTTAATGTGTGATCAGTACACTTTAAAATCTATGGAAATGTATTTCATGTAGTAGTTGTTGTTGCTTTTTAAAATGAAATAGTTGCTTAATTGCCTTCCCAACTGATGGAAGATCTTTTGTAGAAATTACACTCATGGCACTTGTTTGTGTTTGTTTTGGAAGCTTAAGAATGAAGTAAGAAATGGAAACCAATTACTAAATTGCTGATTCAAATTTGAATGGCAGAAAGAAGCTCTCTCTCTTTTTTTTTCTTTTTTCTTGGTCTTCCTGGAGCTACATACCAGCTTGACTTGAACGTCTTTACCCAGCATCCGTCACTTCTGGGCTGCTTCTCCTAAGCACGTATGAAAAGGCATGAGAGAGAATGAATATAGTAGCTACTCAAGTCTCATCCGATTGTGTGGTTGGTTCTGGGGTGGTCCAGGCTTTCTGCAGATGTTCTAAAAGTGATGTCTCTCTAAGGGCTCTGGACGGGGCAGTGAGAGGTTGTGAGAACGTTGTGAGTATGTTGTGAGAACGTTCTGAGTGGCCAACAAAAGCCGGTACATGCAATGGGAATAGATAATTAGGCGTAATTAGTGTGTTCACATCTTGAACCACCCCATCACGCACATACTCACTAGTCACTTAATCTCTGAATGCGCTCACCCAAGATGTGCGAGCGCGCACACACACACACACACACACACACACGCAAGAAATCACACACCAGAGAAAGTGAAAACACTTTGATGTAAGAGGAGTCGTCCCGGACTCAAAAGCATAAAGGCACTGTTTTAAGCTGTCTCTCGTTCTCTTTCTACCCCTCCTTCTGTTCCACCCCCCTTTTTCTTTCCTCTTTCCACAGTGGCTGTAAGACACACATCGATGAATGGACAACAACCTTTTCCCCCTCCTCCTCCGCCCTCCCCTTCTCTTTTTCAGTCTTCCCACCCTGCGTTCTTTGAGCCCGGGCTCAGTCAATTCTCTACCCTGCAAAGGGGGAGGCGGGAAAAAAACCCGCATCAAATGTTTTCGGCCGTCAGTAATGAGGTAGTGGACCTCATCAGGGCCCTATCGTCAGCTATCTTTGGCTTTTGTTCAGCCTCAATGGTAAGTCTCGCTTTGAAAAACTGAAAGGCAACTTTTTTAAGAGCCAGAGAAGGACACCGAGATGGAGAGAGGTGGATAAAAACATGCAAACCCTCTGTTTCATCTTTTTATTCCTATTCTAAACTGTAGCCTCAAAAAAACTGACATGCAGCGCATGTGTCCAGCCTCGAGTGACATGCAGTTATTCTTTCAGCAGAAGAACTAGAGGGGACAATGTTGACTTCAAATGCCATGAAGAGCCAATCAAGCGAGATTCAGTTTGGTCTTGGATTGCTGTTGTGTTAGTGTCCTGTACGGCACTGTGGTTTAGGGAATGTTGATGGAGTGTGACTCGAATTTGACCTGATTTTAGTTTTTTGGTCGGTATCAAACCTGCCTGTGTCCCTGTAAAACAGACTGAGGTTTGGCTCCGTTCTGCTGGCTGTAGCAGGAGGTGGTAGTTGCCTGTATAAGAAATGATACTTCAGTGTACTGCTAAATATTACATCATCCCTCTTTGGGTGGGATTCGTTTATTGGGAGACATCTCTGATCCACTTTTTACTCAAGTGATAAAACTCTTACATCCTCCAGTTGAGCCCCAGTTTTATGTCCACATTACATTCTATAAAACAGGACACTGGCTGTAATGGACTTTGACCAGACATTACCAAAGTCACATAGATATTTTGCACATAGTGTTTATTTTAAACAATAATATTAATTAAACACACTATGAAAACATTTTGTGCTGTACCGTATAATATAGTCACTCTTATCTTTGTATCTTTTATAAAACTTGACACATTTGCCAAAAATGAAAACAAAAAAGTACAACAATACCAGTTTTTTTTTGCCTTTCAAGGCTGCGATTCTCTTTTCTGTCAGGAGGAATCTAACAGATGAAAATTGATATCAGATTTAGCCTCAGTTAGTGTCAAACTTGCTTGTGCGTCCCTGTGAAACAGACTGAGGAATGGCTCCTGTACATTTACATTTCCAGCATTTAGCAGACGCCCTTATCCAGAGCGACTTACAATTGATACAGTCTTACAATCCAAGCAATTGTAGGTTAAGGGTCTTGCTCAAGGACCCAACAGTGGCAACTTGGCAGAGTTGGGATTTGAACACTTGACCTTCTGGTCCAGAGTCCTGTACCTTAACCGCTTGGCTACCACAGACCTATAGAACTGAGGCTACCACTCCTGTAGCCTCAGTTCTGCTCACAGAAATTGAAACGAGAAGGAAAGTAGAATAATACCAGGTTTTTTTCTGCCTTTCAAGACTGTGATTCTCGTTTCTGTCAGCAGGTGTCATAAGGGTTTGCTCGTACTAGTTTTCTGTCATTCAGACGTGAATTAGATGTATATAAGAGAGATTTTTATTTCCTATTATTATTCTTAAGGCCAGGGACGTTGATTGGATGGACGGTAAAGGATGCATACCTGTATTGTGCGTATTTAAATCTAAAGCAGATGCCAGGAAAATGGATCCAGTAGTCAGCCTTTTGTTTAAAAAAAAACTAACAAAAAAAAACCTTTCATGGCTGTCTTAAAAATAGAGCTCTCCTGACATCCAACAGAATGACTGACCATTTATGCTTCATTATCTGCTAAATTTCAGCCACACCTAATAACCATTGGAAGACCAAGATCAGTTGATGGAAGAATCCGATGTGGACCATTGCTGGACACACTATGTTCCTTTAATGTGTTAATAGCCAGACGTTATAGAGTTCAGCTTTGGACTTTGTGTCACGGTTTGAGTGGGAAGAGTAACACTGAAGCTTGAAGAGGTAGAACTTTGTGGAGTTCCAGGTCTCTAATGTAGTGCTCAGAAGCCCTAATCATGCAGTGATCCATGAGTAGATACATTCCCGTCTTCTTATATATGAACGCTCTGATTGTTCCTCCACTCCTCCTTACTCAATCTCTCCATTCTCCTAACTAAGGGCTGTCTCTGTAACCTACCAGCTGTCAAGAGGAAAAAGTTTTCTCTTTTTGAAAAAAAAAAAAATCAAGGGATGAGGTGAGCATGAAAAGAGAGGGAGGAAAGACCTGATTTGGGGGTTGTCGTCACCATGGTGGCTGTTTACCCGGCGACTCTGTGATGAGGTCACGCAGGGCTGATGAAGCGACACACTCCCTTTTGTGTTGCACCGCTCGAGGTTTGTCAGCCTGTCATTACACCCGATTCAGCCAATTGGCTCGGACGAGGAACTCTGAGCTCGAGAGAGAAAAGTTGACAGCTCGGGAGAATGGGAGAGGCGCTCGGTGATGGAGAGGGAAAAATAGGAATATATCATTCGTCTCTCGCACCGAGCCGTGATTGCTAATTATCCCTGGTTCAAGGAGGAGGGTGGCGGAAAATTCACTGATTTCATAATTCGCCAGATTTGAGGACTGATTCAAGCAAAGGCCTCTTCGCGTTAATGCCACATATTATTACTCCTGTTAAAAATAATCGCCCGTCCTTTTCATCAGCTCTGGTTTTTTGTCGTCTCTGGCATTCTGTTTCTCAGAGCCTAGATGCACTCTGGTTGGAGTGCCTAATAAACTACCACACTGACGATGGCGTTATTAATCAACCTCCAGAAGCTGTAAACCAGAAGAATGGACATCAGTAGAAGTGGGGATAGAAAGCAATCAGTAAGAGTAGACTGGCTAAAGAAAGACAGGTGACACTGTGATTTAGCTCTAGGTCAGATTAAATAAAAACCCTAAACCCATTATAAATAGAAAAGATATTAGTTTATGAGCAGTAGTAAGGTGGAAGGCACTCGGGTGCTCTAATATGGTAGTCCAACATCACAGGTTCGAGTCTCAGCTGTGCCTTCTGGCCTGTTCAGATGTTGCATACATGAACGACTGGCTGTTTCAGAGGGAAGGGCAGGTGATCATCCCCTAGCGCTGCGATGGACTGCCGTCCCTTATGCCTTATTTTTTTCAGAAGGGGAACAGAGAAAAAAGGCCAAGATATACTAAAGCTCGCAAAAAGATGACTTGGACGAATCCAAGTTTGACATTTTAGGTCCGGTCACCGACAATCGGTTATATATGGTCATTATAGCATTGCTAACACTCTAATGGTGGCCTAAGACTTTTGCACTGTACCATTTAGACGTCATTGTTTATAATACTGTTCTGGCTTTATGTGTTTGTCAGTACAAGCTCCGGGGACATCATCGTTCAGACATTAAGCACTGACTAAGCATGAAGTTATAACTTTGGTATTGTTTCATCACCCAGTGTTTATACTGTATACAGACTTGGCCAGCCATATACAGTATGGTATGTAAACTCTTTAAAGTGAGTTTGGAAACAGGACTTTGACATTGCTTTGACAGTAGGATGGAAAAACCTGCCTAGAAAGAGCACCAGAGCAAAGGTTTTGGCATGTTTGTGCAGAATGGAGGATGTCCTAGCTCGGTTGTTTAAGGATTTGCCTGTAAATGTATGTCATGAAAGGTCTTGAATGGTCCTGCTGCACATCAGCTCAGGTCAGCAGTGCATTGATGTGCAATAAATGTGCTCACAATGATAATTAGGACTGTTTCTCACGTTTTACTTCCACTTTTCCTGGCTAAACTCACAGGGTGCCAGCAGATATAAGCATGCCCTGGATGCCGTTGCATTGCAGGAGTCACTGTACCAGCACGGGCAATCATCTCCCTTGCAGCCTCCTCTGGCAGACCAGAGGCATTACTAATATAACAGTCACGTGGTCAGGCTCGCTTATAACTACTTTCTTACCGCATAAGCCGGCCGTGAGTCACTTTATCAGGACTTAGAATGAATAATGGATCAAACCTTGTGTTAAAACTACCTACTACGAATGAAGCGAGTCAGGTCTAAGGCTCTAATATATCACTCTGTCGCCACCTGGAGGTGAGATTTATATAGCATTTGATTTCAGCTTGAGCAATGCGATGAAATGCGGTATTTAGCTACTTATTATTGATGTATGCACGTGCTTGTTTGCTTTGTAGGAACGTTGCTCCATTGTCAGTCTGGACTCTGGTGTAGACTACCGCAAGAGAGAGATGGAACCTGCAGGCAAAGTTTATTACACGTAAGAGCCTACAGTGTCTGGCTTTTGTACACTTATTCTCACTCTTTTTAAATACCCGCTTATTCCAATTCAGGGACGCAAGGAAGCCAGGGCCTAACCGGCAACCCTAGACAGGCCACAGGTATGTTGCAGACTGGGAAACGAACCCAGGTCCTTTGCAACAAAGTATTTGTACAGTCCTAAAAAAGAGGATAGTATATAGAGCTTGAGGCAATTCAGTATTTAAATGCTTAAAAATGGCAGAAAAGTCCAGGTCAAATTAATTTCTGTCATGTTTTTTTTTTTTTTTTACAACGGAGCATTGTCTCAAAGCAGCATTACAATTTTACATTACCTTCTGTTATCAAAGCACAATCTCAAATTGAGCCAGCCTAGGGTGACAGAGGCAAGGAAAAACTCCTTAAACGTTGTAAGGAAGAAACCTTGAAAGGACCAAGACTCAAAAACTCTCACTGGGCAGCTTGGATGATGTATGTAAGAACTAAAATAAGTTATCTATTGAATAAGGTAATGAATTATGGTAAAATAAATACATATTAATTAAAATATATGTGTAGATGTAATGTAATGAAAAAAACTACATTATATAGGATAATAGTGAAAAGGAATAAAATATTGAAATAAATTAAAAATATGCATATCAGTATTATTTTGTCCAGTAAACAAAGTCACTGTAGGATCTTGTGTCATCAGCGGCAAAGTTTGATGGCATGGCATGCTCAATTAACCGGAGAATGACATGGTTAGATTTGATCCCTGCAGACCTGGAGCTAACAGATGATGTCATTGCACAAAGGAACATGCCCAAACTGGCATCAGACTGAATTGGTTCAAGACGGCTGATCTGAGCGATGCGCTCCTGTATGCTTATAATGAGAGACAGTGAGTAACAGGAGGCATGGAATAAAAGCTCAAATCTGACACAAATCTATGCTTTTTAGTAGCTGTCCTTTCAGTCTATGCTAATGTGTGCGTGTGTGTGCACATGTTGGTGGGTTCCCAATTGCCACTCGCTTCCATTCACACTCACAATGTTTGTTTTGAGCCCAACATCCTGAGCTATTGAGTCGGCCTGAAAAGCTAAACACAGGCGCGCACCACTCTCTGTTTGATCTGAGCACTTCAGACCTGGTTAATTTCATATTCTTTTCTCTTTCGCTCTCGCTCCGCAGATCGAGTGAACTCTGTGCGGTGAATACGCTCTTCCATGAACTGGCTTCCAGACAGAATGATGGTAAGCAAGTTAATTTACCTGAGTTAAAAACAGAGTGTAGCTAGAACAACAGGCTGACAGCTTGTGTGTGTGTGTGTGTGTGTGTGTGTGTCATATAGACGCTTGATGAATTGTAAGTCGTACCTAATTGCGTTTCCCAGTAACCAGGACAAGAGTCCTGAATGTACATGGCAGAGAAGTGACTCTAAGCCGAACCTGTGGCACCATCGCTGACTGTACTTTTCGGGAGCTCTGCGATCGAGTGAGTCATTTTTTTTTTTTTTTTTTACAGGTTTTAACCAGTCCAGTACCATAAAGCAACTACCAACCAAGTGAACATGCATACAGGGCAAGCGCAAGCCAGTAATCGTAAACCAGAAATACCAAGCAGAAAGGTTCAAGACCAGAGGATACTGAATTCAAACTGATTTGGTTCCAGACCGCTGATTTGTTCTAAGTTGGAATCAAATAGAGAAAGAGTAAAGAGTAATGAAGTAATGTAAACAGGATTAATCCGTTCCTGACCCTCAACTGATTGTTTTTACACCTATATTTGTATGTAATTAATGATTAAAAGCATGAATAAAGCAAAGCAATCGAGCCGTGAGAAATCATCAGGTGTCTTGTGGAAGATTATCCAATTTCACCTGATTGGTACTCTAAGCGAGTGGCATGTAGTGACAGGCAGAACTATTACATTCTCTTCCACTAGAGGGCAGTAAGATATTAACTTTGTGTTCAGCTTAACAGGCCCATGTTTCACACTAAGTAAATTGCGACTAGATTTTCATTCTATTTCAATAAATATACTTTTTGTGACATTTTTGTTTGGTGGTGTGCCTTGTGATTTTTCTAATGTGAAATATGTGCCGTGGCTCAAACAGGTTGGGAAACACTGCATTAGAGCACATCTTATCACTGGTAAAGTGGTGCCGAGACTGAGAGTGTGTTTGACATCGCACTCGTATTGGTGCATTATCGCCATCTACTGGACGTCTTTGGAAGATCGCACCATTGAGCGTTTTATTTAGGGCACCCATGTTCGCAGTAAGAATTTTTGTTTGAATTTGGGGGCCAAAAAATAATATCAATTGCTGTCCAACAGGCTTTATAGAAATCCATTACCACCAGTGTTAATTTCGTTGATGAATGATTTTCGTCATAGTTTTCGTCAACGACCCTTTTCTGCTAACGAAAACAAGACTATGACTAAACTAAAATGAATGACTGAGTGAAGAATCCCAATGAATACATATCGATCAGCCATAACATTAAAGCCACTGACAGGTGAAGTCAATACCACTGACATTGTGACACTGTCATTACACTGGAGGATGATCCTGACCTCCCCTCCCTCAGGCACGGCTAAATGTGCCGGTTCTGACCCTGAATCCTGTCCAGGGCATACAGGTGCAGTGTGTGTTCATCAGGGAGAGGCACCGGAGCCCCCGGTGGAAAAATGTCTTTGAAAGATTTGTTAAAATGTATAAAAGTAACTAAATACATTTCTATTAGTTGTATTATTGACCTGATGTATTGAGACATTCATTAATATCCTTAAAACTGAGAATTGAAAGTCATTACTGCAGTTATTTTAGTTTTTCCGGTGTTTATCACATGTATGTTTGGAGTAAGGAGAAAATAACAGAGACTCTTGTAGGTTTTTTACCAGTTGCATGTCGTAGCTTTTAGTTTGTAAAGAAAAAAATCAGCATGACATTCTCTAATGGAGACGAGGCGCTGTGTCTGTGTCCTTCGGCCTTTTAGTGAGTACTGTTCATTTCCATCCACTTGGAGAGAGAGAGAATGTGTGTGTGTGTACATGTGCGCGTGTGTGTGTCTGACCACGTATTTGTTATACTCGTGAGGACTCCTGAAGAATAGGAACTTAGGATATTTTTGACCTCGCGGAGACATTTTGATACAGCTGATAACTGGACAAAAAAAACAAAACAGAATAGCCCAAAGTTTTCCTTTTAGTTATGGAGGTTTCGGTTAGGGTCCGAGTCGGGCGTAGCATTAATAAGCCACGTTATGTCAATGGAAAGTCCTCGTAGCGATACGATCACCAAGCCTGTGTGTGTTAGTGAAGAGTCCTCAACTTCTTTATCCTCATGGCCAGACTAATGCAGCCGGGACAATGTCAGCATGTTTTAATGTGCCTTCCATCTTGCTCACAACACACACACACACACACACACACACACACACACGCACTCGCAGAGGTCATACTGTTACCTGGTTATGTTGTGCACGGGGAAAAGATTAGAGAGAACAAGCTGGAGAAAGAAGAGTGCAAAAGAACTGATCGAGATGGGTGGGTGAAAAGGTTCATAGGGCACTTCAGAAACGGTCCATCCACACACTCCACGCGCTCTTTGTTTCTCAAGGTTTGGAGCGAGCTCTTACAAACACACGAATGAATTTTACTCACCTGGAATCGAAGCACCTCTTAGATTCTCCAAGTGCTCTCTTAAAATCTCATTCTTCAGGGCTTTTGGTAATGGGTTGTTAATTTAGTGACGAACTCTTCAATGCTTGTCTGTCTGATGTGTTTTCAGCCATTAGGTGCCAGCGATTATCTGGAGTTAGCGCGCCACTTTGACACGGTCATCATCCGCGATGTGCCCCGGCTCAAAGTCGCGCTAAGGGACCAGGCCAGGCGTTTCGTTACGCTCATCGACATCTTATACGATCAAAAGGTACAACACGGAGAGTCCGGGGTACACACTGAAACAAGTCCGTGTTATTCAGTGTAAAACATTGGAAACCACTGAGCCATCCCTGTGTCTGTCCCAGTACAAGTTTCCTTGTAGACATGTGATTATGGTGTGCGGTATGGCGGTGCACAGATCAGTGCAGCAGTAGCAGTATCCCAAGAAGGTTAGAGATAACAGCCAACCGAAAGGAATACGGTGAACCACGATAGCGCTTAAAGAGATAATATTGAAATGTGAGAGTGGTATGTGATAAGTGAGGTTGATTTTATGTTTATTTCATAATTATTGGTTTGTTTGTTTTCCATTTTTTGCTTGCGAATATATAGTGTGTAAGTATACAATACAACTCCATTAATGGGACTGTGGTGTTCTAGTGGTTTAGGTATTAGACAAGGGACCAGAAGGTTCAGGCTGCCACTGTTGGGTCCTTGGGAAAGGCCCTTAACCCACAATTGTTTGGATTGTAAGGTTGTATGAATTGGATGTCGCTCTGGATGAGGGTGTCTGCTAAATGACATAAATGTAAATTAATGCATATAATGCCTTATAAAGTGTGGTTTTTATAAGGCATCTGGAACAGATTCATTCAATTGACATTATCCTTATGGGAAAAATTCTCTAGGTACTCAACACACCTTCTGGAACGAATTATCGACGAGTACCGATATCCCACTGAATCCCAAAACTATAGCACGTTCATCACTATCACACAGGTGCTGCCTTCCTTTTAAATCTCTAAAGAGCTTGTATTTTCAGGTGATGGTGGTCATGTTAGCCGAAGCCCCTCTGCACCGTCTCTTTGATGGCGGCCCTTTATCAGGAGAGGAAGAGAGAGATCGTCTGATGATTGATGAACTCGGCCTGACGGATGTGAGAACTTTAGTTACAACGCCAACAGCAGCTTCTGAGCATTTCTTGAAGTCAATGCAGATATTCATATTAGAAAATATTCATACTATAAAATGCTAAATGCAGGTCATTTAAATTCTTACATTTCCAGATTAATAGAATGGACATGTGCAGGACTGGGATGGTTTATTGCCCTGTATAGATTTTTAAGGAAAAAAAAAAGTGTTAGGCTGCGTTTTTTTAAATGGCTTGAAGCATGACAATAGAAATATTACAGTTTACTACCAATTTAACAGATTAAGTTTATGCAGCGGATTGAGCTTAAAATCTTATGATGGTCATGAAGCACCTGTTTTTTTGTTTTTTTCCAATAATACCAAATTAAGTGATCTATTGTGAGTTAAATATGTTATTGATTACACCAAATTATATAATTAATTACATTATAGTAACAAAACTACTACTAATAATAGTGATGATGGTACAGGTATGTTTTTGAAACCGGACCTTATCGTCACATAGAGGGTTAGACCCTTTGCACATAGTGTTTTATTTTAAAAAATAATATTAATTAAAACACAATATGTATAAAGATTTTAAAATACAGTCATTCTTATTTTTGTATTTTTTATAAAGCCTGAAACACTTGGCGAAAACGAACACGAAACGTTAGCACTGCGATTCTCTTTTCTGTCAGCAGGTGTCACAAGGGTTTGCTCGTATCAGGTTTCTGTCATTTAGACATGAATTAGATGTATATAAGACAGATTTTTATTTCCTATTATAAGTCTTAAGACTTCGGACATTAAAGCAAAAGGACGTTAAACGGTGCATACCTGTGTTGATGAAAATAATATCTTTTTATAGCCGATTACTACAATTTTACTACCACAGCTACTGTAAGTCTTATTAATTACTTCCATGTATATGTATATATGTTTAGGAGGCGGGAAAGCGACTGACACTGTTCACCGGTGAGGAGGAGATTTTTGCGCTCCAGAGGATGCTGTCTCGACTCGCAGAGATGCAGAGCAAGCAGTACTGGGACCAGGGAGATCGAAGTCGGAAATGAAAAGGACAAATCCCTTAAGGCTACAACAAAGGAATTGTGCACCCCGTCAGACAAATGCACCCTTAAATATATACTTGAGTAATAACTTGAGCAATACCTTAATGTGTTGTGTATGTGTAATTAAACTATATTTATTTATTTGGACGTTTAAGTTTAATATGGAGCCTGCACAGGTTTTAGGTCCGTATTTAGTCATGAAATGTTGAGATTAAAGTGGCAGAATTAAGAATCAAGCCACAAGTGCCACATAGATACACATGCATTGAAAAATGTTTGCCTCCCAGACCTGTGCTTCTGTAGATCTACCCTCGAAGCATTTATCTGTCATTAAAAATGTTATACTACTGATTAAAAAAATAAAAGGGGCATAGCGCCCTCTAATGTTGGACTGTTAGAGAGGACTTTAAGGATTGCTATATTGCGTATGCATGTAAAATGGTTACATAAATGTATATGCTGCCTTACTTAATGAGCAGTGTTCGGTGTCAATTAATAGTTTACTCAACAGCAGTGAATAAAAGCCAGGACCAAACATTTGAACATATAGCTTTGCTTAGGCTTTTTGGAGGGATGCTTCTAGAGGATGTCCTTCAAGCTTGCCAGCTCCATCTCGACGTCAAGTCACACCAGATATTCACTTTCAATTTTTACTCTCTACTCCATTGCTAACTCTTATCTCTCAGATTTAATCAATACCTAGCTGGTTCCACCACTGGCTATAACGAACATTTGTTAAATATTCTTAAAAGCAGCACCTACTCTGGGATTATCTTCCTCTTAATCCCAATCGTTCTGTGTTCATAAGTCATATTTGTTCACACTTTATTGAAAACCTCAAATTATATTTCAACAATTTTTAAACGATACTTTGGGCAATGCAGCACCGCATAACGCCTCTGTCGGCCGGTAGATGGTAGCAAAACACAACGAAGGAGACTGCCAGCGCTAGTGGATTACGTTTTGTGGATTATTTTATAGCTTACTAGCAAGTGGAATCAACTTAAATTGGTCAATTAGGACGTCGTTTAAATGCATTTAAACAATGTGTCTGAAGAGTATTAATCATTTTAATAAAGATAAGCATTAAAAGAAGCTGCGCTGTGCAGCTTGTGTGACATATACGTACAGCCGATTCAGATGTTAGCCAACTTTAGAGGGTTAATGCTAAAGTTCGTTATGGCTTGGCACACAAAGTCATATGTCCAATGATATTCCAAATGCCCACGTTCATTATTCTACTGAATCTAAGCAAACTTACTGCAGAAGGTCTCATGTTTGATGTATTATTTGTATATGTACAATACTTAAATTAAAGCAAATAAATGTCCGTTTTAATGCTCCACATTGGTCTGCCTCAGGTGGAAACCTGGGTAAAGAGAGGGAAAGGAGGTGTTAGGACTGGCTAAATGACGCTAATTAACATGCTAACAAAATCAGCCCTGGTGCTAATGGACTTGATCTCATTACATGTTAATCAGTTTGTTGATGGTTATTGGAACAATGGGACTGAAAGATACACCTTGAAATGTATCTCGCTCGTTACAGGTTTGAACTGCACCCAAAAGCAATTAGCTGCGGGTCACATTAGCTTTAGAGTCATGATTACGGAGAGCTCATATTGCAGTCCCCTGCTGCAGGTCATGGAACGGGGTCACGCGTTCCTTCACATTCACAGGCGGCGCATCCCTGCACTTATTCTGTTCAGTCCTACAGATTGAATCCCAGAGCTCATGGAATTGAAGTTATTAGGTTAATGGAAAATAACCAGGCTTTTACTATATGTACCTCAAAAACATTTCTTGGTATTAAAGCTCTATGGGATGCAAAGTGAATTAGTCATTTTATAATACAAATACTTTTTATTCAGAATATCCAAGCCCATACTTATGAAGCAAACCTTGACTGTTTGTATAGATATTAGATGGAGCTTACTTGGTTTAATATAGATGTTTGACTACATGTAATCGGGTATTGCTTTTGTTATCGTAGTTTGAGTGCAAGTTAGCACTGTACATTTCAGAGATTTGTGCAGGGCTGTGTGTTCAGGGATGAATTCATGGACTTAAATTGGTTTTGTCCCAGGCCCAAGAATTTTGCAAGATGTGCGTGCTGAACAGGATAAAGCAGGGAAAAACGAGAAGACTGAAGACGCTAGCCCACTTACTGGGGCCCTGGGTCATGGTGGTGTCTTCTGGGGAGTCAGGGAATACCTGTATTAGTTGGCACCAAGATGTTAGCAGCAGATCATTTGTCCTGTAAGTTGAGGCCTTTGTGAATCGAACTTGTTTGTCCAGCATTTCCCACAGGTGCGGAGTTGAGACCTGGGGCATTTGGAAGTCAGAGAAATGCCTTCCTCAGTCCATTCCTGAAGAGTTGTTGCAGATCATTTAAGTCCTGTACGTTGCCACGTGAGGATTTCATGGATCAGACTTTTCTTCGTTCGGATTGTGTGGGGAATTTGGAGCTCAGGGCTCTGAATTCTTTGCTATATTTCTCAAACCATTCTAGAACAATTTTTGCAATGTGCTAAAAGAGAGTCACTGCAATTAAGGAATACCATTGTTGTTAAGGTATGTACTCAAAGCCAAATATAGGGGGTGCTCGGTTGGGCAAGAGACAAGTCTTTGTTTCTCGAGTTGTGGTCACCAATTTGTGCTTGTGTCAGGTTCTTATTTGAATGCTTAATTGAGTGTTGCCTGAAAAAGACATAATTATCATGCCTTTATCTGATTCCCAAATCATATACTGGTCCTGACTCATCTGGAACTGGCCCAAGTCCTGATCCAGAGTCTTCTCTCATGACTAACTCGCCTATAACATCCTACAAGGGAAAGATGTGTAAATATTGAAAACATTTATTTCAGCCCATTGTTTTTTCTTGTTCCTTGTATTTCTGCATGTATTTGTTCTTTCTAATAATCCCACTAGCTGCTTAACCCTACTGTTGTGTTTGAATCAGTGGTCGACCATTGGTGTCCATGGTCAAAATGGACCAGGCCCCTTAAAACTGTTTGCAAAATATTCCAAAAACACCATTTAAGCAACCGCTTTACAAGTCATTATCAATTCCATTCATTTTCTATGACCAATCAAATCTGATCAGTACAGATCAGACAAGATTTGCATCGTATTCATTTCCCAAAGCTGGTAAGAACTTAAGAAATTGCTTAAAAGACAATGTGCCATTTATTTTGTGTATAGGTCGCATTGTCTGGATATCAGGAGGGTTCATTGAGGTCTGGTGATTGTCTAGTTCCTTCAGCAGTGTCATTTTCATCCATTCATTCATTTTCAGTCATCACTTAATCCAATTAAGGGTTGCTGCAGGGATACAAACACACACACCGCCCACTTTAGAGATGCCGTCTGAGCAAATGCATGTTAGAGAATGAAACCACACAACCATGAGGAGAACATCCAAACTCCACACTGGCAGCACTATCCTTTTTCCATGTTTCTTGTGATTATCCGATTGAGAACAATACCAAGAAGGGTAATGTACGGGCATGTACAGGCAAGTTGGGACATGTGTTAACCAACAACATCATGACATGTCTATATTTGACTTTGACAAAAAAATATTTATGTTTAGCAGATGCCCTTATCCAGAGTGACTTACAAACTGATGCAATATTACAATCGCAAGTAATTTAAGGTTAAGTGTCTTGCTTAAGGTCCTAACAATGGCAGCTTGGCAGAGTTTGGATTTGAACCCTGTTTAGTACCTTATCTGCTTAGCCACCACAGTCCCAGGAACGAATTTGGGTGCCTGCTTTAGTTCGTTCACTCATAGATCATCCTAAGCTTGCCCTTATCCAGAGTGACATGCAACTGGCATGATCATACAAAGGTACTGAATTGTAAGGAACATGATCGAGAGCAGCTTGGTGGTCATGGAACCTGAACCCTGGACCTTCTGATCATCAGTCCAGTTCCTTAACCACTAATCTGTCAGCCAAAAAAAAGTCACCACCTCGTTTTAACTAAGCAAATAGTTAAATGGTTTAAAAAAAGAGCCTCCCATCAGATAATTACTGCATTGGTGATTGTTTCAGCTGGCTACAAGTTATTTAACCATAACTGATGCAGTGAGTAGCTTCTCATTTGTCTGTACTAATGATATTGCATTAATTTTCCCCCAAGATCTGATATGGATGATGGGAGATTTGTTCCACTGCGCAAAGTCTTCAGGTCTGGACACTGTGGTGGCCAATCCATGTGTGATAATGATGTCTCATGCTCACTGAACCACTCTTTCACAAATTGACCCCTCTGAAACCGATGAACATGTTTTCGACATGGTTGTTTAATAAATAAGAAGCTACTCACTGCATCTGTTAGGGTCAAATAACTTGTTGCCAGCTGAAAGATGATCACCAATGCAGTAATTATCCAATTGGAGGCTCTTCTTTAACTATTTAACTATTTGCCTAGTTACATCCAGGTGGTGACCTGTTTTTTTTAGCCGGCAGTGTATGTACACTGTGGCCTGTCTTATTGGAGGTATATCTGTACAGAAAACATTGTTTTATTTCTAACCAAATGACTTCATCTCCTAGCAGAAGGGGGTGTGTGACCCTCCCTGGCCGCAACATCACCCAGGATTAAAGGGCCACCGTGGAGAAGTTGCACTAGATGAAGCAGAACCAGGAGCGGTGGTTCGGATGGCGTCACCGCAGAACGTTATTACGTCATTAGTACAACCCCGTTTCTTTGCGTGGCGCGCCTGCTCCATGTACCGATCGGACGCTCCTTGCTGCGGCTCTTGCGCAACTTTGAACTATATTTGGAAGTTTCGAGAGGCTTGTCTGTACATGCCCGCGCTCGTGCGCGCTCTCGTGTGAACCAGCGTGCGCGCGCGCGCGCTGACTGTACGGGAGCCGTGGCCCTTTAAAAGGCGATCCCATGTGCGGGGGAAGGATGACGGGTTGAGCCTGACTACATCTGATCTGCTGCTCTGCACTCAGTGCTTCGGTGAGTGCTTGAGAGCTGAGGGAAGAACGAGGGTGAAGGATTTTAGGACTAACGCCGCCTGCTCTGTTTCGTTCTTCATAAACCTGAGCCGCTTCTTCCGAGTGAAAGCAGAAGGTGGAGGCGAAGTGTGCGTGGTGTGAGCGCTCGGATTCTGATCGTTTGCTGAATGCCTTGAACCTGGCTGATCCTGGTGTGATGGGATTGTGGAAATGACTGAATGGGATGGTTGTGGTGACGTTGCGCCGCTTTCTTCGTGACCATTGGCGAAGTGAACCTGGAGATCAGGAGCTGCGTTACGTTACATTACATTACATTACATCAGTAAGAAGGAGCGAGTCGGACCTGGACCTGAAGCTGAGCCTGGACGTGGAGTTCTTGAGATCGGATCGGGCTTGAACGGTGTGTAAGAGCATCTGTAAGAGCATCCAGTCCAGAGCATGAATGCATTGTTTACCACCGTGTATTTTCTTACATTTCCAGGGCTCGCGTTATCCGGATCGCGCGGACGCATTCATGGCACGCACCTACGCGCCACGACGACGCATCTAATTAGTGAGTTCAACCAGTGAAGTCATACAACCAGACCTTTTCCATGGATGACCCAGCAGCTTCAGAGACCTCGTCCGTGGCTATAGACCCGGACTTCGAGCCTCAGAAGCGACCCAGATCATGCACTTGGCCGCTGCCAGAGTCCAGCTCGGCCAAGCCCGGTGTGAGCGATGCGGACATCATCCCTGAAGAAGAGGACGATGAAGAGGACAGCGCGATGGTCGTGGGGGACAGTGGCATGTCCGGTGATCACGCTGACGGACCGAGCTCAGACGGAGATCAGAATCAGACCGGATCCCCCATCTCTTCTCAGAGCCAGGTCGAGAATAAGGCTCCTTCGGTGGAGGTGAACGGGCAGGGGGTGCAACAGCAGACGCCTCGCAAGTCCTCGTCGCGCAGGAACGCGTGGGGGAACCTGTCCTACGCAGATCTGATCACAAAAGCCATAGAGAGCACGCCGGACAAGAGGCTGACCCTGTCCCAGATCTATGACTGGATGGTCAGAAGTGTGCCCTATTTCAAAGACAAAGGGGACAGCAACAGTTCTGCTGGATGGAAGGTAAGCACTCCTCCTCAACAACTCTCTTCATTAGCGACCCGTGTTGCATCCTTTACTTTACAGGGCACTCTGTTGCACCCCTGGGTCACCCTTGCCCTGGGGCACGTTTCCATTGTTCCGCACGTAAGCTTGATTACCGCTCATAAATAATCTCGGGCTTGACGTGCGTTTGTTTCTGTACCGAGTGACGATCACACCCCAAATCGCCCTTCAACCAAAACAAAAACAATGAACACATGTCCTGGCGCGCGCGCGAGCGAGCGAGTGTCTCAGCACAGGCGCGCGCGCACCAGGCTCCCGCTGGGCTCGAGACGGATAGCGTGACTCACTTTCGCAGCGATCCGAATGACATCATATGTAAACAAAACATTTAGTCGGGCGCCAGCAAAAGGTTTACGGCTAAATACAGGGCTTTGGTGAACCGGGCTCACAGTGGTGCCACGGAATATGACTAAGATTACAACAAAGGATCCCAAAATCAAACACGCGCCAATCCGCACTGACCAGAGCCCATTGTGGCAGTCTTAGACCTAGACCTCTAATACCTGTAAACATAGGACGCACAGGCCACAGGGTTAACTCAGGAGATGAAGATCTGGCACTTGGACAGAGCGTTAAGATGGCTGGATGTACCACAAGAAGCTTTTGCCTACAAATAGACCTGAAAACAAGGTATTACCCAGACTTAGGCATAACCATGGGCACATTACTATAACAATCATTACTAATTGCGTACTAAAGAAGGGTCTCACACCACGCGGAGGTCTATTGTGAAACTCCAGGAGCTTGAAGGTATCTGGTGGAGATTGAAGAATAGAGGTGTTACAGCTAACACCTCTGCAGATAAAATCAAAAACATGGCTGGTACAAGGAAGCCCCAAGATCAAAACCAGTGGGCGTCTGAGCAAGTACTTCAACTGTCATGTTCTCAGTCACGTCTCCTGTCTCACTTTAGATTAATACGTCAATCAGCATCATACATATATGAGGGTGGCATGGTGGCACGTGAAGTTGCGAGGTGGGACCTCCGTGGATTGGACTTGTTTGAGATCTGGAATTTGGAGACAACATCTTGAACTCATTGTCATGATCCTCAAACCATTCCTGAAGAGTTGTTGTGGTGTGGCAGGGTGCCTTATCCTGCTCAAAGAGGTCACTGCACTTATCCATTGGAGTGCCCTTGGTCTGCAACAATGTTTAGATAGGTGGTACATGTCAGAGTAACATCCACTGAATGCCAGGACCCAACGTTTCCCGACAGAACAGTGCCCTGTCAGTGGTTTGAATGTTATGGCTGATCGGTCAATGATTGATGTAACGCATTAGATAAAGAAAGCTAATATGTGTTTTGAAAGTAGCTACATGGATAATGCCAAATTAAGCTAGCTTTTTTTAGCTCTGTTGTTTTTCAGGCTCTTCGCTGACATTATTTTCTTCAGAAATTAAGTGTTTATTTGATGTGCCTGTGCTTCCTTCTTACAGTGCAGGCTGTGTGGAGAGACAGAAATCTGTCTCTGGTTTGAGTAGATGTATCTGTAGATGAAATTGAAAGTTAAATGGAGGATTCCAGGGAATCAAAATCGGTTGACGTGACATGAGTCATGCTGTAAGCAAACGTCTTTGTTGTCTGCCATGCTTGAACACTTGCAAGAGAACACTCGCTTGTCACTTGTTTGCTGAACATTTTAAGCCTGTGTGTCGCCCTGGCCAACTGGCTGTTGCGGTTCTGGTTTACCTGCTTGTGAAGTGAAGGATTTGAAATGAGGGCTCCATCTGTGGCTACACTGACGGTAGAAGTGGGCAAAAAAATTCCAAATTTTTGTCCACATACAGTAGTGTGCAAAAGTCTTGGACCACCATTAGATTAGCTATACCATTGTTTTTGCAGTGGTATGACGACCATATGTAATTATGTCTCAGCATGTTTATTTTTACTAGAATCCAATCAGAAATCCCAGGAAACACTTCTTGGTAGAAACAGAGAGTTGTCCGTCCAATATAATAATTGTAAACATTACTATATCATTTAAATTATGCAAAGTAATATGCATGGAAATTGGGTGTTTTACAATTTAAAAATTCTAACGAATTGTACATATTTAAGTCGTCCTTCATTTCGTGGCATAATTGTCCATAGCTTGTTTTTAAAAACGACTACAATAAGTAAATATTTCTGAAGAATATTTCGTTTGATTTAGTTTGGTTATTAATTGAAGTACTTCTGGTACTGACTTTATAGCTGCACGTAAAGCTGTAAAGATGTTCTTATAAAGAACTTCCTATGCCCATATATAGTGTGCCATCTACAGGCCATTCTTGGTTATGCATCTACATATACATATATACATCCTGAGAAAAGTTACTGCTTATTACCAAAAACACTGAAATGAAATGTATGCCCTTGAACGTGGCCTGTTATGGTCTCAAAATTTGGTGTCAGGGAGAATTCTTAGTAATAAACCTAAAACTGATAAATCTGTGGATTGTAGAGTTAGACTGGAATGAATGGCTGACTTAATGAACACATCTTGATGGACAGTTTTGGTTGTAGCCAGTTTGTTTAATTGTAAAAGTCACAGAGATCAGACACTGCGTTTCTCACAGGGTTTTCGGTTGACTTTGGAAAGCATGTTTAAAAAAAAAACCTCTTACAACCGATACAAGGAAGTCCCGTGGAGAAATACAGCGCAGCCACTCCCCTTTCACGCCTTGCAAATAAACATATCCGCGCCTAAGTTTCCACCTAAGGTGGAATCCTGAGTCTTAGCACAGTTTCGCTTAAAGCCACAGGTTGAACACAGGATGTCTGTGGCTAATGCTGTGCCCCAGGCTGTATTGCCTCAGGCAGAATTGTGGCTTGCACTGTGCCTCAGGCAGTTTTACCGTGGCTCGTTCTTACTGTCACATATGTTGCGTACGAATTGCTGACTTGCCATGTTTACTGCAAACTAGGCCGAAAAAGGCTAGGAGTTGCTAGTCAGTTTTATTTTTGAACGATACCATCAGCGTTTCTGGTGAGCACATGAGCACAGTCATTGTGGTTGGAAATGGCATAACAAAGTTTACACAATCACACAGTTTACCCAACAAATCTGACACAGCATTTTAGCCGTGGTCACACTAGACACTTGCAGTTCCCGTCGGAAGGTTAGCAACGCAATTTTGGTGCTGTTAGCATGGTCTTGGCGGGCGAGAGTGAGGAAATGCTGAAGAGTAGTACGACTAGCTTCACCAGGAGTGACTGTCGTGTTTTGGACTGTGATAAAGATGCTGAATGAAACTGTTCTGTGTAGGAACGGATTTAGGAAAATGATGCAATACTATTACATTCTAGCCTAATTAGTTCCCAAGTTTCTGTAAATCCGCTTAAACTTACCTAAATTGATTTAGGCACCTGAAATAAAACGCCAAACGTTTGGTATATTGCAAATTTACTGTTTAACTCACAAATCTTAAACAGGAAAAAGGATGTACTGTATAGACAAAAGTTTGTGGACACCAAAAAAAAATTACATCCAAAATATTGGTATTAGTATGGAGCTTGCTGGAGCCTTTGTTCCTCTAAAAGCCTAGCTTTTGGAACATAACTATGAGGTCAGCTTCTATTTTTCAGTAAGCCCTGGTTCATTTTGACATTCCTTTTAAAGGTGTGTGATGTCTTTCCCGTGTCTGTGTTACTTTACTCCAGGTGCTCCAGTTTCCTCGCACATCCCAAAGACATGCGTTACGTTAACTGCTCCCTCTAAATTGTATGTGACTGACTAATATCGACATAACATCATTTCCTGTCGTGAATATCCATTGAAGCTGAGAGCAACTTTAAAGAAAGCCTTCAAAGTGTCTGAAGCTGAGGTCAAGGTTTTGTGCGAGTGAATTCTCCATGGACTTTAAGGACACTAGGGCAGATAAAACTTCTAAACGTGTCATATTGAGAGTCACTGGGGTACCAGTACGGCCCATTCTGCTGCCAATGTTTGTCTGGGTAGAATCCATAGATGTACGCTTTATATTACGAATGTGTTACAAGTGAGTGTTGCTGAAATAGCAGGACTCACTAATTAAGGGGTGTCCACAAATTTTTGTCTATATAGTGTATATACTGTCTAATTTGCTTCCTGTGAGCTTTGCGTTTGTAACATATGGTGTAATGTATGTGTCGGGGACTGTGGTGGTCTAGCAGTTAAGATACTGGTCTATGGACCGAAAGGTCCAGGGTTCAAATCCCCCGTCTGCCAAGCTGCCACTGCTCCAGTGCTAAATGAGCAGTGTTGATGAGCGCTGGGAAATGGAGAGAGGAAAAGCCGTAGTGGTCACAATGAGCATTTTTAGTTTCACTTTCAATGGATTATTCAATAAATTACATGAGATATTCAATACTTTATTACAGAAGAAGCTTTATGTTGAGGGTTTTAACCTGTAGGTTAATGGAAGCATTTTAAGCATGTTATGGCAGGCTATGCTATGATACATAGTGTATTTATTACACGTTATTGAATTTTATGATATATTCACCCTAACAATGGATTTCTCACAACATATGTCGTGCATATCAGGCGTCTGAAGCAGTGCGTCGTGATGGCAGTCCAACGTGGAAAGGACACCTTTTGGACATTGTCCTATATCCAGTCTGTCTCACTGGCACTGTGCCAGCGTGTCCAATTAAATGCGGTCAGATGAAAAGGAAGGCAGACAAATTACCTAATGCAGTTATGCGTGTGGGGGTCTTTTTAGCCGATTGTTTGTATACAGGTGGACGTTCTTCCCTGTGGCTTCAAATTAGGTTGATAGCAGCGAGATAATGCGAGCCTCTCAGTACGGGTCTGTGTCATTATGGATGAATTGATGGTCCACGATTACTGCGTAGAAAGGATACAAAAGAAATACATAAATCATCCGGTCTTGATAAAAGCTAAGTACACAGTCAACAAAAGCGACGAGAGCGCGCAAGCTCGCTTATGGTGCGTGTTTGTCCTGCCTGATGAGCGCGTCTGGTCTCCTGAAGGACTTTCCTTTGTTCTGGTGGCTCCGCTGCAGTTGCGGAGGAGGGGGATGGGGTAGGACTGTCAGCATAGGTGATATTGCAGTGCTCATAATCTCCCAGTAAAGGGTGCGAGATAGAAACACAGCTCTTTGCACCGGAACATGGCGACCCGGGACTGATTTTCAGTCACACAGTATGCATGCATGTATGGTGGTACACCAGATGGGGTTGGTTATTGATTTAGCATTCCATTGCAGTGTGTGGCTCATCACTCCAGTCCCAAATGATCCACTCTACACCTTGTTCCCAGTCGGCTCTTTAATTATTCACCGCTTTAAGCGTGAATTTGAGTCCCTGTATTTATTTTTGACCCTGAAATACACTGGCGATTGTGGCCACAGGGATCGGCTGAAGTGTATAGCTAGTGTCAGCACAAAGACTAACGATGGCTCAGAACCTGGAGCTGTTTTCAGGATTTTACAACCCCACCTCTTCTGGTGAGGTCTGTAGCATTTCTGGCGAATGGCACAAAGAAACTGAATGACTGATCTGCTAGTGTTTGAAAGACTGCAGGATACAACACTGTAATTTCCAGTTTTATGTACATTTTGCAGGATCAGTGTGTGAACAGCCTTATTTCTATTTTACACCTCACACTTGTACAATTGAATAAATCTAAAACTCGATAATAGCAATATTAGTGTGCATGTAAAGGAGTATTTTCTCCCAAATTATGCATCCTTGTCATATTATGACCACATCAATGGGTCAGAATCAAGTCATTTTTGATTCACCCAGCACTTCAAGCCAATATAACCCTGATATCATACTCAGAATCAAACTCATTTGATTGTGGTTTATTTGTTTACTGTGTTTAGTGTTTAATGGTCCATTTGTGTTTCGATAGTGGGAATCAGTCAGGAAAATACTATGACGACATAGCAGAGATGTTTGTCACTTCAAGGCAATCCAAGTCACAATCTGATTCTCTAGCATTTAAGTTCAAGTCTGAAGCAAGTCTCCGGTGAGTGAGCCTTAGTCGAATCTTGTGTTGTCCGAGTCTGAGATGAGTCTCGAGTCTCCAGCTTGAGAGTCCAATTCGAGTCTAGAGTCTCTACTTGAAGTCTCTAGAGCGCGAGTCTCAATTGGTGTGTGAGTTCGAGTTGCGCCTAAACTTTCTAGCACCTGATTCCAAGACGAGCCTCAAGATTTTAATGTGGGAGTCCGAGTTGACTGTCGAGTCTCTAGCATGGGAGTCTGAGTGGAGTCTTTTTTTCTCTGTCGTACGAGTCTGGGATGAGTAGAGTCTCCAGCATGCGAGTCCAACTTGAGTCTCTAACAGGCGGGTCTGAATCGAGTCTCGAGTGTCTGTCATGCAAATCGGACTGTAGTCTTGAGTTTCAGAATGTGAGTCTAAGTCTAGTCTTGATTTACTAGAGTAGGGAGTCTGAGTTGAGTCTTGTGCCTCTGTTGTGCGAGTCTTGTGTGACTCTTGACTCTCTGGTGTTTGAGTCGAGTCTTGAGTCTCTGTCATGTGAGTCTGAATCTGAGACTCGTGTGTCTAGCGTGGGAGTCTGAGTTGAGTCTTGTGTCTGTCATCTGAGTCTGAGATGAGTCGAGTCTAGCGTCGAGTTGCGAGTCGGAGTCGAGTCTTGTGCCTCTGTTGTGAGTCTGAGAAGATTCTTGAGTCTCTGGTGTGTCTGAGTCAAGTCTCGAGTATCTAGAGTCAGTCTGAATCGAGTCAAGTGTCTAGCATGCAAGTCTTGAGTCAAGTGTCGAGTCTCTAGAGAGTGAGTCTCAGTTGAGACCCAAGTCTTTGGTGTGTGATTTGAGCGTGTAGTTTCTAGCACGCGATTTCGAGACGAGTCTCAAGTCTCTGGCATGTGAGTTTGAGTACAGACTCGAGTCTCTAGCAAGTCTGAGATGAGTCTCGAGTCTCCAGTTTGGAGTCAGAGTCAAATCTGGAGTTTCTAGAGTTTAGAGTCTCTACAGTGCGAATTTTGAGTCATGTCTGGAGTCTCGAGCCTGGAGTCTGGAGTCCAAGTCGACCCTCAAGTGTGCCAGTCCAAGTCGAGTCTGAAATCTGTAGTGTGCGTGTCTGAGACGAGCCTTGACTGACTAGTGTCAGTCCGAGTTGAGTCTTGAGTTTCAGCATTTGAGTCTGAGTCTAGTCTCAAGTCTAGTCCTGTGTCTCAGGCATGCTAGTATAAGACAAGTCTCTGGCATGCAAGTCTGAGCCTAGCCTTGAGCTTCTGGCGTGCAAATCTGGGTGGATTTTTACCCTAGTTTTTAAGTTGGCGATATTGCTTTGTCGAAAAATAACCCCAAGACTCAAGTCTCCATCTGTGCAACACAGTACAGCTTGTACCACACCATTACCAATAGACATGCTGCACTAAACGTAAGCTTAAATTCGATCCGAACATATAGTTAGTGTGAACGCAAAGGACCATTTGTTCAGTATAACTTCTCCAGCTCTGTACCCAGTTCTCATGGTTTTTGAACCATCATGTGATTGGCGGCCGGTTGCCATGGCTGCCGTGTGTGGTGGAAGGTCACGAGAGGGTGAGATGGTGTGGGCGCCTCTCCGGCTGGTACCGTGGCCACAAAGCATGTATGTGTGTGTGCAGTTGTGTGTGATTCGAAAAGAAATAAAAAAGAGAAGAGCGGACGGGTTCTCGGGTGTGTATCGGTGTGTATTTCACCGAGCCTGCTGCGTGACTGATCAAGGGTTACAAAAGCACGTTTCGCTTTAAATGATGCAATCAAGACTGTGCCAGGGATGGACCAGAAAGGCATCATACACCTTTTTTGACATTTTTGGAATGTCTGCCTTTTCCATTCTTACATGCAAATTTAAAATAAAAAAAAACAGGGGTTTGGGAACCAGGCAAATGATGCCCCGTGCCCTCACCTCACCCCTTCCCTCTGTGAGGTGTGATAAACCAATAACACAGAGACCCTGTCATGATAACCACACTTACGCATTCACTCACAAACTCTCGACAGTATTGCCACAAGCGTAAAGACAACTTAGTCATGCGATTTCAGCCTTATTACACGACAGTTTTAGAAACAAAGGACGTCCTTGATGTCCACCCTTACAAACTAGTCGCTGCACATCAGAAGTAGTTGGAGAAATCTTTCATATAGGCAGCTTATATTCTGCTTCATTTTTTGTTCAAAGTTTTGAGATTCAGGGATGATTGAGGGGAGGGGAGGCTGGTTGGGGATCTGGCCCTGGTGCTGCAACAGGGCACCAGTCTGTCCCAAGGCTGTTACAGCGCCTGTGGATGATCCCCTGGCCGGGTCACACAGTCACGACTGACTGTGTCTGAGGGAGTTGAGGTCAGACGAGGAATAAACCTCGGCGCTCTGGACATAAAAAGCATCCAGCACTTCTGTGTAAATTCACCACATACACTGCCTGGCCAAAAAACTAAGCAAATAGTTCAATAATTTAAAAAAAGAGCCTCCCATTGGATAATTACTGCGTTGGTGATCATGTTTCAGCTGGCAACAAGGTCTTTAACCCTGACTGATGCAGTGAGTAGCTTCTCATTTGTTAAACAACCATGTCCAAAAACATCCTGTGGTCGTGGAAAAGTTAATCTGTTTCAGAAGGGTCAGATTGTGAAAGTGGTTCAGGGAGCATGAGCCATCATTATCACACATGGATTGTCCACCACAGAGTCCAGACCTGAACCCCATTGAGAATCTTTGGGATGTGCTGGAGAAGACTTTGCGCAGTGGAACAAATCTGCCATCAATACAAGATGTTGGGGGGAAAATGAATGCCACTCTGGACAGAAATAAATGCTGTGACATTGCAGAAGTTTGCGATAACGATGCCACAGCGAATCAAAGCTAAAGGCGCTCAGACGAAATATTAGAGTGAGATCTTTTTTGGGCCAGGCAGTGCATATGAGAGCAAGTAAAAACAACGATGAGCAGTACCCTTTAAAAGCGGACCATGTCATCAGGAGAACAACCGAAGCATAATTATCAGTCACATGATATTCCCTTAGACCAGATGCTGTCTTGCTGGAGATTTTTCTGAGTAATAATAGACTGTGTATGTAATATAATAATACACTGTGTTTCTTGCACTGTTGACAAGAAAACATAGTGCAGGCCATTAGTACCCTGTAGAATGGGAATTAACGTAATACTGGGGGTTCGAAAGGCTTAAGGCTGTGGAATTTGATCTGCTTGCCTTTAGCGACGTGTCGCTCTGAGACCGAATGAGCTCTTCCCTGAGCAGGCTCTTTTAGCTGAACGTTGCGAGCTGAGTTGTGTCTTAAAGAGCCATTGTAAGGCATACTGGTGCTACTGCGCTCTCGCTGGAGGTACACCCAACTTGAGCTTTATAGCCACATCTAGCAAGCTTGTTTACTCCTCACTTGTGATCGACTCGCACGCTAGAAATTTGCATGAAGCGACGAAAGTTCTAGTGAAAAACTTCTCTCTCTGTGCCACAAATCCCGCCCCTCCCTCTGGTACTCTGTCACCTGTCTCCCCGACCCCTTTTCCTCACGGCCCGGGGCGTTTGAAAGTTTAATTTGTTTTCCTCGCGACCTGTCTTTTCCAATTACACCTCTCCAGCAGAGCAGCGCCGAGCGGTGGCAGCTAAATTGTTTCGCGATTAAAAATTAATTGACTACAATAAAGCTAGCGTTGTGTGTCAGGAGCTCCCAAGCACATGGAGATGACGCTGATAAAAAGATGAGTTAAGCTAAAAGGCGAACGAACTGACACTCCTGAAGGACGTCCTGATTGAATCCGTCTGCCTGCAGAACATCAATAGTCCCAGCACTGCCAGGCTGCACCTGTCGATAGCATGAGCAAGCTCCTTGACTCATAATTGTACCTTGTAGGAGTGTGTCAGTTGGAAGTTGCTCTGGATTAGTGTTTGCTCAAATAACAACGCTGGAAAAATGTCATGCATGTGGTCCACCAAAGAGATCACGCAACGGTGCGTTGGCTGAAACCATGACGCAGGTGCTAGCGCTAGCTTGTGCTAGTCTTGCATGTTTCTGTTTATTTCTGTGCCTGAAACCTGAAGTGTGCAAATAAACTCCATCTCGTTTCCTTTTCCCAGCTCAGGGTGACTTAGGTTTGTTTTTAGTAGGTCACATCTTGTTTCCAGCTTCTGACTCATAATGCGAAATCTGCTATTTGAGAAGAGCTGGATGTTTTGTTAAACCTTCTTGTTGCGATGTTGCTTTATTCCAATTTAAGTGTTTTGTTTCTGGAATAACCAGTTGATTAAGATTACACTAGTAAGTTAAGCTTTGCTATACTATATGTTTCAACTATTACTATGATCTTATTAATTAGATAACTTAATCATTTCTTACATATAACCTCTAAGCCGCCCAATGAGGTCGGGTCCCTTTTTGAGTCTTGGTTTTTCCAAGGTTTGCTCCTTATAATGTTGAGGGAGGTTTTCCTTCCCACTGTCACCCTGTGCTTGCTCAGTGTGGGATTGGCCTTATAATTTAGAAGATGATCTAAAGTTGTAAGGCCTGCTTTGAGACAATGCTCCATTGTAAAAAGCGCTTGACTTGACAATAGCATGCATGATCCCTCTTTCTAGGCTTGCAGATGTTTCTTCTGTTCTTTTCCTTGGCAGATTTCAGCCCTCCCTTTGTTCCTAATATTGTAAATCTCCTGCACTTTCCCGTACTATGTACTCAGTCTTCTCCTAAGTGAATTCAAGTTAATCCACCCATGATTTGCATAGTGGCTCATGTTCACAGTTAACCCTTTCCAAATAATAGACATTTAAATGCCCAGGTGCCTGTAGGCGGGTAAGAAAAGATGTCACATTTAAGGAATGAGCTTGGAATATCCAGAATGAAGCTAGAATTCAAGTGTTCAGGATTTCCACCATCCCAACATCTTGCGTTACTGTCTTTTATATCTCATGAAGCTGATACCTGAATACAGCCCACTATTCAGACTCCCTAGGGTATGGAATCTAGGATATGGTCGTTTTAAACGCTGGTCATAACATACTGTACTGTGCTTAACCAGCTCTTCAGTCATATGTGCCTGACCTAAATTCGGCTCAGGTGGGGCTCATATCCGTGATAATTCCTCCGAACGGGTAACAGGATAAAGCTCCAGTGTGCCCTGTCAGGAGAAATGCTGTGCTAAGCAGAACTGGACAAAAAGACCAAGCCCAAGGGGAGGGGGGCTATGAGAATAAGATTGATTGTGTTTGTGTTCTTTTCCCCAGCTTTGGTTTATGGTTTGGCTCTTGAGGCATTTCAGCTGCTTTGTTGTTTGCTTAATGTTTATAAAAGCCCTTGCTTAAATTCATCCCTTTTTTCTGGGAACTCTGTAAAATTCCGGCTCATTTCCTCATTTCCCGGGTCAGTAGTCCCCTACGGACTGACACCGCTTTGTGTCTAAACAAGTGGCTGTTTCTGTCACGGCGGTCGCATGCAAGTTTGACATTTGGCAGTAAAAACGTCAGTATCTACGTCACCTCATATCATAGTGCAGTAGACACTCAGATGGGAAGACGGCACTCAAGTGTCCCTACTTAAAGAAGGCTTATGTACGGGTCTACGGATAAGTGGTGTACTCTGTATCCAACCATCATATCCTATAATCCTGAGTAACGACTGTCTTACACCTCGGTATTTATATGGTATTCAGGGATTAATGGTTACTTCTCAGTGGTTTGATTACAAATACAGCGTGTGCTATTGTGTTTGCGTATCAGTCAGTGTCAGATTTATGTCTATAGCACTTTTTATAACAGAGTATTGTCTCAAAAGCAGCTTTACAAATATCTAGGCCCACAGCCCCAACTGAGCACGTCTAGGGCGACAGTGGCAAGGACAAAATCCCTAAGGAAGAAACCTTGGAAGACTCAAAAATGGACCCATCCTCCAGTGGCAGCATAGGTGATAGACTTGAACTAAATGACCTAAATGATAAGTTTATAATAAAAGTTTACATACGCAGAAGCTAAATCAAATAATTAAAAACGTTAAATTCAAGATATATACACAGTGGGGCAAAAAAGTATTTAGTCAGCCACTGATTGTGCAAGTTCTCCTACTTAGAAAGATGAGAGAGGTCTGTAATTTCGTCATAGCTACACTTCATCTATGAGAGACACAATGAGAAACAAAAATCCAGGAAATCACATTTGTAGGATTTTTAAATTTAATTGTAAATCATGGTGGAAAATAAGTATTTGGTCACTCACAAACGGGCAAGATTTCTGGCTCTCACAGACCTGTAACTTCTTCTTTAAGAAGCTCTTCTGTCCTCCACTTCTGTCCTCCACTATATATATAATATGTTTCATTATAAAGAGTGTAATTATTCTTGTTTAATTGGATGCAGTGCAGCACATTTTGAATATAAAATGACTTTACTAAGTACAGGATAATATTTGAATAGTAGTTTTTAGGAATCTGTCGCCACCGATGCATTTCGTCTGCGATCACTGACAACAGTGTATCGTGATAAATATTCTGTATCGTGAAAATGTCTTTCATTTTCGTGATTATAACATTTTTACCACATCGCCCACCTCTACACTGGTCGGGCCAATTTAGAGTCATCAGTTAACCTAGTGCATTTACATTTACATTTAGAGCATTTAGCAGACGCCCTTATCCAGAGCGACTTACAATTGATACAGTCTTACAATCCAAGCAACTGTGGGTTAAGGGCCTTGCTCAAGGACCCAACATTGGCAGCTTGGCAGAGGTGGGATTTGAACCCTGGACCTTACCCGCTATGTCTTTGGACTGTGGGAGAAAACCGGCGTAAACCCACACAGACACATGGAGGACATGCAGACTCCAAATAGAAAGGTCCCGGGTCGCTCCACCTGGGATCGAACCCAGGATCTTCTTGCAATATTATGGAGAATGTAATAAAACAGATTATAATATAATAAACTGGCAATTCTGTCCTCTGGGTATTTTGGGTTAATAGCGCCTTCTTTGTTATGCTGTGTTCTAAATGACAAAGGTGACCCAAAGTGCTGCGTGCTCACATTTAGCATGTGGCTAAAGTCTGTAAGTCAAACGTTTTCTGTGTGATACGGTCAGGTTGTTACAATGCTCTGGTATTAGCCCTGTCAGCTTGCAAGCTAGCAAAGAACATGCCTTCACAGGCAAGCAGTTTGTCTTCGGTAACGCAGTTTATGTCTGTTTATTTGTAGGGAAATGTTTTGTTTACATCAGTATTGCTTATTCTGAAATGTAAATTGGATCCACTTGCAGTGGTTTTCTGGCTGGATACTTTCTGTGTTTACTTAAGCGCTTGGGTTTTCGCCAGCATGCAGCTTGATAAGGTTGCGTAACTCACGTTTGCAACCTTCGTACGGTTGCCTAACGGCGTCTTCTTTCTTGCAGTGAGGCAGGTCACACAGAGGCTAAGCCTCACGAACTTAACGTTTAGCACGGAGCTAGCGAGGAACGCCCCCACGTTTCTGTCCGCTAAGGCTCTTTATCGTGATTCTGTACACTTTCATTGTTTGCACACCCGTTTTCAGGGCGACCCCAGACCAGCTCTGATGATATGTGAGAAAAGCGCCGCATCAGCACTTGACTGGAGCTTTACAGACTTGCTGCTGTAGAGTTTTAGCACCCTGTTCAGCTTCCCTCAGACGATTGTGGGTTTGCAGGTTTCAGCCTGTCGTCTTATCAGCATGTTATCGCTCACATTGGAGGGGACACTTCTAATCTTGAATTACAGCTACAGTTTTGTCCGGTTCTGTTCGCGTGCTCCTACCCTCCCCCACCCTTGCAGTCTGTCTGCGGTCCCATGTGCACCGCAGTGTTTATGGGGGCATGAAATTGCTCCAGAACTGGAGGCATCTTGAGATGTGCTTTACTCTTTTTAAATTTCCCTTCGTCTGCTTCTTTCGTCTCCCAGCTCTCAATGGCTGATGTTTTAATTAGCTCATTCTTAGAATGAGATCTTTAAGCTCCTTACTGCTCTCAATTCTGTGGTACTTTGTAGTTTCGCAATGCCAAAACTTGAGTTAATCTGAGTTAATCTAAGTCTAAAACTGCAAAGGAAGGCTCAGTAACGATGCACGGATATACAGCAAGTGACCATTTTGGTAGAGCATAAAATCAAGGTAGCAAGTTTCTATGGAACAGTTTCTCTGTAGTTGGGTTTCCGTCCAAACGTTTCGCCAATTGTTATGAGCGTTTATGAAATTTCTGCAGAAAAAAATGCGAATGATGTTTCCATCCACTACAGTTATGCAAAGAAACTTTAGATGGCGTAGGCTAACACAATTAGGGGTGGCATTGAAACAAACAAATGGAGGGATTTAACACGGAATAATCATAACAGCCATTCAGGACTGAAATGTGTGACTGTCTGTAACACATCCCACCTCTTCATTCATTCATTCACTTATCCGCGTAATCAGGTCCATCCTAATTTTAACAGCTAACATTTAGATTCAATCGACGATAAAATCAGATCTAAATATAACGAAACCGATGTTTTGTTTTTGGTCTGATCAGGTTGAACCTGATCCATCAATGACAGCTTGATACGTCGACGTTTATTCAAAAAAACCCTTTTTCATCATCTATTTCCGCATTTCGGCTTTAGCAATATTCTAACTCTTCCACCTCGCCCGAACGTCAATCTCTCTTTGCGATATTTGGGTGGTTGTTTTTTTTATTGTGGACGTTTTCCATTTTCAAAATTCGCAAAAACTTGGTGGATGGAAAACCCGCTTGTGAATCCACACTAGAAAGGGAAAATTGGGCGATCTGAGCAATGACGCGTCGGTGCTAGACTAGCCTGGGTCAGTATTTTAAAATGGTCGACCTTGTTAAAGCAATCATCCGCTGATCTGACGGTACTTGTACAGCGCTTGCCTGTATAAATGAATCACTTACAGTTCAGTCTGGCAAAGCAGATTTAAATCGAGATGCGGTTCATAAGCAAACTTTTAAACTAGGCTTTTAAGCTCTACCCGCTCCATGAAGGTCCCGTTTGTATGTGTCGTGTTAAGGCTGTATATGTAAATGGAACAAAAGACGTTCCTGGAAAAGGTAGCTTGGTGATTATCCGTGTTTTGAGCACGACAGGGCGCACCCATGCCCGCATTCCACCATATTTACATTGTAATCTTCACAAGCCTTCATCCGTGCCATAGGTTCTAAACATAGCAAGCACTCAGTGGGCCTGCATGCAGACAGGCGACTGGGACAGGATTTCAAAACCCAGCGACTTCCTGCTTTAAGCCAGCCAGAGCTTTTTCCACCAAACTCTAGCATGAGTTCGGTGTATAGAAGTAGGGTTAGAAGGGTTAGAAGTAGGGTGTTTTTTTTTTACACATATCTGACATACACAGTTTCAAATGATGGCTAAGCCAGAGCGTTCACACTTCCTCTCACAGCACACAGGGGCTTTAACGAATAGCTTTCCAGTTCCTCCATGCAACCCCTGCTGCCTGGTAATCCCACATGTGCTAGCTTGGTGAGTGAGGCCTCTTCTAAAACACATGGATACTGTACACTCTTGCTTCAGATCACTCATTCTGTCTTTGTGTGCCTCCTCCTACTCCTCCTGTTTGTGCTAATGGCCTAATGTAATATCAGGTCAGAAGCATTATATAATGCTCATATTATGGACCCTCCTTCTTAGCACACGTTAGGTTGGTTCGTACCATTTGTGTCCGTACTGTTTGGCTTTGCTTGGTGTCTGAGTGGAGCTCTCGGGTTAACGATCAGGTTACAGCTCTCTTGGTGTCTCTGTAAGGGGCCCCAGTCTGAGACCAGTCTGCTTTATCTCGGTTCAGCTCGTTTTGCATTAGATTAGCAGACGCTCATATAAACTCAGGCATGTTGGAAACGCAGGCTAGAGTACGACCAGGTTACGCCTCGGTATAACACGTGTAACTACTGCGTAGTAGAAAAACCCGTGCATTACAGGTTCTTATTTTAGTAACTGCCAGCACTGAACCACTGATTTGGGTAGGCAAACTGCAGCACATGCAGCATTTGAGAGCCTGGTTTTTCGCCTCTCGGAAGCCAATGCTGAGTGCAGAGTGAAAATGAAGTACGAGGCCGCCCTTCCCTCGTAATGAGAGGAGAAGGACCTGGTGAAATTGGTGCCAACTAGGTGTAATGTTATGTGTTCAGAGTGCTAGTGGTTCATTTTGTTTCAGGGGCTTTAGACTGAGGTCTGAACGCTAAAATTCTGATTATATAATACCATGTGGGAGGGAACAGGGGTCAGAGGCTGCCCCACTTGGTCTGAACAATAATAAAATTTTAATTATTGTTCTTTACGCCATCATTTGATGTTTTGTTTACATTTTTTATTCAATTTATTTTCATGAATATTGATTCACTTTGCATTAGCCATGTGCATAAGTAGGAGCTACAGAGGGGAAAAAAAAGTATTTAGTCAGCCACTGATTGTTCAAGTTCTCCTACTTAGAAAGATGAGAGAGGTCTGTAATTTTCATCATAGCTACACTTCAGCTATGAGAGACAAAATGAGAAAAAAAAATCCAGGAAATCACATTGTAGGATTTTTAAAGAATTTAATTGTAAACCATGGTGGAAAATAAGTATTTGGTCAACAACAAAAGTTCAACTCAATTCTTTGTAACATAACCTTTGTTGGCAATGACAGAGGTCATGTAAGGTTTCACCAGGTTGGCACACACTGTAGCTGGTATTTTGGCACATTCCTCCATGCGGATCTCCTCTAGAGCAGTGATGTTTTGGGGCTGTCGCTGGGCAACACGGACTTTCAACTCCCTCCACAAATTTTCTATGGGTTTGAGGTTTGGAGACTGGCTAGGCCACTCCAGGACCTTGAAATGCTTTTTATGGAGCTACTCCTTCGGTGCCCGAGCGGTGTGTTTGGGATCATTGTCATGCTGGAAGACCCAGCCACGTTCCATCTTCAATGCTCTCACTGATGGAAGAAGGTTTTGGCTTAAAATCTCACCATACATGGCCATTTTCATTCTTCCCTTAAGACAGATCAGTCGTCCTGTCCCCTCTGCAGAAAAACAACCCCAAAGCATGATGCTTCCACCCCCATGCTACCCAGTAGGTATTTTGTTCAGCATTCTTCTTCCTCCAAACACGACGAGTTGAGTTTTTACTAAAAAGTTCTATTTTAGTTTCATCTGACCACATGATATTCTCCCAATCCTCTTCTGGATCATCCATATGCTCTCTGGTAAACTTCAGACGGGTCTGGACTTGTACTGGTTTTAGCAGGGGGCACGCCTGGCACTGCAGGATCTGAGTCCCTCTCGGCGTAGTGTGTTACTGATGGTAGCCTTTGTTACTTTGGTCCCAGCTCTCTGCAGGTCATTCATCAGGTCCCTTCGTGTAGTTCTGGAATTTTTGCTCATCGTTCTCATGATCATTTTGACCCCAGTAAGTACTACTTAGTAGAACTAAGTAGGAGAACTTGCACAATCAGTGGCTGACTAAATACTTTTTTGCCCCACTGTACATTACGTGTTACAAAATGTTTTTGAAATGAAAACATTTGTACTCTGCTTAACGCTACAGGCGCCGTGCCAGCTTTAACTACACATACCCAGAAGTCCCGAGCGCCGGTCGTTTGACCGGTGACTTCCTACTAGTAGTGCTGTGCTGGATTTACCTACTTAAAGGTTTAAAGTGCTTAAAAGGTGGTACTCAAATGCTGTTCTGGAAATGAGTGTTTCTTGCACTGGACTCATTTCCTCTTGGTTGTTACGCATCGTTGCTGGTAGCCTACAAAGATTTCGATAACAGCCCGTTTCACAGGGCGCAATGCTAACTTTAAGTGGCACATACAAGCTTAAATAAATTGTGCTCAAATAGGGAGTTTGCAAGACAACAAGCCGACTTCCTTCTCCAAACGTCATTGCTGCATACTGTACTGTCAAGAAGGCTGCAGTGGTAGAACTAGTTTTCTTATGCAAACACGTCTCGCTTTTGGAAAGTACCTTAAAAAGTTGACATCTGTTTTACTCCAGACACGTCCTTCGTGTAGAACTAGTTTGGACTAGTAAAGGATGAAATCGCTTCTGCAGATGGAGTAACGGGAGATTCACCCGTGTAATTAGACTGGATCATTGTCTGGTTGTTGTGGCATTACTGTTTGCCAGGGGCCTTTTAGCCTAATTAATTTGCTGCCCTCACGTGTAGAGCTGCACATGTAGACTGAATTTACAAACAGGCGTATGCAAAAGCTCGGGCACCTTTCCAGTGCATTCAGCAATTGTCAAAATGTAGTATTTGACCAAGGGTGATCAAACTGGTCCCAGTACAGCGATGGTCATGCTGTCCTCGCCTTTCCCACACATCTCTCTCCCTGATCAGTTCGTTCTCCCACTCTTTGCGACTCAGTTCAAATGGGTTAATGTGCTTTTCCCGTCTCTTTTGTTTGTTTTGCTTTTCTTTCACCTAGTATTTCTTCCCCCCTTTGCCCCAAACTTCCTGCAGCTGCAGAGCGATCCAAGGTCTTTCCATTAAAACACAAAGCGCTGCCTCGGCCGAGCACACAACTGTGCTCACAACTGCGGTGTACGCGCTACACACCATTGTTACAGACAAGACACGGTGCTGAGCGTTCTGAATAGTAACTCTGTGCTCTTATAACCAGTTGCCCTGGGAATATCTGCATATCGCCTGTAGCTTGTTTCCCTTTAAACCATGCTTCTGAGCTACTGAGTGTTGTTGTTCTTAGATCCCATAGAAAACAGGCCGGATATGGAAAATTCAGATAGGAGTCCTTTATCAGTTGCCTAATCCAATATTTTCTCCAACCCCGCACTACTATATACGTTAAACATCTATATAGTAGTGGTGGGCGGTACACCGGTTTATGCAGTATATTGTTTTTAATATCCTAACAGTATGAATTTTTCCAATACTGCCATACCAGCAGCACAGCAGAAACGTCAGCTGTAGCACCTCAATCAGCAAATTATATAATGTTGGTCATCGCTAGAAGAACTACTTCGTCATTGCCGAACAGCATTCTGGGTACTGGCTAGCCAGGTGGCATTACATACACCACAGCCTAGCCTAGGAGTCTGTTAACAGCTAGGAGAGGCTCCGTCAGGTTAAGAAACAGAAAACAGAGATGGAGGATAAATAAAGTGAGACCGGAGATGCAAAAGAAGAACCCCAAGAAAGAGCTGTGTCTGCAGTCTGGAAGTTTTTTGGATTAAAATATTCTGACGCAGATCAAAAGGCCACCTTGAAACTCGTCGAATTCGGCTCTCGGTGCAGTTTGAGTAGAAAAATTTGCCTCGGTTTTTTTTTTGCCTACGATGAGTCGTGCATCCTGACTCCTTCATATATGATGCAATTTTGTGGGGCGAAGTAAACCCTATAGTAATGAAAGCCTTCACTATATATATGATGAAATACTTTTTTTAATATTCTATATTCAGTAGAATAAGCTATAGTCATGCTCTCTCCATAATCAAGGCACTTGCCAATGGGGCACCCGGAAGCTTCGTCCATTTCTGTGTGAAGCGAAGAGAGATGAATCAAGGCACTTGCTGACCTCATCCAATGGGGAGTCGTGCAGTCTTGGATGGTGCTGAGGTCTAACACGCCTTCTGTTTATTGAAATGAACAGAAGGCAGAGTTCACCTCTTTCTAGCAGAGCATGGTTAGCAGAGCAGCTGCACCCACTCTGTCAAGGTAAACTTCTCAGAAATGAAGCTGATAAAACAAATGAAACTGGATAATCAGCCAGTTTTTGTTAACATGCAGGAGATTTGCTAAGCCGTACGCCCTGCTCAGTTGGGCAGATTTTCCCCAGTGTGGATGTAATGCCGGATTTAGGGATGTAAACTCGAGGCTTAGTCAGGTGCTTGGTCATGTGAGCCTCGATGTGTAACGTGTGGGTTTGTGATCGGACTGGCTCGAACAGTCAGCGGATTGTCCAGTAATCTGGCTGCCAGATGTATCTGATTACATCTGTTGTACCTTCACAGCCAGCTGTTATAATCGGCGAGGAAACCAAACAGAGAGGGCTAATTCGATTGAACAGACAAAAGAGTGAATCTAAGAGGAGATAAACAAAAAAGCTCTTTATCCGCCTGATCTTCATGACTCACTAATCAGGGGGGTTGATGAGGTCACCAGACGCTTGATAAGACCTGGCTTCAGTGGAGGGATGTTATTTCACACCTAATTTCAATCTATTAAATGCGAATCATTTTTGTGCGTCTCCCTCTGCGAGTGTAAAGTTTGTTTACGCAACATTATTAATGGAAACCTTAAAGGACCGGGTCAAGTCCTGTCAGGTAGCGTCGTATGAAATTACGTAATTACTCGTACACCAAAACAAACATTAATGGCTGGACAGTTTGTTTTTTGAATGATATCTAATGTAATGAACAGTGAGTATCGATGGATTATCTAACGTCTCTGGAGATCATGAGGTGATTCCACCCAGCTGATATTTTCACTTTCAATCTGCTGCTGCTCAAACCGATCACCTCTGAGCTGAGTCACGATGAGGGTGAAAGAAGCAAAACAGCATTTTCCAGCATTTACATTAATTAAAGATTTGGTCCCACACAAAAGCGTTCCTGTTTTTTGCCTATTTTTGCACGTTTAATCCAAAAATGGTTTCAGAATTACTCCATCACCCATAGTTCCAGTATACCTGCATGTCATTATATCATATATATTAACAAACTTTCATTTTTGAGAAGTGAAACCATTTTTTGAAGCACATCTCGATAAATGAGTCACCAGGGGCATCCCGAAACAGAGATATTGGGACATGCAAACAATGCAAACTCTCAGAACACTGCTGAAAACTTGAGCTTTTGTCTATTGTTGCGCTGATAGTTCGGCCACTGTTATAGAATTCTTTCTGCTACATATTAGCAAGTCTTCAATGGTTTAATGGTTATTGGAAAATCTGGGTCTATACAAGTATATAGTATAAAATCAGCGATTTCTATAAACTCCTAAGATTAGATCTCAGGGTGGAAGCATCATTCCTAATGTGCTACATGGCCAAAAGTATGTGGACACGCCTTCTAATGAGTGATCTTTGTCATTTCTGGCACACTCACTGCGACGTTCAAATCCCCAAAATTCTTTCACAGCCCTCGATAAAAATGCTACGAGAATAACTTTGATTGTAAAGTGTGTCAAATGTGTCACTCTTCTCACAGCATGGGCAAAAGGTCCACGAAATATGCCTTTTGCCATAACTATGGTTGGGACCAGCCAAAGATCAGGCTTAGGGTTTCTAGTCCTGCCTAATAAATAGAATTGGTATAAGATTAAAATCTAAAGCTACTCTTAAAACTGCGATTACTGGCTCCTGGAATGACCTGTACCAGAGTCTCCAAAAACCATGAGTTTAAGAGATGATGATGATGAGAAAGTAGACCAAATAGAGGACATGCATACATTTTGGAAGCAAGTTTATACACATTTTAAGTGTAATAACGATCTTATTTATGAACATTATACACTTCAAATCTATGCAAATCCCAATGATGCCTTCAGGTCAGGGTATGCTGATCATGACCTCCAGTGCTGGAAAAGAACAGAGCTAAAAATCAACTGCTCTGAGTACAGATAAAGTGTTGAACTCATTGTCCAGGGTAATTGCACGTACATTACAGATCAGATTTCGAAAGTGCAGGTTACCCTGTAACACAGCCAGATACACTGCCTGGCCAAAAAAGGTCACCACCTGGATTTAACCAAGCACATAGTTAAATAGTTAAGAGAGCCACCATCGGATAATTACTTCATTGGTGATCATGTTTCAGCTGGGAACACGTTCTTTAACCCTGACTGATGCAGTGAGTAGCTTCTCATTTGTTAAACAACCATGTCAAAAGACATCCTGTGGTCGAGGAAAAGTTAATCTGTTTCAGAAGGGTCAGATTGTGAAAGAGTGGTTCAGGGAGCATGAGCCATCATTATCACACATGAATTGTCCACCACAGATCCAGACCTGAACCCCATTGAGAATCTTTGGGATGTGCCAGAGAAGACATTGCGCAGTGGAACATTTAGAGCAGTGGGATTTACAGCATTTAGGAGACGCCCTTATCCACAGCGACTTACATTTGATACAGTCTTACAATCCTTAAGCTTAAGGGTCTTGCTCAAGGACCCAACAGTGGCAGCTTGGCAGAGGTGGGACTTGAACCCTCGACCTTTTGGTCCATAGTCCAGTACCTTAACCACTAGGCTACCACAGTCCCCATCGAACAAATCTCCCACCATCAATACAAGATCTTGGGGGAGGGGGGGTGGGGGTGGAGTGGGGAATGAATGCAACGCTAGACAGAAAGAGATGTTGCATTGCAAAAGCTGGTGCAAATGTGCCGGTAATTAAAGCGCGCCTGACCTTTTTTTGGCCTGGCAGTGTATGGTATGTGTTCTAAACTGAAACCAAATATTAGGTCAAATCTAGTGCAGACCACAGAGCAGGAAGTTAGACTTAATCTTTTAGAAAACGAGACTGAAACCAGTAGCTCTGCTCTGTTCGCACTGCAGCGTGATGCCTCTCCTATAATTAGAAGGACTGCTGGGTGTGATGGGCAGAAAGGGCATGTGGGGTAATCATCCAGAGGAGCAGGCCCTGCGATTGCGCAGTTTAGTTGCTAACTGTCCTTGCTCTCTCAGTGGTGCCTCTCTTCCCCGTCCGCCGTGCTCCGCTCCATTTTCAGAGCCGTCTCTCTCTTTCAATCTCTTTTCTTCCTGAAATTGCACGGACAGTAGGAGAGCCGTCGTCATTGGCCCGGCTGCACTCCGCCCACACGCGCGATTGGCCGGACCGTTCAGCGGGGGCTCAATCGGCAGCCTGGAAGCGTATGTAGGTCAGCGCGGCTGCACCGCGAGCGCGAGCTGTGACCGTGTACCCTGGCAGGCCTCCAGCTCGCTGCTTCAGTGCGAGAGAGGCGAGGAGAGGAGTGGAGGAGGGAGCGAAAGAGAAAGAGCTGAGTGCGAGGCCTCCTACGCTCCTGCTGTAACTCACCAAAAAAGAAACACAGCTGCCTTTCATTGCTGAAAGGCCCAAATTATAATGGTGGCAGCCATCTTTTTCTTTACGACAGAAATCACGCAGTCGTTTCGGGGTTCAATTAAGCCGTCTGACTCCGTCAGCGACGAGATCGCCTTGCTAAAAAATAGCGCGCGCTCGCAGGACAATGAGCGGTTGCCGTGGTTACCGGTCGGCTCTACTTGCTTTGCAGCGCAGCCCTGTGTTTTTCTGGCCGCTCCCTCAGCGAATGAGCTTACATGCCAAAAGTGATGGGGTATCATCACGTCCTGAGGTCTGTATGCGTCTAGGTAGTCCCTGTCTTACAACGGGGGTACGCACAGACAAATCCATTGGAAGTCGAATCGTTGAATGTATCGTAAAAAAAGAAATATCATATATCATATCACATAGGCTTAAAACTCGTACAGCATTAACACAAAGCGGAGTTTATAATAAAACACTGGATATCTCATGTAATTTGTTGAATCAAAAGTGAAAACCAACAAGGATTATCGTTGCAACCACGGCTTTTCCTCACTACATTTTCCTAATTTCCGAAATATTGTGCATTTACATATATGTTTATTATCACCAAGTCTAAATATTGTAAGTCGGACCATCGTGAGTACCCCTATACACCACTATCAACGATTAATATGAATTCCTAAACTTAAATCTCCAGTAGCGGGATGGAAGCATCATTAGTAATACGCTAAATGACCAAAAGTATGTGGACACTCCTAAGATCTCTCTTTAGAAGTCATACTCACTGTTGACATTCATAATATGAAGCACGCAGGCGTGGAATGTCCATTGACAAGCCGTGGGTGCTGCCGAACATCTCTGCGACTCCCAATATGACACATTTATACCGGTCAGAACCAACCGGTCAGATCTGCCTTGCCCTGCCCTGCTAAAACAATGTCTATAAAGAAATGCTTTGGTGTAGTGGTTGGAACTGCCACCTCACCACCTCAGAGATTACTAGTCGGAATCCCGGCACTTTTGCCTGTCCCCTTTGAAATCTGGGGTGGGCCTTGGACATCCAACCCCTTACCTGTTGCAGTCCTAACCAGGGGGAACTTTGTCACATCAGTGTATTTAAATAATGTTTTGCTGCATTGTTTTGGACTGTGATGGTACAGCGGTTAAAATATTGGAGTATGGACCAGAAGGTCCAGGGTTCAAGGCCCAACACAGCCAAGTTGCCACTTGTTGAGCCCTTGGGCATGGCCCTTAACTGACAATTGCTCAGATTGTATGAGTAAGTGTCACTGAATAAGAGCTTCTGTTTAATGACAGTCACAACAACACAGTAACGAGTTTTCCAGTTTGCGTGTTTAAATTGAAAAGATCTTATTAAATGTATTCGTGCGCACTAATCAGACTATTATGTGCATGTCAACACATTCCTTGCCTAAACAGCGTTCTTTGTTTTACCCTCTGCCCCCTCACGACGAACCTCGTCCATCTGGTCTTTGCAAATTCATAATTTGATCCTTCTAGGCTGAGTGATTTCCTCTGGGAGTCTGTGCCCTAAAAATGCCCTGCCTGCCTTGCCAGTTGCTGCGTAGGTCAAACTAAAAGTGTGGACAGCTGTAGTTGCTCTGCCCACATGGAATTTACCAGAGACTGAAAAACCTCGAACGCGTACGGCCTGTGGAGGGAAATCTGACCTATTGCGGGTTTGTAGACATCGACTGTCCGGGCTGAAAAAAAAGGTCTAGACCAAACGTTCTTATGAGCTTCGGCATGTCTGTGTTTTACAGGGAGCAAACTCTAAAAGCAAACACAGACAGACGCTGTTAAAAGCCTGTGCCAATTAATTATTCATCGAGGGAAGGCTCAGCCTTTAGCCAGCCTTCATACAACCCACACATGTACAGTACATACATTCTGTAAAGACTCGGTAATGTGATTCGTTTCGGGTCTGAGTGCCTGATTTCACTCGATTACATTACACAGCTCTATCTGATACCACAGCTACTTTCCTGGTATCTATATCCCTCAATCCACCAGTTACTGTGTAGAGTTTGAAGTGCTTCCCATGCCCATCTGGGATCCTCTGACCTCCAAAAATCATTTCAGTAGATGGCTTCTCTGTACCCTGCAATGTCCAGGCCCTATTCCTACATCATGCTCCATGTTTCCAGGATAAGCTGCTTCCAGAGCACGATTGACTGAATGCTCCATATCATGCAACAGCCATTTCTAGCATAAGCCCACAAAAAACAACTTCAACTTCTCAGCTGGTCTGGTGGTTTAGTATGTCTCTGCGGTAAGTTACAAAAGGTTGTCTTAGGGTTGCTTACAAAAGCCACAAAGGTCCCTGTAAGTCCCTTTAAGCCATGGTGTGAGAAGACTATATTTACCCAAGCGCTATACTTACGCTCTTAAACACACAGAAGAGCGAGAGCTAAAGAGAAAGAAGATCTGCATGAGAGAGAGAGAGTCAGGACACACCTTTAAACAAACGAATGGACGAGTGAACTGCTGTGTGTGTGCAACGGTGTAGCCCAGAAACAAAGTGTATCATGCCTTGGTTAGCTCACTGGAGTCTTGTGATCTTACCACCAGTTCTATCTGTCTGGAAGAAAAATGTAAACGTATTTCCGTTTCCACCGGCTGTCTAAAACCGCAGTGACTAGCGATTGTGTAACACGGGGTTATGTTGCTAGTGGGTTTAACAGAAGATTGGCTGTTTGGTGCGCTGACCTGATCTTATCTGAATGCTAAAATTATACTGTATGGCCAAAAGCATGTGGAAACCCAAACAGGAGATTCTAAAGTCATGGACCTTAATGAAGTTGCTGATCGTTTGCCAAGTCATTCCACTAGATTTTATGACATGACTGTGGGGATTCAGCCTCAGCACCTTTTGTGACGTTGGGCACTAATGGGCGCTTTCGCACCAAACAGAACTAGGGGACTCATCGGGGAGGAATTACACACAGCGGAGCACCCCGGAGAACTACATTTGTTCCAGGGACTTTTCTTATTTGAATTCGCACCACCAGTATTAATGTCACTAAAGTGAAGTAAGCCGGGGAATTTCTATTAGATGACCCACACCTGTTGCATATAGGCTCCCTGCAGCCTGAGCTTTCCTTTTTTAATGCGACGAACTGTTAGCGGTGTGCAAGTATATTTAAAAATATACAGCCCAGTAGCCCAGTAATAGCCCCAGAATATTTTTCCTCCAAAATACAAATTTGGTGATTCATCCAACAGGTTGCTTGGTGATTTCCACTGCTTCATATTCCAGTGGTTGTATGCTTTACACCACTCTTGTTCCAATGTCCAGTACTGTGTAAAAGTCTTAGGCCAGCATTAGATTAGATATTGTTTTGCCAGTGGTATAATTGACCATATAAAATTATTTCTCAGTCTCTTTATTGGAATGCAAACAGAAAATACAGGACACTTGTATGCAGCATTAAAAACCGAAGACATTCAGAAAAAACAACAGTGACCTTGCCTTACACTTGAGCAGCTTCAGTGGGATGCCAAGTTGAACCTTTCTACAGTCCAAAGAAGCTTGATGCTTCATGGAATGGTCATTATGGAAGGGCAGCAGCCAAGAAACGACTTTTTCGTAAGGGGGGCAGGGTGGAAAGGCGAAGATGTGCTAAAGCTGTCAAAGATTGGAATGAAGATCAGCGGAAAATAGGATTATTTAGTGATGAATCCAAGTTTGAAATTTTAGGGTCCATTCGTCAACAATCAGTTTAAGATGGTCATTATAGCCTTGCTGAAACAACAAATGTAACAACTGCTTCGGTTCACAGATCACAGGGTATGTCGCGTTAAGATCGTGTCAACTGTAGCTGCAAAGCATTGTGTTTGCATAGTTTGATACTCATTTTACACCAGAAATTGGAAGCAATAGAAACAAATGTGCTGGCTGTGCAAGTTACACTGTCTGTCTTGGTTTTCGGCGAACTGGTTTGTAATTATAGTTGGCTTGGTTCCATATTGGTGTGTTGTTCTCCCACGTGCTTATTACCTCAAGTGCCTGGAGCATATACGCAAAGCATCTGGTGTGGATTGACGCTTCATGTTTGCGTTACATGTCTAGTGTGAATCAGGGATGGGCTCCTGTAAGGCTTGGTCAGCCATTAAAACCCAAACCCTTCAACTCTAAAGGTGAGTCCTGAGTGAGTTTGGGACTCAATAGTTAGACAGACTGGGACAGCTCTTGACTTGTTGGAGTGTTGTTGGAAAGTAGCATTTCTGTGAGACGTGCCATTTGGAGGTCACTGGGTTCAGCACATCCCATTCTGCCAGTGTTTATCTATAGCGATCATATGTTTGGTCTATCCATTTGTTAGTAGTGGGTGTGGGTGAAATAGCCAAACTGAATATACAGTCCATACAGTATCTATTGAGAAATCATGAAACCCTGTCTTACCTCTTGCATTTGCATCACAATGCACAGAAGTTAAGAGGATTTCAGAAGCTTTAACTACCTCTGAGTCCTATACAAAGCATTATTAAGAGGTGAAAAGTTTATTGGGACCCTCGTCCAAACTGGATGGCAAGCCAGGAGGACGTCGATCAGGGAAGCTACCAAGAGGTCTGTGGCAATTTTGAAGCACACGTCTGTATGGCTGAGATTAGTCAGCCTGTTCGCGTGACAACAATCTCGCAAGCTTTACCCAAAGCTGAGTCACTGTAAGGTTTTAGGGTTAGATGAGACCGAGATTAAACTGCACTCTAAACACTACTTTTGGCCAAAACTGTGCCATACCTACTGTGAAGCATGGTGGTGGTAGCATTACCTTGTGGCGGTGTTTTAGTTCTTGGATGAAAAATGCAAAATGACACACATTCCTGAGGAACGTCAGAGCTAAATATACATCTGTAGACTTGAAGAAGCAATCCATTGCGCCTCACCACAAAATTTGCTTGAACTCGATCAATTATGCAAAGGAGAAGAGGCAATTATTTCAGTGCACAAGTGAAATATCCAAACAGATTTATGGCTGTAATCAAAATGTGGCTCTACAAAGTTTTAAATCCAGGACTAGTCACTTTTCCAACCCTGTTATTCATACTCATATTTTTTTAAATAAATTTGCAGAAGTTGGCTTTTTGATGTAAGGCAAAATGTGGAAATAAATCCGAAAAATATATTTTTAAAACAATGTGATTATTTCACTAATTTGATGATTTCATATAGGTACTATGTGTCCTTATGATACTATTAATGTGATTTTTGTTGATTTTTATATTTGCTATGTGTTAGTTAGTTAGTTAGTTAGTTACTATATGTTGTTTTTTATTATTCAGACTCAGTAGCTTTGAGTTGAGTTTTAGTACTTTTTGGGTGTCGTCTGAATTCATGAACACACCCTGTACGTTTTATGCCAATGCTAGAAATGGTAAAACACTTACTTACAGTTTTTACCATGTTTAACGACCGAACCGAATATGAGATTCAGGACACATTAATATTTAAAAAAGACTACACGAGAACTCATGAATATTAACTTGGGTTTACTTTTCATTTCTTTTCCAAGGTAGTTTCTAGGTATAGTTTGTTGTGTAGTTTTCATTTGTGCGTATTATTCCAGTTTGCACAAAGGTTTCTGCAGTTTTCTTTTTTTTTCTGTTATCTGTGCTAACCCTGGGTTGTGCATGAAGGTCCATTTGCTTTCTCGGCGTTTCTCTGTGAAGAACAGGGTGCAGCTCCGGCGGAGTGTGTAAGTATTCTGGCAGGAATCCAGCACGAGGGTGTGTGAACGCACTGACAACGAGCCAGAAAGCCCTGCGCAGATGCGGGAGGTAGTTGCTGGCAGGCTTTTGTTCGGGTTGCGGTCTTGCAGCCACTCAAGCAGATGGGAGGGGGTGGACTAATGATATGAGAACTAGATTAGCATGCGAAGCCTTGCAGTTGCTTCGAAAGTACAGTATGTTCTGCAGCTCGGCACGTGATCCGGAGTACTGTACGTCGCTGCTAACAGTGCCCTGAGGTATTCAAATTCAACCGGAGACGCTCGCAGACTTGTTCGTCGAGCTTACTTCAATTATAGTGTGCTAACCAAATAGCAACAGGCTAGTTTTTCAAGCTGCATTTAAACAAAGAGGTCCAAACTAAAGCACAGTGGAAGACTGTTGCTCTCTGCCTCTGAGAGCTGTGCATGTGCTCATGAGTTAAAGTATCAAGCGTGGTTGGTTGCCAGTGGTAGGTGTTTTAAGTCAAGACTGTGATGTTTTAAAAGGCTTTACATAATGGCTGAGCGCAACATCCAAGAAATGCTCACAGTGAATCCATCATGCGTTTTCCCTGTTGTGCACTCGCACATTACCAAAGCGCAAGTGGTGCTGGCGCGATAACGAGAGGGAGGCAGTAAAATCGATATTGGAGCGAGAGGTGGGGGCTCGATGGGTTGCAATGGGTTTCGTCATGCTTCTGAGCTGCATTTCTGAGGCTAGAGCTAAGCACTGTGCACCTTACAGCGCGAGAAGAAAGCCACAGAGGGAGGGAGAGACGGAGAACGAGAGCGAGCACAAAGGAAACCGAAGCGCAGTGACTAATCGGAGTGTCTTGTCTGTTGTACAAAGAGAGGGTCTGTGCGAAGGCACAAAGCAGTCAGACAAAAGTGCACAAAGTCGAAGCAGCAGGGCGCTCACGGGTCACTCGCATTCGTTTGTTTATTGAGTTGTTGCTCGTCCAAGTTCAGCCGGTTCAACAGGCGTTCGATTGGCCTGTGAAAAATATGACGCAACAAGTCATACAGCGAGTCCAAATTCATTTCAGGTTACTCTGGCTGCTGGACAAAGGAAGGAAGAGCGGACCCTCGGGAGGCGTGACGGTCTGAAGGTCTTTCACACCGAGTGCCATTTTTAACGTAGTGGGACCTTCACGCTTTTGTCACTCCGTGTCCACTTTGGCGTTCTGTAATTTCCCTTCTCTTAATGTGTTGGCGATTTCGCCGTGTCTTTTTCACATCGTCAGCTTAAAAAAACAAAGACGCGAGCTGAGTGCAGGAAGCTCTAGTTTGTGTTTTTGTGGGCGTGAACAGATTAGAATGCACTTAGATAAACAGGAAAATGCTTACGTACAGTCACTGTGAGCTTGATCACCATCATTCTCCAGCCTTTCAGTTCTATTCCAGAGTCAGCGTGTTGCTCGTCCTGTAAGCTCATGTGCTCTGCTGCTAGCAGGATGAGCTGTTCTGCCTGACGACCGAGCTCTGATTGGTCAGCCTGATTGTAACGCGTTGGCTAGCGAATTGGAGAGAAAACAATGAAGAAAGAGCCTGTAAGCGGACACATGTATTTCTCTGATTGAAACTATAAATATGGTCCACTGAATAATCTGAGATGTCCATGGCTGCACTTGCTTGGCGGTATTTTAATCTGATCCTAAATAGCGATCCACATCAGGCCACTAAATAAAACTTTGTACACACCAGTGGTGGCTGGTGGTTTTCAAAATCGAGGAAGCACAAAGGTTTGTTTATATCTATTCCCATACATATATAGTATGGCAGTATTTCTATATTTATTTGTATTTAGATATAGTATATATAAAACCCCTAAACTGGCCGAGGAGGGTCTCAGGCATGCATGTGGCTCCTGTAATGCACATGAAGCTTTCGCTCACTTCGTTTTCCAAGGCCAGCTCTTGCAGTGCACCATCTATATCCCTCCATTCAGCTGCAGTTAGTTGCCTAATATGAAGTCATCTTACATAATAACACATCCTGTTAGTTTATCTTTATACATCCTAAATACAGTAGAACCTCGTAATTTGAATGTAATTGGTTCCAGAAGATGTAGTGACTCCCAATTAAAGTCAGAATCAAATTTCCCATAAGTTGTAATGTAAATAGGATTAATCCGTTCCCAACCCCCAAATGTAATTAATGAGACATGCAATAAGTGAAATATAAAGACATGAAACAAAGTGTTGAAAAATCTCATGTAATTTAGTGGGTAATGTATTGAAAGTGAAAAGTACAAGCAAAACACTTACTCTATTGGTGAACTCCGGGCAGTAGCATAGCTGCTCATGCTAACTGCAGCCTGTTTTCTGGTGGAAGGTTGGCTCCTAACCTTTGTATTACCCATGGAGACTTTTTTGCACTAAGAATACAGTGGTGTAGATGTAAAAGAAAAGAAAAACACGATAAACACAGCAGAGATCTGCACTGAGCAAAGGCTTGTGAATCTGAATCACTGAATCACTCTGGGCTGAATCGTGAATCACGAATCATGAGGCAAATTTTTGTAAGGCAGAATGCATCGAGAACCGAAGGTGGTCGGGACCTGAGGTACCACTGTATATCCAATCTAATGGTGACCTAAGAGTTTTGCAGAGTACTGTGGATGAATGAGAGCAATCTGTCTCAGATATGGGCCAAAATCAGAATTGGAAATCGGAATTACAAAGCTTTGAGGCCTGTTTTGGGTTGTTGTCCTGCTTGCAGTACGAATCCTTCGACACAAAAATCCAAACATGAATTTTCACCAGGGCTCTCAGACTTTTGCTCTTATTGTACATACGGCTGGGTGAATGTGTGTTTGTGCCAAGTCTATGAAGAAGTGCCTTTGTCGGTACTGTCAGAGGTAGAGCCATTTTGCGTACAGTGTGTATTTGTGATGCATCTTTCGTTTCGACTGCAGAAGAGGGAAGTCGTGTCACTTCAAGGGAACAGGACCTAAGTGAGGAGGGGTCTGAGAATTGCTGGTATAGCAGTAAATCCCATGACAGATGTTTTGCTACGGGTTTGTTTTACTTCCCTGTTTCACTTTGCCCAAGAAGAGACGGCGCAGGAACAGTCACCAAAAGTTTCGTCGCCTTGACTTTGATGCTATCTACAGTAGCATTATAATGCTGAAGGTTAATTCTTCTTTATGGTGAACATTAACAAATGATGTGCATATGGACTGCCTCACCCTAGAATGATGAGCTCAGCAGATTTCAGTGTGGGCAAACACACACACGCTGCTCGGGACAGATAAGGCTATGGCTCACACTCAGCACTTCGTGAGATGATCAAGGAGGCCAAAAGTCAGAATGTCTCGGCTGTCCCACGAACTACAGTAGGACCACAGAACCAGAAAATATCTAGCTAACGTTCTGTAAATCGTGTCCACCTCGTGTGGCATTCGAGATGCTACCCGGGGCCCCTTACACCAGCCGCACCCTGCTGTTTCTTAACATTCGGTCCCTCTCCTTTAAACACGCTCACATAGGAAAACAGAGCAGAGCAAAGCTTTTCTATAATGGAGGCCAGATGGGCACGCGAGGAACATGCACACACGCAAAAGGTCTGAGCCAAACACCAGTCATGTCATATTCATGGAGCACTTCTTCAGTGGCTAGAGCACTGCAACAACGAGAGTCTTATTATCGAGAGTCTTATTATTTGCCCCATTCCAAAACGTATACGACACGTCCTTTGCTTCCACTGGAATTTATTTTAAATGTTGTAATTCAGACAAAACTGCAATTTCTTACTGGAAAAACTAAATTATTACAAATTGCATTATGTATCTTAAACATGCCTCATTCATTTGCATTGATGTGCCCCCGCAATAGTCTGCGCCACCCCTAGGGGGCATGCCCCCCACTTTGAGAACCACTAACATTGACATGACGTTTTTCCGAGAATATAGTGGAGTAAAAAGTAAGATATTTGACTTTGAAATGTAGTGGAGTTCAAGTAAAAAGTCACCCAAAATGGAGAGAGTGAAGTAAAAATACACGAAAAGTACTTAAGTACAGGTTCTTCGTTCCGACGCATCCATCGTAAGTTGAATTTATCCTGCACCAACTAGTTTAGTGTAGCGAGCTTAAAACACTTCCATTGTCCTACACTTGGGCAAAGTCATTACCACAAAGCTTATTTTCGAATAAAATATTTCATATCTCAAGTAATTTATTGAATAACGTATTGAAAGTGAAAAATAAAAATTATTGCACCACCACGGCTTTTCCTCACTATATTTGCCAAAATCCAGAGTACAAGTTCTGCTGAATTATTTTATTAGTTTGTGTTTATTATCGGATTCCCATCGTAAAGTTGAAATATCGTAAGTTGGGTCATCGGGGAGTACCTGTATAGTAATGAGTTCCAGAAATTTGGAACTGTCCACCACTGGTTACTGATTACGCCCCTTTGAGACGTCGACCTATCATAATAAAGAGAAGCGTTTCGTTTTTGCTGACACTTTGCATAGAAATGTATATTAATCCAGATCTGAAGGAACAGCTCAGGCATCGCGTGGACGCACACACACAGTGAGTAGATGTTTCTGAGGGAGGGGAGGCTGAAAAGGGAACCCAGCCACTTCCAAGCCCTGAGTAATGGACCAAGGGTCCAGGGTTTGCATTCGTGTCTTAGCTTCCTCATGTATCAGTAAAGTATGCAGACGTTTGTCATATTCAGCTTTGTTCCCTGAGGCTGTATTACCAGGGGTGACTTTTGCACAAAATTGTACTTGGGTGGTACCAAATTGAACCCCGAATCCATCTATATCATCAGGATCAGCCATCCAGCTGGCTAAGAGTGAGCCATGTTTTGGAGTGCAGTTGTATTTTAAGAGAGACGGCTGAAATACAGAAGCACTAAACAGTATCCGTTACACTATCTGCCAGTCCCTCAGGCATGGGCTGATGTAACATGCATGTATCTTGCCTGACTAGTAGATGTCTGGTCAAAGTTCCAGTCGAAAGTGTCACTGCGATATCAGTTTTTGCCAGGTGGAGCCCAACGTTAGAGCACACAGTGTACTTTATTGTAGCTAAAAATACACTTATGTTGATGTGTTACACCATGCCTGTGTGGATAACCTTGGGTGAGTGTTAATGCCCAGAGCCATACAGGGCTTGAAGTTAGGATCTAGTGCTGGGTGTCCACTGCTGTAGTAGTCTGGTGCGAAGGCTGAGCGATTGAAGATTGTAGGTGTGGATGCACGGAAGTGATTTAGTGGTCTCTAATTAGCCAGTCTGTTTACTAATGCAAGGCAATTTGGGAGTCGGTAATCCTCCAGGGTTCAAATGCTGTCTGCAAGTTCTGTGCCATTTGTCAGGACTTGACAGGAAAAGCCCATTTAGCACGTCCTGATTTGGGGAAGCCGGTTCCACCCACTCAACCGGTCACATAAACTCCTAGAGGACTCTTCTGCTTTCTAAACATTCCTCATAAATCATCTGGTAGAAAAACCAACCTAGCAAGAACACAAATTCAGGGACTAACCAAGCAAGAAGGTATCACACAAGTACAAGTACAAACTTATTTTATATTCTCTGTTACTATACTTTTCATAATATTGTATTCTCGAACTGATTATAGCCTATATTAAGGTATTTTATTTAATCCATGATATTTTCTTTAAATTGGATCTCTTTTCATTTTTATATCTAGTTTCTGTTTATTTAACCTAGAACTAATAATTAAGCATGCATATGTTACCTAGGGGACTTTGTCTGCTCCGAGGTGCTCTGAGTTTGTCGAAATACAATTTGGACATGTTAAGAGAAATGAAATAACACACTCACTCAAAAAGAGGAAAAAAAAAAAAGAAACAAGAAAAGACAAAAGGAGCCAAAATGAAACAAGGAACCGCTATAAAAGGAACTGGAGAGAAAAGGAGAAAGAGCTATACTTTGTAAAGATTTGCAATTAATAAAAGGAAAAAAAGTTTGGGAACCACTGATCTAGCCTGCCCAAGGAGGTTGAATTCCTTTTTGGCTCTCGGTCCTCCCTGGTTTCTTCCTTTGTAACATTTTTGGGACTTTTTCCTTGCCACAGTCGCCCGGATCTTTGTGAAGCTGCTTTTGAAAAAGTGCTATAGAAATCAATTTGACTTTGATATAACTTTCCACTACAAGACTTTCCACTGCAGGAGCTCCAAGAATTCGATTCAGTCCATCCACAAGGATTTAGCGAGATTAGACACTGATGCCTGGCTTGCAGTTGGCATTCCAATTTCTCCAAAGATTGTTGGGTGGGTCTGATATCAGAGCTGTCTAAAGACAGCCACCCCAGACGATGCTTGCCATTGCACATGGTGATCTCAGGCTTGTTTACAGCCATCGAATTTGGCTTTGCTTTCAGGGTGTGTGCAACCTTTTGGAGGCCCCTTTCTCTGGGCTTGTGTATTTTTTTTCAATCTGTGGACATATTGACGTACAAATACCACCAGATAAAAACATACCTAGGACTTGAAAGGAATCGGTTTTAGTCACTCGCGAGCATGGGTTCAGTTCCTAACGTTGCTGGATTCGGCGTTTAAAAGCAGTGCTGTTTTAGTCAATGAAGGTTCCTGCACAGTTTCTTTCTTTCGTGCTAAGTGTCCGGCAGGAAAACCTCGAGACGAGCCATGAATGGATCAAATAATCGGAAAATAAAACCCAAGAAGGAAGAAGCACACGAGAGGGATTAACTGTGTCTGAAACCGAAGCTGTCATTTTTTTCTTCCTTGCTCCAGCTCCTTTTATTTTCTCCACACCAGTTCAGTGTGTGTGTGTGTGTTTACACTGGCTGTCTGAGAAGGATGGGACGTACAGTTCTTGGCATGACCCAAAATGTAGAGGTACAGAACAAACTGCACAAGGCTGACAAATCTGTCCCGAGCTTCTCTACGTAGCCGAGTGCCTCTACGACTAAATCTCTTAATGCATTAAAGAGCTGGTAAATATTAACAATAATGCCTTAATGGCTCCCGAACGCCTGCGATGACAGAATGCAGCGGAGGTAACGTTCGTGGCTGCACCGGATACAGGAAAACCGTGTTATGTTTGTATTAGTGCACGTGTGTGATATATCAGACGCTGTGACAGCTAGAACACACTGAACGTGTTCCTGTTTAAGCGCTCTGATTGGCTGAGGCGGGTGGGTTGGGAAGGCCGACACCCCCTAAGTTCTGAGGTCTTTGGCAAACAAGGCTATCTTTCAGTGGTGGTGCACACATTTACACCCACAGCTATACTGGGCGCGTTTTCTTTAGACAGTGATCAACACAACGCATGGCCGTTCTCTCACACAGACCACAGATTTGTAGGAACTGACCCTTTCAGAAGGAGAATCAGTACTAGTGAGGCATGCAGGTTCAAATAGCTGATACCTCGGGTTATAACTGAGATGGTTTTAGTCGTTTACCACTTTTATTACCAGTTTGTTATTTCATTACTCATATTTATGTTTACAAGTCTGATTATGTTGTCTGCAATTCAGTCCATGGCAAAGTCTCATTCATACAGTACTGTGCAAAAGTCTCAGGCCACCATTAGATTTGTTGGATTAGCAATGGTATAGCAGCCATGCATAACATACCGTCGACGATTGGAGGCAAGAATGTCAAACTTGGATTCGTCCAACCGTAAGACTCTTCCACTGGTCTTCATTCCAATCGTTGTGAGCTTTTGCATATCTTAGTCTTTTCACCCTGTTCCCCTTCTGAAAAAATGGTTTCTTGGCTGCTATCCTTCCAAAAAGATTCCTGATCAAGCTCCTTCGGATTGTAGAAGGGTCAACTACAAGGTCATCCCGAAGAAGCTGCCAGACGCCAAGTCTGAGGGGAGATCACACTAAATGTTTGCCGCTGTAGCCTATATATATGTAATAAAGTATATATAGTCATCACCTTTGCTAAAACACTGGTATATCTAATCTAATGGTGGCCTAAGATTTTTGCACAGTACCTATTTATACATATAGTATATTTAAAATTTCACTCCAAATGCACACTGAGACTAACAAATACATGTTAATATACTGGGATATGACCCATAGTGGGCCACTAAGTCAGGGCCATACTGGTTTGTATCCTGCCTCTGGTGAGGTGAGGTTTGAGTTTTGAAAGTTTCAGGTTGAATCATGAGTCAAATTTCAAGTTGGGTGGAGACTCTTGTCACTCCTTGGTTGCATGCCGGGTTCTGTCCCTGCATCCGGGGTTGAGCTGGTATGGGCTCTCACCAATAGGTCCTGGCTGGCGGGGTGTTTATCTGGTAAGGGCTGTCGTTTCCACTTCTCGTTCTGGTCCTGTTTCGTCTGTTCCTACGTTCTGCCTTGCCAGGGGGGGATTTTCAGGATTGCTGAGTCCTTATGTGCCAGACCACGAGCGCAGTGCATGCTTGACAGAACTAAAAATAAACCAAATAACAAATTCAAGTTTAAAATTGGATGTCTGAAGGAAGACTGCAGGCTTGTGCTTTTTGTGAAATTTTACATACTCCCTCATTTTGTTTCCACCAGCCATCATTCTCCACAGTAAATATGTCATGGAAGAATGGAAATTCGTCCAGAATCGGTATTTTCTTCTAAGGGCAGCATTTTAAAATGTTAAATAGATGTTTGTCCTCTGTAGCATCCTTGGTCCTGGACGATGTATGAACCTACAGGAACGACGTGCAATCAAGTTCTTGTTTAGAGCGCAATCGCAAGCACGTATACACGAGCACAAACACATCCAGGCCAGACAAACATCTCCAAACACACGCAAAGAGACGCCCTACGCTGTCCGGAAAACGCACATTTGGTAGAAAGGAATGGAATGTTCTCTTCTCCGCTCCAGCACGTGGAGCAGCTGGGAATGGGCTTGGAGAGAGTGGAAATCTGCATGACATGCTTTGTGTTTTCACTAAGCGTATATTTGTGGGTCTGAGACTTTTTGTGTGGGGTGCGTGGGCGTTGCGTGTATAAATATCTCTCCTGCACATCATCGCCGCCTGGTCTGAGTTTATTTATAAACCGCCTCCTACAAGTCGACGTCCCGCAACTCTCCGCTCTAACTCGGTGTCTCTTTGCCCAATCGTTTAAATCAGAACTCTATTTTCCTTGCTCAGAAAAAGACCTCAAGAATTATTCCTGGAAAATTGGCAGCGCCCAAAGAAACGCTTGGCCTGCCTTCTGTGTTTTCTTCACTGAAAGTTCACTGTGGCTTAAACTTCCCCTGCCAAGCCCGTGCACACGAAATGACCTTGTGCTGAATCGAACAAGTCCGTGCCCTCGCAGGCATGGCGTGTGTACGCCTGAGCCAAACCGAAAGCGACATGTGGCATTGTTGGTGCGATTTTGTTGTTGTGCTGTACGAATTCTACCTGGAGAGGATTGGCTGCTTCCACGGGAATACATGTGCACATAAACAGAGCCGAATCCACAGACAGAGGAAGATGTAAACTCACAGGGAGTTTTTTCCATCACTGATTAAGTCATCAGGTAGAAGTAAAAGGTGCTCGATTCTTAGTGGTGGTATCGTCACATCTCCAGCTCATTTCCCCACTGGGAACCCGTTTACACTTGGTGTTTTCATGAGGCTTGTATCTGGAATGTATACAAATAAGATTTGAATGCCTGCATTTACACTTAATGGCTACTGATCCAGAGGTCTTCGAAGCTGGGCCTTAAATCCAGTTTCCAGTTCTGGACTGCAGGACCGATAAGCTTATTAACATCCAGCGATTACAAAATCCAGGACTGGTAACTGGTCTCAAGGTCCAGATTTGATGATATCCCCATGTAATATGTAAATTAGCTCATAACACTGGACCACTCCAAAGATCCCCGGTTCGATTCTGACGTCGGACTCCGTCTGTGTGCAGTTTGTTTGTTCTCCTCTTGTCCGTGTGGGGTTACTACGGGTACTCTAGTTTCCTCTCCCATCCCAAAGACATGTTAGGTTAATTGGTCACTCTAAATTGGCCCGGTGTGAATGTGACTGATTAGTATCAATGTAACCTCGTTCGTTCGAGCGACGTTAAAGCAACGTTCCACTGACCTTCATTCCAATCTTTGTGAGCTCTAGGCTATTTTAGCCTTTTCACCCTGTTCCCCCTCCAAAAAAGTGGATTCTTGGCTGCGACCTTTCCAAAAAGTGATCCTGATAAACCGTATTTGGACTAGATCCTGCAATAACTCAAGTGTAAGGGGAGGTCACTAAATGCTTGCCACTGAAGCCTATAGAATCTTTTTTAATACTTCAAACATCCTGTATTTTCTGGTTGTAGTCTAATAAAGAGACTGAGAAATAATTATACATGGTCATTATAGCGATAAAACAATTGTATATCTAATGTAATGGTGGCCTAAGACTTTTGCACAGTACTGTAGGCCGCCCACAAAAAGATTCCACAGTTTGCCTGCTGATAGCTGCTCCGGATACCCAAACGTCTGTACATATGCGCTGCAAAAAGTGAGCTTCACATGATGTCCCATTTAAATCCAGGAGTCAGTTTGCTTCAGCTGAGGACAGTCATGACTAAAGTTGAGGTTACCAGTGGCGAGTTACTGTCCAGAATGGGCTTAACACCAGAGCTTTGCCTTCATCATCACTGCTCACTCTCTGACCACTGTGGGAGCGGAGGAGCTCACGGGACTGTGCGAGAGCTTGAGCTTTGAACACGAAGACAAATCACTGATTAGTTTGAGAGACACGCTGATTAGTTATTATGAGAGGAGGCGAACGGAAAATTGCTTTTGCATGCATGTGGTTTAGTTTCTCGTATACTTGTGGACAAATCAGTGTCAGCGTCTGACCTACACCCAGGCCACAAAACAAGGCAATAATTTGAGCTTTATGACCTCGGGCCCTGCCCAAGCGTATTCTCATTGACATCCCACCCACAGAACCGAAGGAACGCTCGCTGTTCCACTCATCTCTGATTGCGAGAAAAGAATAAGAGGGGAGTTATAGTTGTGTGCGAGTGTGTGTAGTGCGTGGCTGCTGACATTGATGGATTGTTACCACATGTTGCTGATGGACAAAAAGGCCTCTGTGTTCCAGAGAGCTTCAGTGTGCAGCTGGGCTCTCGGGTTTAACATGCAACACACACACACACCCACACACACACACAGTGTTGGTGAAGGTATGTTCATGTTGAATTTCACTTGACAGAATGATCACTGTAGCTTATTAACGCTACACCTCCACCTAACCATAACCTTAATCTCATTAACCAGCAAATCTTTTGGCTCTTTTGGGTTTTCAGTTTTTGTAAACAAGCAATTAAAGTTGTAAGGATCAGCAAAGTCCTCACAAGATCAGAAATATCTGACGATCCTTGCCTTCTGGGGTCCCCATAAGTATAGCGAATGCCCGTCTCTCTCTTTCTCTCCTACACACACATATATGGAGTATGAATATGGAGTATGAACACTCTGAATAGCTGCTCTCAAGGATATTGTAAATGAGATCTTACAGTAGGAAAACAGCCATGGGTGTTGAACTGAAGAGGAAAATAAGAGTTGTACAGTCGCTGCATTTCTGACTGAGGGAAAAGTGGATATGAGAAAATGAAAACCTTTCATGTGTACATACCCTTCAGGATAATTTAAGGGCTGGTCCGTATCCCACCTCTGCCACTGTGAATTCCAGTGGCTTACTGGAGACTGAGGTCCCGTTTGTGTCCCTGGGTGTGTGGTACCTGGCACCAGAAGACTTCCTGGAATGTTCTTGGATCTCCTGGGGGTTGCTCAGTGCTCCTTGGGATGGATGGCTAGGTCTGCCCAGTGGTGCCTCCCACATTACACTAAGGCCATACTCATACTCTGCCCTTTTATTTTCCCCTGATTGTCCATCGTCCCAACTCCCGAGCCGGCCTGTGCTCGCTTTGCGCTTGGGCTCGAGCACACTCTCATCATCGCACTATGTTTTGTGGAGGAGAAAGGTGCGTTTTCACAGCACAATGGAACTCATGGTTGTACCTATTTTGGGGCTTTTTTGGAGTCATTTTGGGCATGCTGACACACAGCCCTCTCTACCGGTGGTCTGTCTGGACCGTCCGGAGCCTCAATCCAAAGATGTGCCCCCTCTTTGAGTGCGTAGAGGCATGTCTAGCAGTCAGCGATCTCTAACCAAGAGGTACACTACCCAAAAGTAGCCATTTTACAAGGAAGCAGGGGAAGCACTTTTATGCTCTCTTATGGCAAGACCCAGTGTCTAATCAGTCCACACCTGTATGTCAGATACTACATTTACAATGACGTACATTTGCGTTAAATTATGCAACCACCTGGTTAGTGTGCCACATATATCTGGTTCTTAACTGTTATCAGTTAAACACAAAGAAACTACAGACTTCAGTGTTAAAACACATCACCATGCCTGCAATATTAATCAGTGCTAACGTTTGCTAGCTAGCCTAGCTCACAGGTTCTGACATTCTGTTTTGGTTATGTGTCTTTGGCAACGTGTGCCATACAGAGATAGCACAAGCTTTAATGACTTCATTCACAACATGTTCCTCCATTGAGATTTTCATCATTACCTCCACACACTTCTTTCTCCAGACACATGCGCACATACACATACACACACACACTCTTGGTAAACATGGGTTTCTGGGACTTTCCATTGATTTAATGATTAGTGTAGCTTACTAAAGTTACACCTAACCCTAACCTTAACCTCAGTAACCAAAGGGAAACATTTGGCTCTTTTTGGCATTTCAAATAACAGCTGTAGTTTGTGTAAAAAAAATCAGTTTTCCACATGCAGACCGGCAAAATGTTTCCAATAGGTAAAAAATAGCAGATCGTCGAACCCCACAATGATATATTAACATCACACACACACACACACACACATATATTCACAACTGCAGGCACAAACACTGTCTTATCTCCAGAGACACATTGCTGAGTGAACAGCCGTATTGGTGGTATTTTTCTCATCTCATCTCACCTCACATATGAACAGGATAAACTGGTATCAATAGCCAAAATGGGCCCAAAATTAAAAAATTGGATTCATCACTCCATAATCCTCTGTTCCACTGATCTTCATTCGCAGCCTTTTCACCCTGTTCCCCTTGCAAGTGGTTTCTTGGCTGCTGCCCTTCCAAAAAGACCATTCCTGTTCAAGCTCCTTCAGACTGTAGAAGCATCTGCTTGGCATCACGATGAAGCTACCAGATGCTGCTGTTGCTCAAGTGTAAAGGGGGGGGGGGGGGCAGTTTTAACACTGCATACAAACTTCCTGTATTTTCTGGTTGTATTCTAATAAAGAGACTGAAAAATAATTATATATAGTCATCATACCATTGCTAAAACAACAGTATGTCTAATCTAATGGTGGCTTAAGACTTTTGCACAGTACTGTACACTGTATGTGTAAATGACGATGTGTGTACTGTGGTCATGTGCTGGATGCTCAGTATAATTATCCAAACATGTTTCCCTTGAGGTATTAACACTGAATATGAAATGGCATTGACGTATTTAGAAACTATTTTTAAAAAGACTCATTAACCGTTTGACGCGTATCACAACCTTTATATTGACTCACTACGTGCCACGCTTTGAAAGACAGATGATTGTATTGCAGACACAATAACGTCTGTTTTGTCTACGTTTCCTATTGACCAGCATTCAGAGGTACCTGTTGCTCCGTCTCCTGTGGCCTGTTGGACTGGTCTTAATACAAAACGATTTCCATCTCGTGTGTTACGACAATTAGTTGTGTAACTCGATGACTCATTGCGTCTACTCCCACATACCATTGTGTGCTCGTACGTGTTTGTAATGTGTGACTGATGAATACATTTACATATGCAAAGACTAACGACAGGAGCTAAGAGAGACAAATAGGCTCACAGATTTACATTTCATTTGTATATCCAACTACATTATAGACGGGAACTTTCTGATAAGTAGCGTTTGTAATGATAGAATCTCGCCCCCAAATCAGGTGTCAGAAATCCCAGTGAGATGTGTAAGGATGTGTGATGGTGGCGTACTGCAGTGATGGTTTACCTTCTGGAAGTTTCTCCCATCTGCACACAGCTAAAATGACCATTTGATTCTTGGTCACTTCTCCTAACAAGGCCCTTCTCCCCCAATTACTTACTTTGGTGGGGCAGCCAGCTCTTGGAAGAGCTCTTGCTAGCCTTCCATGTAAGAATTACAGAGGCCATTGTGCTCTTGGAAACTTCCAGGGCAGCAGAATTTTTGTAGGCTTCTCCAGATCTGTGGAGACAATCCTGTCTCTGAGATCTACAGGCAGTTCTTCCCTCCTCATGGCTTGGTATTTGCTCTGATATGCATTGCTAACAAATGCTGACCCTCTCTGGTCTGTATCCAGCCTCTGGTGAGGTACGTTTATGGAGTTGCGTTCTGGATACTGGCAACTTTAAAGGCAGATTGTGCAGTTCCCTGACACCTGAAGTTCGTGTTGTGCTCTACAAGCTCTCCAGAGTCTCCAGAGTCTTAAGGTTCCTCTGGGTGTGGGCTGGGTCTAAGGTTGTCATATGTCCAGACTTGGCTTACCCACAGATTACATCAAGGGTCCTTGTCTAGCTGACTGCAAAGTCAATAAAGCGATATTGTGTATAGGACATAAAAGTTCAGTTAAACTGTAACAGTTTATAGTCTCTGCAGCAGATCCGGGAAGCTGTTGGGTTGGTAATAAAAAGTTACTTAATTAAATTTTGTGAATTTAGTTCAGCCGGTATGTGCGTAGAGCACGAATCTGTTAATCATTTATCTCTCTCTGTGTTTGACAGAATTCCATCCGGCACAACCTGTCCCTGCACAGCCGTTTTGTCCGTGTCCAGAATGAGGGGACTGGAAAGAGTTCCTGGTGGATGATAAATCCTGAAGGGGGACGAGGAGGCAAGGCCCCACGTCGTCGTGCTGTCTCCATGGACAATGGAAACAAGTACACCAAGGGTGCACGAGGACGTGCAGCTAAGAAGAAGGCAACGCTACAGGCTGCCCAGGAGGGATCGTTAGAGAACGTGTCGTCTGCGGGTCTGTCCAAGTGGCCGGGCAGTCCAACGTCACGCAGCAGTGACGATCTGGATTCCTGCTGGACGGACTTTCGCTCAAGAACAAACTCCAACGCTAGCACAATAAGCGGCCGCCTGTCGCCCATCCTGGCCAATCCAGAGCTGGATGAGGTTCCAGATGATGAGCTCGGCCCACCCCTCTCTCCGATGCTCTACTCTAATTCCAGCAGCCTCTCTCCTCCATCTTCAGCCTCGTCAAACTCCAAACAATGCCCAGCTGAGCTTCCACGGCTTGGAACTATGAACCTCAACGATAGCCTATCTGATAACATTATGGAGGACTTGTTGGACAACATAACCCTCGTCCAGTCGACACAGCCAGGTCAGGGCAGCACCACCTTCACTTTTGCAAGTACCACTTCTTCTCCGAGCTCCTCCTCTTCCTCACCAAATGGAGGCACTAATGGTGGAGGGTTCAGTAATGCCCACTTTGGGACGTCGGCTGGTGCGTTACGACAGACCCCCATGCAGACCATCCAGGAGAACAAGCAGACTTCTTTCTCAAGCATTTCTCGTTTTGGGAACACCACACTTCAGGACCTGTTGAACTCAGACTCGCTTGGATCCCACAGCCACAGTGATGTCATGATGACACAGTCTGACCCACTCATCTCACAAACCAGCGCAGCTGTCGCTTCTCAGAGTTCCCGACTACGCAATGGCCTCATGCACCCCAAAGACCCGATGATGTCATCCTTTAGTTCGGGATTTAAAGGTCAGAATAGCCTTCTCCAGAACAACCGACATCATCAGGCCTCTAATACCCCGAGCGCCCTGCACCCTGTCCCTAAAAATGGGCGTCCTAGCCTGGCCAACGATATTAATAATGTAGTGTCTGCCAAGCAGCATCTCCAGCAGCAGTCCTCCATGTTGCTGAGTGAGAATTCTCTTTACTCTGCCGGGCTGAACGGAGGCAACGGAATGGGGATTTCAGGAACGGATCGCTTTCCCACAGACTTGGACTTGGACATTTTCAACGGGAGTCTCGACTGCGACGTGGACTCCATAATCCGTTCAGACCTAATGGACCCCGATGGACTCGACTTTAACTTTGATGCTTTGATGCAAAATGGTGTCAGCCTGAACCCTGTCGGCAACATCAACGGGACGACGCAGTCCAGTCAGAGCTGGGTGCCCGGCTGAGAGCAGTCACAAGGGTCAGTTAAAACAGCAACTCATAATGTACAAAATTAGAGCTGCAAAATGTGCTTGTAAACTATTGAAGAGTAAATCATTGACTTTTATGCGTCCGTCTACTGTAATGCCTCCTTAAATCCAATATCTTGCTTGGGTCCCTTGGCTGTTGGATATACACACTGAAAGTCCATTCCATCTAGAAATCCTAGGGTTCCAAAGGGCTGGCAAATTACTAACCCTGGCAAAAATGGTGGAACCACCACACGTTATGATGGTTCTCTTTATGATGGGCCAAAATATTTTTGTATAATAGCTGAACTGTGGCTTCATGAAGCGTACTTCAAACGTATTCAGTTAAATAATCTTAATTACATTTACATTTACAGCATTTAGCAGACGCACTTAGCCAGAGCGACTTACAATTGATACAATCCAAGCAATTGTGGGTTAAGGACATTGCTCAAGGACCCAACAGTGGCAGCTTGGCAGAGGTGGGATTTGAACCCTGGACCTTCTGGTCCATAGTCCAGGCTACCACAGTCCATTAATTAATGGTATTTTCTTCCAGATCAAATTGTAAATATATTGATCAAAAAGTATACACAACACGGGGGAAAAGGAAAACATGTTGGTAGATCAAGTAAGATGTCAAAGATAGAAAATGCAAAGCAATATGCCTTGAAAGTAGAAAATGCACAACAAAACAAATGAAAAACAAATGAGCAGAGACAGGAGTCAATGTTTGTGACAGAACTAAGAAATCCAATTTACAAACAAAAACCAGCACTAACGCCTAAACCGAAACAAACAAGGCTTTTTGGGAGATGATTCCATCATTTTTTTCTGAACATTTAGGGATCCCATATTTTTTTCCTTGTTCTGAAAAAATATACCACTAATTAAAATAACTGGATTTGATTTGTTTGAATTTGAGCATTCATCTATTAATCAAAAATTGGTGTCCTATCTGAATTTTCCAGTGTTAAGGCCAAACACCTGTCACACATGGCTCAGACCAGGGGTGCCCCAATGATGCAGTGTTGGACATTGAGACTTGGTTTTAGTTTAAAAGCACATAAAAGGAAACACACAAATTGTCCGCATTTCATTAAACTCCTTTTCCTACATTAAAGGTCATTTGGGTAAGACGTTTAGGAATTGCATTTTACTAGTTAGATGACAGGTAGAACAGACATTTGAATGTGTATTTATAACTTTGACTATGTAAGTGTCATGAAAATCAAAACCACTTTGACTGTAAAATTCATTCTGCTAGATCTGAGCAGGGTTCAGAGCAACACTAGACCCGAGCAGTAAATCTGAACTGAATCTCAGACTCTTGTAGCTTGACTGTAGCCTAGCATACACCAATAAGTGTGGTACAGTGAAACCAGGCACTGTAGAACCCGAGGCTGTGTGACTAACCGTTCTCTCTCTTTATTCTGTTCCAGGCTCAGAACTGCAGTGCAAAAAAATCCCACGAACAAATATCCATCCATCACAGACTCAGTCCGTCCATTGCCAAGCCTGTCGCCAGCACCAATCACTGGATCACACATCTGTTTACAGCCTACAAGTTCTGAGGAAGCCTTCCACTGACCCAGCAAACACATTCTCATCAGTTCCAATCAACTTCCAGATCCACAACAGGCCGACAAGCCTTTATAAAATCTGTTTCTCTCTTATGCCAGCCTGAAAAATCATTAAAACCATCTATAGCTTCACACATTTTGGACAGATGAAAGAGAAGGATGAAATGAATACGTAAAAAATCAATGAACTGAGAAAAAAGCATATTATTATTCTTTTTACCCCATAACCTTGCAAATTTCAGAACTAATGCTCAGGAGTTTTGTTTTGACTACATTTTGTTAGCAGTATAATCAGTTTTACATTTGAAGTAGTAGCCTATGATCAGAACTGAAGTAATACTTTATTGTAGCACAAAGAGAAATTACTTACTGTTTGTTTGTACTGTATGTAATTACAAAAAATATATATAAGACAGAAAAAGCAGTAAGTTCTGGCTTATTTGTAAATGTCTATAGCTGGTGGAAGAATCCTATTTAGCCAACGTCGGGAAAATGGAACGGAGCCCAACGAGTAGCCAAATCAACAAATGAATATACATGCACTTGCATTGCGAATGTTCCTCTGTCACACCGGGTGCTAAATAATTTGTGTCGATCATAATCTCGTCCTCTTGACGCCGCGTGCGTTCCCGAGACTTGAAGGGCAGAGTGCTAAGAATTAGCATTAGCGATTAGCATATTAGTGGCAGCATTCTGTGGTGGTAGGCGTTCCCTGCGGAAGCCGTCTATACTGAGCAAATACGATAAGCTATCTTTTGTATATTTGCCAAATTACTTGAACACGTAGGAGATGCGGGAGCCAAAATCAAGAGAAATTTACTAGCAAAGAGTTTAGGGGCTTCGGTCTCTATATGCAAACTACATCACCGTGACTCAGGGTTGAAAGGGGGGTCATGACAACATTAGGGTCCCTGTTTAGATCGAACCGCAACCTGGTTTGTACAGAATTTCTTTCAAAGTCGTAGGATATGTGAATATTATATTTACGCAACTTTGAAGAACCACGACGTGAAATAAGATGTTGCAGTTGTTTGGAGTGGGGTTGCCTCTCCGTTAAGCTTTTCTTTGCTTTTCCCATAAGTGCATAAAACAGTAGTTTTCACTTCACGAGGATCTGCTGCGGAGCTGCGTTCCAACCCGCAACAGCTTCAGCTTGTTCAATGTTGATCTTTGAAGGACTTGTGGGTGTGTTTCTTTTGCTGGAATATAAACCTCCAGCCTCTGCAGAGTGAAGCGCATTGGTATAAAATAATCAAGTCCCCCAATCTCTTAATGGTCTGTGTTTGTTTCCCTCTAAGGGTTACCCCCCACAGTGTACACCTATGCCTGTATGTAACTGTGCTATGCATTGTGTGTGAAATGTGTATACACCCTGCTTAAGGTCATGTAATATTGTAATGACAAAGTACCAGTTCTTGATGTATTGACGAGAATAGCGTGGGCATAATTGTTCGAGAGGTCCAGGCCACTCGTGTGTGTGTGGTTCGTTTTTGGTTTTCCGCACTGCAATCAGACAGGGGCTTCATGAAACGAGTCACCATAGCCAAACAAATGGCCTAGAAACCCCCACGTCAGTGATGGGTCAGAATGCAAGCGGACACATACCGGACGCTGCTCTAAGACGAGACGCGAGGTGGAATTCTGTGTCATTTGAGTATGAGGCTCGCTCCATGATCCTAAAGTGCCATCACATGTTTGAAGCACAATCTCTTCATGACCACAACCCACTTCATCGAAATTTCATCGCACACAGAAATGGCCTCACTCAACATGTTCAGTAACTGACCCTGCACAGAAAACAGAAGCACTAAAGAACACCTGGTGTCCTTTTTTTATTGGCGCTTGTTGTCCAGTGCTGACCAGTTGTTTTTTGAAGTCCACCTCTAAGGGATTATGACAGAAGCCCTGACTGACCCCAGCTGTTATATCCTCCTAAGTGTTAATGCCCATGCTGAGAATCAGGAATGAGTACCACTATTCTAATCCCTGACTTTAGCCCTCGTTCGAGCTTTCCCAACCATTGTCCTTTTGACCCCTCGATCCTGTAGTAATGGCTTCTTATCTTGATGTTAGTGGATCATTCTTTTTTTCCTGTGTACTTCTTTTTCCATTGCAATCCAGTTTGTATAAGAAATGGTCCGCATGTAAATAAAGCTTGATTGAGCTGTTATGTCTGTGTTTCTGTCTTCTTTAAATCAAGTAGCGTCTTATGTTGTTACTTCAGACTTGAGTTGAGCATCATAAGACTGGGTATTGGGGCACTTGGGGATGACTGGCCTTTCCTCCCTAGACTCAAACCTTGGCCATCATGGTGGTCGGTTAGCGTGTTTCAGACCTTTGCTTCACTCCAGTGCCGCCGGACAATGTGGGTAGTTAAATCAATATTTAAAGACTGAAAATATTCTCTCATGAAGAAAGTATTATAGAATAATGTCACACATTTCATGTATTTACTAAAATTAAATAAAGTGTTATTCACAGACACATGCACATTATATCACTGACCTTAATTCATACGTGCTGTTTAAAAGCAGACTGATTATCTGGATCAGGTGAGATCAATTTAGGTTAGAGCCTAATTTAGTAGAAGGTAGATTATCAGTGTCCCTGTTTGAAATAGACACAAGCAGAAACTGGAAACCATATGCCCCCCCAGACACACTCTCACTCACACACAAAGGTGTCTCGATATCCTGGTGGGGACTTTCCATTGACATTTTGATTACAGCAGCTAGTTACTGCAATGCCTACACATGCACTTAACTTTAACCTCAGTAGCATAATGGAGAGCTTTTTACTATTTTCTTTTTTTCAAAAGAAAGTCGCAGTTTCTGCCGTCTTCCCCATGGGGACGAGCAAAATGTCCCCACAAGGTAAAAAATGTCTGATGTTTCTATCCTTGTCATATATACATGATATATACCTTTGACTAGTTTTTCAAATAAGAGTTGACATTTAAAGAAGTGAGGACCCAAAAAAACAGTCCTCGCAAGTGAAAATTGCCAGGTTTTCCTCACATCGTAAGGACATTTGGTCCTTACAAGTATAGCAAGACCAGTTACACACTCACACACCCTGTCTGAAGGTCACACTGTTATGTAATAGTGCTTGTTGTGTCAATACATGTGTGTTTAAGCACTCGATGCTGACTCAGAGTTCTATTGTAAGCATGAATAACGCAGCGATCTAATGACAGCCAACAGTTTTTGTGTAGCACATTATCCTTTCCGTCAGTAAGTGACCCCTAAGTGCTAATGCTGATTTTACTTACCCTTCTCATGAGCTTACAAGGAGTATCAAACAAGGACATTTGCATGATGTTAGAAATCGGGTAGAGCATTTAGAAAAACAGTGAACAGCTAGAGATCTTGTCCATAATTCAGCACAGTAGTATTGGTTCTCTGTTCAAACATGCTTTATTTGCTGACCTTAGAAGGTCGACGATTCTGTCATATAATATAAGATTTTAGTGGCCTGGAGGTAAGAGTCAGATTCTGGAAACAGCACTTCCTGAGTACCTGGGTTTGAACCCTGGCACTGCTTTCAAGGTGGTGCAGATACTGGGCCCTGCGTTATCCAGGGAGCACTTTTGCCTGCTTTCAGTGAATTCTGGGCTAGGCTCAAGATTCCTCCGGAAAAATGATCCTTTAGGCCAGTGGCTCCCAAAGTGTGTGGCGGGCAGAGAGAAAATTTGATGAAAGCAATGAATAATAGACAGTAAAAATTGTAAGAATACCACTATAGAGGTGATTAATCACTTTATTTTGTTTTGTTCCATAAGTTGCAGCTTTGTATGTGTTTAAAATAAATTTCAGTGTAATTTGAAAGCAGAATGGAGGGGCTTTAAAATATCTACAAAAGGGGGCACTACAGAAAATAATCACTGTTTTACGTTGTTTCACTTTTTTTTATAGGTCAGTGTTTTCACCTTCTTTGTTTTCAAGCAAAGAATACTATCATGAGCCTATCTTGAAATTCTGGTACATCCTGGTCCATCACAGGGTTCCATAAACGCTCCATCCAACCTTCATGTCGCAAGCCCAGCTAGTTTTGTTCAACTTTTGAATTCAGAATTTTCCTCTTATATGGATGTGGATCTGACAGCCAATCAGAAACAAGTATGTCTCGTTGCCAAGGTAACAGAGCTATTAGTTGTTCTGCTATACATACTGAGAAGACAGATAATGCCGCAAGTATCTGATATGAGAAATGTCAGTAGACTTATAATGCATGCCTTGACCTTTTATGCATGTTCTTCTCCAAATGAAGGCAGTGCTGTGGTCTGATTGGTCAGAGCCCTGCCAGGGTCAGTGGTATGGGATACTGGAGAACTAATCTGCAGTGTGATGATGTCATTGCTGAAAGGAGGCTTTGTATGACTCAGAGAAAGACAGAGAGATGGACAAGCTCAGGTTCACTACAGCCCTAGAGTCCATTAAGCAGTAGAATCTGATCTTTCTCTTAGCAGTGTGAGGCAATGCAGCCTGGGATTTGTTACTGGAAACTATGCTTGCCGCAGAAGCATTTATGCAGCACAAAAGGCTAGAACAAGTACTGATGGATGATTCGGTGTGACTGGCAGGTGTGTTCCTTCAGCATCTTAAACGCTGCTCTATAGGGCCTGTGCACTCTGTAGGGTCTACAGCTGAGTTATACTGTAGACAGGAGTATTGTGTGCAGACAGACTATTTGCCGGTGGGTTGCCAGATGTCGGTTATGGAAAAATTGGACATGATAGTAACTTGGATGTACCTTTTTATTGCGAGCTCAAGCTGACAGGCGATTGTAGTCAAAACTCTGGACATACAAATCCGTGAAATTAGCTCAAACCGGGGTTGACAAATTTAGACCTGGATGACTGGATGAATGAAATGAATTTGAAACATTAGCTAATGATATAATAATCATGATTACTGAGTCTGACAGGAGCGATTCCAGGATCAGAGCTTTAGGGGGGCTGAGCACCCAATAAGACCAAGCCCTCTCCTTCCACCACCGATATATATTTTTTTTAACTAAAAAAACTACACGTTTTAACATAATTTTGGACCATCGTTCTCACACTTGTGAAAGCGAGAACTTATCAGCTTATCACAGACATACTTCTGTTTTTAAAAACAAAAAACAACAACAAAAAACCCCTACTTTTTACTCTTATTTTATTTTCTTATTTGTAATATCCAGCGTATCTTTTAATATAGTCATTTTATTAGCTAGAATTTCTATGCTTAGATTTTATGTTATATTACTTTTATGTAACCATAACATAACATTATCACCCAGTCAAGGCATTCTGACAACAAACAGTTAACTTCAACCTAGTATTTCTATACATCACTTTTGTTTCACTTCCTGTTTTCTGTCCTTCCTCAAAAATAAGAGAAACCATAATTGCACTGCTGAAAGGCTTCGCTCAGCTCAACTAATGTATAGATTTAGACATCTACAAACACCACACTGCAGGCATGTCAACACAGGCCACCCTGTTTTAGTACTAAATTTTGTTGTACGCAAGTATAATGACAATAAAAGGCTTCTATTATATTCTATTCTATTCAGTTGTAATATAAAGCGATCGGTTAATGTACATTTCCATTCTGTGACTTTATCTCCCTCTTCCTGTCTATACAAAAAAACATAAAAGCCAGAAACAGATGCACACAATGATAGATTTTGGGTGGCGTTGAGATAAGGACTGCAGTTCAGTCGAGTTTCCCCACGCAGAACTCAGCAAACCATTTTTGGAGCTCACTTTGGAGAACAGGTCCTTCCCCAGACTGTTGCCACAGAGTTGGAAACACGCACCTCTCCAGTATGTGAGTGTGTGCTCTATTGTATGTTGGTACAAAGAGCCACAGTACAAACCATACTTGGCATTATATGCATGGTGATGTTTGGAACTGCTTGGACACGGAAACCCAGTCCATGTGGAGAGTTACGGTGTTCGTTTCAGACTGGAACTCAGTTGTAGCTGCAACTAAAGACAGATTTATTTTATGCTCTGTGCTTGAGAACTTGATGGTCTTCTTCTTTAACCTCAGGTAGCTTAATGCTTGATTTTAACTCCACAGGAACATGAGGGTACTTCTGGTCTGTGTGGTGCGTCACACAGATCAGGCCCCAACCACAGCCTGAGGAGCTCTGAGATTCAGGAGCTTCTAGTAAGAAGGAAACACGCATGAAAATCCAGACTTTTGGTGCCAGGGAACCATACATCAGGATCAACTATACAAGGAAACTGAGCAGGAATCTGAAAGCTCACCTCACCAGAGGCAGGAGATGAATCAGGTTGGCTCAGGTGCCACTGTGAATCAGCACATTCCTGCTGAGTCACTCCGGCTCGTATCGAGGTGAGGTTCAAAGAGAGTTTCTGCGCAACACCTGCTGAGTTTGGTTAGAGTGTCGAAGTCAAAGTCAGATTTACTTTTATAGAATGGAGCATAGTCTTAAAGCAGCTTTACAATTTTGTATTATCTTCTGTTATCTAAGCCCAGTCCCAAACTGAGCAAGCTTAAGGTGACAGAGGCAAGGAAAAACTCCCTAAACATTATAAGGAAGAAACCTTGGGAGGACCAATTACAATTTAATTGTAAATCGTGGTGGATAATAAGTATTTGGTCACCCACAAACAAGCAAGATTTCTGGCTCTCACAGACCTGTAACTTCTTCATTAAGAAGCTCTTCTGTCCTCCACTCGTTACCTGTATTAATGGCACCTGTTTGACCTCGTTGTCTGTATAAAAGACACCTGTCCACAGCCTCAAACAGTCAGACTCCAAACTCAACCATGGCCAAGACCAAAAGAGCTCTTGAAGGACACCAAGAAGAAAAATTGTAGACCTGCACCAGGCTGGGAAGAGTGAATCTACAATAGGCAAAGCAGGTTGGTGTGAATAAATCAACTGTGGGAGCAAAACTGTAAGAAAAATGGAAGACATACAAGACCACTGATAATCTCCCTCGATCTGGGGCTCCACGCAAGATCTCATCCCATGGGGTCAAAATTATCATGAGAACGGTGAACAAAAATCCAGAGACTACATGGAGGGACCTGATGAATGACCTGCAGAGAGCTGGGACCCAAAGTAACAAAGGCTACCATCAGTAACACATTACGCCGAGAGGGACTCAGATCCTGCAGTGCCAGGCGTGCCCCCCTGCTTAAGCAGTACATGTCCAGGCCCGTCTGAAGTTTGCCAGAGAGCATATGGATGATCCAGAAGAGGATTGGAGGAAGAAGAATGCTGAGTTGCACCATACCTACTGTGAAGCATGGGGTGGAAACATCATGCTTTGGGGCTGTTTTTCTGCAAAGTTTTTTTCTGCAAAAAAACAAACTGATAAACATTGCCTGCTGTGGGTCCTCTTCCTATCTAATAAGTTTTCCCTCTGAACGCTCCACAGACATTCACTTTCTGACAACTGCTGATGTGATTAAAAGCTGTCACAGTTCATCACAGTTCAAGTAAACTCAACCTAAGTTCATCTTCTGTTATGCTCATATCAAGACTCTTATTTTCAGCATACTAAATCTAATACCGTGTCTATTTTCGACACAGCACTGTTCACCTTGTGCCAGCTTAATATAACTTTTCGGGGTCACTCAGTGGAGGATGATTTCCCCTTTAAGCTTGGTTCCACTCAAGGCTTCTTCCTTACAGTGCTATTTCTTTCTTGCTTATTAGTGGACTAGACCCAGATCCATGTAAAGCTGCTTCACAACAGTTTCTCTCCATACCAGTGACACAAACAAATCTGAATTGAACTGTGCTTAACAGTTGACTTGGGCAACTCTATAAAAGTTTGTTGACTTAGACTTATTGGCATGCTATAAATACATTAAAGCTGTGTCCTTATGGCATCTTGTGGCTGAGCAGAACCCTCAGATGGACTGGTGAACTGGGCAAGGTGTAACTCTGTGCTGACCCAGGATTTCCATAATGGGCTCCGTCCAAATCCCTTCACACAGCAATGGCAGTGGATTCCTTTTCATGCAGCACTTAAGCGAAGACTGATACTGCACTTACACGTTTAAATATTGTAGGGAATACAAGCAAAGTTACTCTGGATGAGGACGTATGCTAAATGCTGTAAATGTTAATGTTGCTTTGCTGTGTGTCCTTATGGCATTTACAGCTCAACATTTTTTTAAATGGTAATAAACCACGTGCAGAAAAAGAGAACGTAATTGACAGTTAGGGCAAAAACCACCTAAACGACCGCAGAAAATGCTCTCCTACCTCCTCACATCATGCTTTCTTTCTGTTTGATTTATTACTGGATTATTTCTACCCCTATCGCTATTACGTGGTAAGACAATAAAGCGTTAGTCTGCTGTAAATAATCTGGAACTCGTGTCTGCAAACATAAATCCGAGAAGGGAGAAATGGGGCAAAATGATTTACAAGCACCATTAAAGTTATTACCCACACACACACACACATCTTTATCTCAAAGAAATGTAAAACAATGCCGGTACTGTTCCAGATCAGTGCTGTAGATATTGTTCACTCTCATGGCTTGGCGATATTCACCCAAGCATGGCCATGTTGCAGAACAAGCAGAAGAACATAACATGAAGGGATCCACAATAAAGAAGAGAGCAGCTCATCTTCATAAATCATCTGTCACAGGGAGAGGTGCGGCAGGAAATGAGGCAGAAGAAAGAAAAGGACACACAGAACAAAGCCCATTCTGCTGCCTGCATGGTGGACATGGCTAACAGCCTAAAATATGTCAAATATTTGTTGTGGAGTGGCACTTGGCACTGGTGGATGATCCCCTGATCCATCCCAGCAGCAAAGAGACTCCGAAATCTCTGGTGAGGCAAAAACTCAGGAACACGGCCATATTATGGACCCCAAAGGAGACAGGACACGAACCAGAGCAGTAGAGCACTGGTTTGTGGTCCTAAGTTCTGTGTGATGCCCACAGAAGGTGGTTGGCATGTGACTTTCTCCTTGTAACCTTGCTATGTACACCACAGTTGTTCAGTGTTCTCGTGAGAGCAGATTCATGAACATTAACATTAACCAAGATCAGAGTGGCCTTTAGTTGCTTTGGAGTTACCCTGGGTTCCTTCATGACCTCGTGGACTTCCAAGCCTTGCTTGTGATCTTGCTTGTCCTGGAGATGGCAACAATGGTCTTGAATTTCCTCCATGTGTACACAATCTGTCTGACTGTGGAGTTGAAGTTGGAGTCCAAACTCTTTAGAGATGTTTTTTGTATCTATTTCCAGCCTGACAAGCATCCGCCATTCCTCAGAAGTCTCCGCTGTTTGTGCCTTGTGACACTTCAGCAAGCGTGTTGTGCAGATCTTTGATAGATCCCTAGAATTGAAATACAACGGATGTCTGCTCACACCTGATTGACAGACCGCTGATTGAAAACCTCCGACACCAATTTCACTTTCAAATTTCATACGCGTTGGCACTCATAGATATGTGTCATTAGATTGTTTTCCTTATATAAATAAATGTAATATTTTTACCTAATTTGTTCAGTTGGGTTCTCCTTATATACTCTCAGGACTGTGGAAATATGATGATGTTTTAGGACATATTTAGGCAGAAACAGGAAACTCCGAAGGGCTGAAAAACATTTCAAGCACCACTGTAGCAAACACAATGAAAGTTCAGTATCTCTAAAACTAACATGAAAGGCAATGTGCTATTTCTGGACAATTGTTTAAAAGTACATCTTGCCTAATTACTGTCTCTTGTTACATTTTTATCTGTCTGAGAATCTACGTCTTATGGATCAATCAAATGTTTCTGGAAGATTTGCAAGGTTTTATGAAGACTGAAATGTTTTACGTATTAAGTGTTTGTTAAACTACCAACAGGCAGGTGACAACGTTTGGAACATTAGCTTAGCAATATGTAATTATATCCAGGTTGCTCTTTTTTGTGTAAGTCTAAATACAGCTAAGGAAAGATCCCTTGGACTTTCCACAAAAAGATTCTTCTGACTGAGCAGCCAATGTTGAGCACAAAGACAAAGCAGCTTATTTGAACGCCACTGTAAATATGAATCAAACACCAGACAGTTATTGCATCATTATCAGAGACACTGTGTGAAAAAAAAAGAAAGATACACCAGTGCCACTGGCAAGTTGCTTGTTTTTGCATTTTCTCCAAAAAGCAGAACCGCATTTGTTTGTAATCTTAAAATAACATTGTTAAACCTACTTCTCCAAGATCATGAGCTAGCTCGTGTGAGAAGATGACCAAGAACTAAAGAAAATCTGTCCTTCTGTCGTTCTGTTGATGTAAATGGTTAGAGCTGGGACATATCTTCTCAAGAATGTACTGCAAACACAGGTCTCACATACATAAGGAGGTCGTCTCTGTCATCTGTGTTATTAAACATTGTATTCTTTAAAAGGCATTAAGGGGGCGCTTTTCCAAAGACCGTTCCCTGGAGACACAACACCGAAAATGACCGCGGACCTTGCAAAACAAACCAATTTACATCTGTGACGTCAAGAGGCTCCCACAACCTGTGGTATGTGTCACTACGTTGACTCTAATGTATATGTATGACATGTCTCTGTTATCTTGCACCAATCAAACAGCTAGCTTTGCTCTAAGTACTGTATGTATAGACTTATAGAGCATTAACATACTCTTATGTAATATGGCATACTGGCATGTGGGTTGTCAGGTTACCATCCTGGTTAGCCTGACATTTTCGTTCCCCCTTCACCTAGTGACAATGAAATAGCTCCAACCGTCTCTGTGCAGCCATTGGCTTCTGAGCATGCTGGTAATGACTCCTGATTGGTCAAGCCCTCCAGTGACTCTCAACCAATGACATGTCCTGTATCCATGAGAATGAAACTTGAAGAGCTATTTAAAACCACCAGATAGGCACGAGATTGCTCATATGGACCTCTTACAATGAGAGGAAAGAGAAGATATGAGAGGCAGAAGTCAAAAATACAACTCCAGGCTGTACTACATGCCATAAAGCAGATTCACCCTTGTGGATGTGCTCGAGTTCAAACAGAGGTAGAATGTGTCCATGGCGATCTCGCTGAATGTGTATATTTGTTTGGATTTGTTTATGAACACTCATATATCTGCTGTGTATGCCTCAAGTTTAGCTTGTCACCACACAGTGAGATCAGATGTAATGGTGAAAGATTTAGAACTCAGATCTATAACAGACCTGTGGTAAGCACAAACAGAGCTCAAGTTGTTTTCATAAAGGACTGCAAAGACACCGGCACAACGCTGTCACCATTGCTTAAAGGCTTCCCTGTTTAAAAAATATGTCACAGTGTAAAAATGGTGGTCAAGATCCTTCAACATAAAGGCAAACCCCACGCTGCATCGAATTGCTTCGTTCTCATGACATGACTTAATGCATTCTGGCTAGAGGTTAAACCGCAATGAATCTGAGACAGGCATGTGAAAGAGCTGCTATTCATGAAACATTTAAAGAGCGTCAGATTCTCCTTGTAAATGAACCATCAGCACACAATGGATTGGTGTGAAATAACATCAGCTCTCGGCTGTGAATTTCAGTTTTGTAATGAGGGAGGCAACCCCGCTCTGCTCTGTGGGATAGAATCAGACCCCTATCACAAGGAGCGTTGAGACTCGGCTGATACCAGAAACACACATTGGCTCCACGGGACTTCACGATGCCGGGAAAGTGAATGTATCCGAAATCTCATGTTAGCCAAGAGTGGGATAGAAATCAGGGTGGTTCAGCACTCTTCTGATGAGTTAATCCATCGCGTGGCTGGATATGGGTCACCGTTGCATTTGACCTTCTGACTGGCTTTGGCGTCCACTCCCTCAGGAAACTGTGTCCGCAACGCATGATCCACCCCAGCCAGAAGGCATGTCCAGGTGTCTTGGCATAGTCTACCACTAAACACTAGACTATTTTTTGGGTGGCACGGTGGCTCAGTGAGTAGCACTGTCGCCTCACAGAAAGAAGGTCCTGGGCTTGATCCTTGGGTGGAGCGACTTGGGTCCTTTCTGTGTGGAGTCTGCGTGTCCTCCCCATGTCCATGTGGGTTTACTCCAGGTACTCGGGTTTCCTCCCACAGTCCAAATACATGCATTAGGTTAACTGATTATTGGCCCCCTAAATTGGCCCCCAGCCTGAGTATACATGATTCTCAAACTTTTTCTGCAGTGCCCCCCTTTTGTAGATAAGAATATTTCCATTCACAATGTGCACCTCACACATGAACCAGCCGCTCAAATTCTTTTGCATGCTTTCGTGTGGCCAACTGGGCAATCGTTATTGTATCCCTGACAATATACAGTGACAAATCACCTTTACACTGGAATTCTTACAAGTGACATACAATGGGTATCTTTAAAAGTTTAAATGGGACTGTGGTGGCCTAGCGATTAAGGTACTAGACTACGGACCAGATGGTCCAGGGTTCAAATTCCACTATTGGGTCCTTGATGAAGACCCTTAACCCACAATGGCTTGGATTATAAGGTTGTATCAGTAGTATGTCGCTCTGGATAAGGGCGTCTGCTAAATGCTATAAATGTAAATGTTTAACTGCACTCAGTGTTTTCAGGATATTTTCTCCATATAGCTCCATGCAACCCAGTTTGAGAACCATTGAATTAACCTAATGCATATCTGTTGATGAGCTTAGACGAGCTTAGAAGATGTACTTATGCATCTACGATTGGGTTTATTATGGCTTGTGTAGTGTCTAGGCCTTGGTGCTTTGTCTGAGTGTGTTTACCAGTGGCATGTGCGGCTGGTTGGCTTGTAACCTAGTGTTCTGCTTTGCTTTCTTCAGCCTTCGTTTGATAATGAGCTACTTGGATACTCTGGTTATTGTGATTCAGCTTTCTTGACAATTCTGTGTAATGTTCGTGAATTGGTTTCAGTCGCCAACTGTATAAATCTTCTATCGGTTGTGTGTGGTGACAGATTTTGTTTGTCATTTTTCCAATTTTCCTTCATCCCTTACCCAGTTTGTCATCCCATCCCTAGTCTGGGACATAACAATGTGCCCTGCAATGGACTGGGCCTCATCTAGGGTTGGTTCTCGCCTTGCACCCAGTGCTGGAACTTAGGCCCGAGCTCCCTACAATTTTGGATTATTGTATTAAGTGGGTATGAAAATGAATGAATGAATGACATATACAGTAACATATAGTGTTTAATGGGTATATCCATAAGTCCATTTTCGCCAGATAAGTCATTTTTTAGCTGTTTACATCAGCAGCATCTCAGTCCCGACCCCCGGGGACGAGCGCGTGTAATGACGTAATGCAGTGCGCGCGCCGTAGAGAGACGGCATGTAGTCACAACACTGAGAAACCACGACGGGAAGGCTGACTTTAAAGGTATTTAAGACGCCATTTTATATTTTAAGTTGAAAAGAGCTTACATTTAAACACCGCTAACTATTAGTTTCCTTATTAATACCACTTAGTAAGCGAATCCCACCGGGTAAACAACTTTAAGCGAACTAGCAGGTTCTTGTTTGAATCCTGCATTTAAAATTAGATTATTTAACGTTTGTTCCTTCACATTTTTGTCATATATAAGATTTCAACGTGAATTCCAGTGGTGGGTTTGGTAGTTATGGCTCTTTTTTTAACGTTGTTTCGTTTTTCATACCTGTAACCGCTGGACGCGTTGCCGTGGTGATGGATCGTGCACGCGCCGCACTGGAGCGCGCAGCTATGTGCACAATGTTTGTGCAAAGGACGTTGTTCCAAAAATTCATACAATAACGTATATTTTCTCCATATATAGATTGAATGAATTGCTTTCTCGCAGTGTGCAAATATTAAATTGATGGCTAATGATCGCAAAAGTGAGCAACAAAGATGTTTTCAGAATTATTTATTATATTTAAAAACACAATTTCATGAATTTAACATCGGTAACAGGGGCTTGGGTCGCGCAAGGGTCCAATTCGCTAGATCACCGCTACAGGGACTCTTTTTCGAGTATCATGGGTGCCTTCCAGCCGGCTTAAAATGCACCACGTAGGGAGTAGAGAGTCATTTTAGACTGAGCCCTATTCTACTTTGTCTTTTGGGTATGTGGAGGCATCGGAGCTCAGTTTAGAGGTTAAGCTCTGGTTTTTCAACACAAACCTACAATTGTGGCCAGTGTGAAACAAAAGGTCTAGCAGTTAGCAAGTCCCACTCGTCATAGAAGCTGTTACGCAAAATGTTACAGAAATAACTACATTTACATTCGGTTTTTCAATAGAAGCCTGCCTGTGGTTGGTCTTTCTCTTCCCAGGTTATCATCACTTGAAATTGGACTGTTACTCCGTTAGTCTTCCTGCAGTGGTGTGTGTCTTGGGTTTTTAGCCCCAGTTTAGCTGTACTGCCTAAAAATGGCCTCAGTGGAGCATAAACAGGAGAAGCAAAGTCCCTTCTACCGTGGCTATGGTGGTAGGAAGCCCACGAGTGCTGAGATAGTGACAGAGGCCCGGCAGTCTCTGCGGACTCTTGGGACACGACGACCCTTCACCCCACGTGAGGAGCACCGGCAGCTTTTTGGAGCTGCGTCATCCCGCACACGTGATGCAAGACCGCCATCGGCATTCAGGTTAGAAAGACTCTCAAAGTGCTATTTTCATAGTTCTTAGAACTGCGCCCCCTTTTGTTGCGTGCTCATATCACAGGAACTGGGAACGATTTGTAGTGACATAAGTGCCATGTTTTTATATTTCTAAGAACTATGAAAATGCCATGTTTATTTATATATATATATATATATATATATATATATATATATATATATATATATATATATAAGATGAAAGATGAGAGAGGTCTGTAATTTTCATCATAGCTTCACTTCAACTATGAGAGACAAAATGAGAAAATTAAGACATGGATTTCAGAGAGGAAACGACTCATACTTGGCCTAGCAGCAGCTAAAAATAGTTATATCATTTTAAGGCCACCATGAGATTTGTTGTTTTACCAATGCTATGACCATACAGTATGGCAAAAAAGTATTTAGTCAGCCACTGATTGTGCAAGTTCTCCTACTTAGAAAGATGAGAGAGGTCTGTGATTTTCATCATAGCTACACTTCAACTATGAGAGACAAAATGAGAAAAGAAATCCAGGAAATCACATTGTAGGATTTCTAAAGAATTTAATTGTAAATCATGGTGGATAATAAGTATTTGGTCACCTAAAAACAAGCAAGATTTCTGGCTCTCACAGACCTGTAACATTTTCTTTAAGAAGCTCTTCTGTCCTCCACTCGTTACCTGTATTAATGGCACCTGTTTGACCTCGTTATCTGTATAAAAGTCACCTGTCCACTGCCTCAAACAGTCAGACTCCAAAGTCATCCATGGCCAAGACCAAAGAGCTGTCGAAGGAGACCAGGAAGAAAATTGTAGACCTGCACCAGGCTGGGAAGAGTGAATCTACAATAGGCAAGCAGGTTGGTGTGAATAAATCAACTGTGGGAGCAACTGTAAGAACATGGAAGACATACAAGACCACTGATAATCTTCCTTGTTCTGGGGCCCCACACAAGATCTCATCCCATGGGGTCAAAATGATCATGAGAACGATGAGCAAAAATCCCAGAACTACATAGAGGGACCTGATGAATGACCTGCAGAGAGCTAGGACCAAAGTAACAAAGGCTACCATCAGTAACACACTACGCCGAGAGGGACTCAGATCCTGCAGTGCCAGACGTGTCCCCTTGCTTAAGCCAGTACATGTCCAGGCCTGTCTGAAGTTTGCCAGAGAGCATATGGATGATCCAGAAGAGGATTGGGAGAATATCATGTGGTCAGATGAACGGGGCCATGTATTGTGAGATTTTAAGCCAAAACCTCCTTCCATCAGTGAGAGCATTGAAGATGGAATGTGGCTGGGTCTTCCAGCATTCTCTAACCCTTACCCTAACCCTAGTCTTTATTTGACTGTCCCTTCCCTTAAACGTAGCCAGTTGTGTTTGTGTGGCTCCCGGCCAGGCCTGGGGCAATACTGAGATTCGAGCATGGAACTCGTGATTATTTGTCCTTAAACAAATCTTCCAATCTCTCACAGCCTTCATGCTCAGAGTTTTGAGGTTCCAGATTCCAGGCCGAATTCGGGGACCCGTCTTTCTCCTTTGGGTCACGTAAGCTATCTTTCATCATTTAATCTGATGTGATCTGATTGTGCAAATCTTAAAAATCTATTATTATTATTATTATTATTATTATTAACCAGAAGCCCAGGTTGCCTGTTTCACAAGATGAGGACTGTAGCGAGAGGGAAAAGGCCGTGCCCAAACCCCCAGCTGAAAGCACCGTCCAGAGGGATCCAGGAGGGAGTCGACCAAGGCATCGCAGAGCAAGATCCCTTACACGATTACCTGCCATGAGTCAACACTCAAATGGTATGTGGAAGTCTCGAAAGTGCCCCAGTGTGGATGTGAATGTGTGTGTTGCCCTGCCATGGGCTGGCATCCTGTCCAGCCTGTAGCCTTTTAAGTAAAAGCTGGCTCTTACCTCCAAGCCACAGGAGCTGCTTAGGTTAAATAGAAATACACAATCAGAGAGGGGGCTATTAGTGGTTGACCTTTAAGGGTTTTTAATGGTCGATGCCGATATTTGTGGGCTGTGGTACCCAGCGGTTAAGGTACTGGTCTATAGACTATGGAGCAGAAGGTCCAGGGTTCAAATCTCACCTCGTCAAGCTGCCAATGTTGTGACCGATGGGCGATATATAATACCAATACCACTTTTTTTGCAACTGATAAAACTAATAATAATAAATGACAAAATCTTAAATTAAATGAAGACAAATTAATTAATTTAA